>RHGJ01000012.1:0-509280 GCA_005281535.1 Taphrina confusa | reverse complement strand
CTAACCCTAACCCTAACCCTAACCCTAACCCTAACCCTAACCCTAACCCTAACCCTAACCCTAACCCTAACCCTAACCCTGACCCTAACCCTGACCGTCATTCGAGCTGCAAAGCTGAGATTGTAGTTGCAAAGTCGTGATTCAAGCTGCAAAGCTGTGATTTGAGCTGCAAAGCTGTGATCCGAGCTGGCAAGCTGAGATTTGGACTGCAAAGCTGTGATTCAAGCTACAAAGCTGTGATTCAAGCTGCAGAGTCGTGATTCAAACAAAACAGGGGTAATCAAGCAATATAGTGAGAATCCAGCTGCAAAGTCGTGTAAGATCGTGATTCAAGCAACACAGTCAGAATTTGCTGAGGACATAGCTTTTGGCGTCACCAAATGTCGTGGTCATTGAAAGAACGTCGGCAACGTAGATGTTTTCAAAATTCAGAGTTTAGATTGCCGTTTCATCTTGCTCCTGACATTGTTGACGACTTGTTGCAATGACCAAAACAGCCATAACCTAGCCAAACAGCCCAAATCTTGAATGTCCTTGACGTTGACATGTTCCTGAATACCATCTTCGCCAAGAACATAGCTTTCTGCGTCACCAAATGTCGTGGTCATCAAAAGAACGTCGGCAACATAGATGTTTCCAGAATTTAGAGTTTAGATTGCCGTTTCATTGTGAGCACGTGCATGGGCCAAAAATAGAAAATATAAAAGTAGCTCGTGCAACATGAATAGATGTAAAATCACAAAAGTAAGACTTTCCAGACCTAGATCTTGTCTTAGGGTAGATGGCTATGCAAAAAAAATTTCAAAAACACATATATTCAGGCCACCGACGCCGGGGATAAATCGCGACGTCGAAAACAGCCTTGCATAATACTAGGTTCGAGCTCGAAAGCTGAGATTACGGCTGCAAAGTCATGGTTTTGTGGTTTTGTGGTTCAAAAAGCTGGGATTCTAGCTGCAAAGTCGTGGTTTCGTGATTCGAGCTCGAAAGCTGAGATTCCAGCTGCAAAGTCGTGGTTTTGTGATTTGAAAGCTGGGATTATAGCTGCAAAGTTGTGGTTCGAGCTCGAAAGCTGAGACTCGAGCTGCAAAGTCGTGGTTTCGTGGTTTCGTGGTTTGAAAGCTGGGATTCTAGCTGCAAAGTCGTGGTTTTGTGATTCCAGCTCAAAAGCTGAGATTCGAGCTGCAAAGTCGTGGTTCGAGCTCGAAAGCTGAGATTCGAGCTGCAAGGTCGTGGTTTCGTGGTTCCGAGGTCGAAAGCTGAGATTACGGCTGCAAAGTCGTGGTTTCGTGATTCGAGCTCGAAAGCTGAGATTTGAGCTGCAAAGCCGTGGTTTCGTGATTCGAGCTCGAAAGCTGAGATTCCAGCTGCAAAGCCGTGGTTTCGTGGTTCGGGCTCGAAAGCTGAGATTCTAGCTGCAAAGTCGTGTTTCGTGAGGACCCAGCTGCAAATTGGTGATTCAAGCTCGAAAAGCTGAGATTCTAGCTGCAAAGTCGTGGTTCTTGCTCGAAAGCTGGGATTCTAGCTGCAAAGTCGTGGTTTCGTGATTCGAGCTCGAAAGCTGAGATTCCAACTGCAAAGCCGTGGTTTCGTGGTTCGGGCTCGAAAGCTGAGATTCGAGCTGCAAGGTCGTGGTTTCGTGGTTCCGAGGTCGAAAGCTGAGATTACGGCTGCAAAGTCGTGGTTTCGTGGTTTCGTGATTCGAAAGCTGGGATTATAGCTGCAAAGTCGTGGTTCGAGCTCGAAAGCTGAGATTGTAGCTGCAAAGTCGTCATTCGAGCTCGAAAGCTGAGATTGTAGCTGCAAAGTCGTCATTCAAGCTCGAAAGCTGAGATTGTAGCTGCAAAGTCGTGTTTTGTAAGTCGTGATTCGAGCTCGAAAGCTGGGATTGTAGCTGCAAAGTCGTGATTCGAGCTCGAAAGCTGAGATTCGGATTGCGACGTCGTCATTTGAGCTGCAAAGCTGAGATTCGAGCAAAACAGGGGTAATGTCGTGACTCAACCAACAAAGTCGTGATTTGAGATCGGAAAGCTGAGATTGTAGCTGCAAAGTCGTCATTTGAGCTGCAAAGCTGAGATTCTAGCTGCAATGTCGTGCTTTGAGCATAACAGTGATAATCCAGCTGAACAGTCAAATTTTCGAAGTTCCTTGACGTCGACATGTTCATCAATACTATCTTCGCCGGGGATACATCTTTCTGCGTTACCAAATGTCGTTGTCATCAAAAGAACGTCAACGACGTAGATGTTTCCAGAATCCAAAGTTTAGATTGCTGTTTGATCTCGTTTTTGACGATGTTGCTGGACCAAAACAGGAGACCTTAGCCGCGTAGTTATGAACTACCTATAGTAATAAGAACACTACCAGCGAAGCCTTTGCTTTAGCAAATCCGTGAACACGAAGACGGACGACCGACCCGAGTAGTCCAGTCCTATCCATGTAGAGAAGGATCGGATTGTGACAACAAGCTGCCGTAAAAGCGTAGACCTAACTGGTGGCTGCAGCTACATATACACATCTGTCATCATCCTCGACACTTCATGTTCTCTTTGTCCATCGACAAGAAGAATTGTAAGGGTCAGGCATCTCAATAGGGCTATCAAAGCTGTCAACTTCTTTCGATACAGATGACTCGCGCCCCCAGGCGATTTTCGTCACTGCAACAATCAAGTACAATAAGGTGAGGTCTCCGTCCTTGCTTGAATTGCTCAAGGTCAAACAGCACGCATCGACAAGAATGCCATGGCTCTCGCTCCTCGCCTACTGTCAAGTCCACGTCCGTGAAGCATACAGAATGCCGAGGTGTTCTGCGCAACTAGCTATATTTTATGCATGTACATACAGTAGGTAGACATATTCGTGAATCGGCTCAGACTCACGTGAGTGTCGGCAGTCTTTACCCCGGAAATCCATCTCGGGTAAATCTCCGCGACCCTACCTTAACCGTGGGCAATGGATCGGTGTTCTAAATCTGATGTCTTGCTGACAGCGGCAGATCAATTTGGAAATCACCGGCACTTAGATGACCTCCGCAAATATGACCTGAATTTTCACTTGAGCGCAACGACGTCATCTCGGATTCTCAGGCTCCGGCAAATCCGCTCGTCTGGACTATATAAGTATGTGTCCTTTCGTGGGCTCTTTCGATCATCCGCTTCATTCTACGGAAAATGCTGCCGTCCCTGTATACCTTCCTGGGTGTAGCCACCGCAGCCGTCATCAAGCGGGAGTTCAATCCAATGCAATATGCTCCTCAGCAGACAAATGTAGTGGCCTCGCCACCGCCTGCAGACAGCATAATACCGGCAGCCGCACTTGAAGCGAACCCATCGTTCAACTTTACCGGCATTGCAACACCGCAGCCTGTCCGTGGACAAGATGGACTGCCTTTCATTTCGGACCCTGAAGACAGTAGCGGTGTGGCAGGCGGCACCAACAGCGACACGGATCGAAACAACCCTGACACGCTTGCACCTCCGTCGACTGATTATGGCACCGTCGCACAATTCAAGTGGCCACTGTCGCTTTCTCACAACAGGCTGCAAGATGGAGGCTGGGCAAGACAGCAAAATACCGCGACGTTGCCCGATGCCACTGCGGCTGCAGGAGTCCAGATGAGACTTGCAGCGTATGCTTACCGGGAGATGCATTGGCACAGTACCGGTGAGTGGTCGTACATGTTGTCCGGGTCCGCCAGAATCTCGGTCGTCAACGAGAATGGCCAGAATTATGTGGCCGACATTAACCAGGGTGACTTGTGGTTCTTCCCGGAAGGTGTGCCACACAGTATTCAGGCACTCGAAAATGGTTGTGAATTCCTGCTTGTCTTTGCCAGTGGCGACTTTGACGAGAATGACACACTGCTCATCACGGAACTTTTTGCGCACTTACCAAAGGAAGTACTGGCAAAGAACTTCAATCTGCCAATCTCTGCATTCAACGGGACTCCTGACGCGGAAAAGTACATCTTCCGTGGCACCGATCCCGGCACATTGGCGTCGCAGAACATCACTGGTACAGCGGGATACTCAAATTCTGTGCCATACTCTTATGCGCTGTCTCAAATCCCTTTTAGCGACGTGCAGGGAGGCCAGCTCAAGATCGTAGACTCGACCACATTCTCTCCGACCACTTTGGCCGCTGCTGAAGTCGTCATCGAAGTTGGCGGACTAAGAGAGATTCATTGGCACTTTGTCGACGAGTGGAATTACTTCATTTCTGGCAATGCTAGAATCACAGTATTCGAATCAGGTGCTGCGCGGACTTTTGACTACCAGGCTGGGGACGTGGGTTACATACCAGTCTCTGACGGGCATTACATTGAGAATATCGGTACCGAGCCGGTACACATGCTGGAAATTTTGAAGACGCCCAAATTCCAGGACGTGTCCCTTGGCAACTGGGTGGCCTTGACTTCAGCTCATACCGTCATGGAGACGTTGAACATTGATCAGGCCACGTACGATACGATTCATGCCATGTATGTCGGAAAGCAGTACATTGTCAGCTGAAGTGATTGCGTAGTCAATCATAAGCAGTGTAAAATTGTGTACCATATCATGCATTAGCTTGCCATTCTTCACAATTGATCTTATTAGTATGTTTGCAAACGATGAAAACCCTGGTCAGCATTGACAAAGTCGCCACCTACCTGCGAAATGCATATTAGTGCTGGATTATGAACACTTTCAATTTAGTAATTTAGTAGATCGTCCAAGAATGAGTGAGACTGAAGACAAGTTTAAGAGCCGACGTCGAACGTGCTATCTCAAGCCTGACTATAGGCACAAATAAACGCAACGGTCATTATGGCTTCAAGCAATTAGATGCACGAAAATTGTCGAGTCGAGCGATATTGGAATCAATTCAGATCAGACTGATGAAAACCGTGGATGGCTAATCACTTTCCGTGTATTGCAGACGCAAGCTACTTTCCATGCCCAGACTTTAGTCTGAATGGGTGGAACTCTGTGAGCAATTGTATTGCGAGCCTGACGAGAGTATAACGTTGCAGCATATGATGCCGTCGTCTACTTCACAAAGTATACTTATGGGCACGTGGTATCAATTAATCATTATAACAATAAAATGATGCACCTACACGACCCGTGAATGACTATATAGCTCAGCGAAGCGGTCTCTGATTTTTCGTTACGTTGCCGTTGCAGACACCGTCAGTGAGTCTGATACGGGGCTAAGGTCCATCTCTGATTTGTTGATCCCGTTCTTGGGACGACTTTTCCTCATCAAGTCGTTCTTGGGACGGCTTTTTGCTCTTCAAGCAGTTCTTGGGACGACTTTTCCTCTTCAAGTCGTTCTTGGGACGACTGTTTCTCTGCGAGTCGTTCTTGGGACGACTTTTTCTCTTCAAGTCGTGCTAACTTACCCTGCCGGATTCCATCTATCTGCTCTTTGCAAAGCGTGTCTATGACACGAACAGCTTCCGTTGGGTCCTCCCAAGGCTTGCATACGTGCCGGTAGGTTTCGACATACCACTTTCCCAAATCGATGAGTAGTGGGGTACCGTTGTAGAGAATGATATTGCGGTCCTGCAGCCGTTGCATTGCCCAGCAATCTGTCAAGTCCGGACCGATAGACAGTATTTTAGCAAGTTTGGGCATAAGATCAGTGAGAAACTTCTCAGTATCTGAGCTCGGTAGACTCCTGCAGCATACGCCCACTTCTTTCATGACCAAAATGCGCGCACAAACAGGCTGATCAAAGGTTACGTCTTCCGGGTCCCGGTCAAGATCTTCATATCTTTGCGGATACTGCTTGAATCTTCTGTAAGGACATATGAAATGGCACCGGACGTAGTCTAGTCTAGTAGTGTCGGGACGCATTGACCCTGAAGAGAAGAGAATAACTTGTACATACGAGCTTCGTCGGTGGTTTCCCGGAATCCCGGATCCTTTGAAAAGCAGATTTTTACTGCACACTCAGTAAGACCCGGAAAATGGTTGGTACTTAGAGCAAAACAAGTACCACCAGAGCCGCTGCCAAGCAGGCGAACATCCGTCGAGGGGGACCAACACCTAGTGATCAAATTGTATAGAGGGTCATCGGACTCCAAATCCCGGGGCTGAAGATCTCGAGCCGCTGTTATAATTGTCTCAGAGATACCAGTGGATTCCTGTATCATTTGCACTAGTGTTTCGGACATAGTCGGGCGCTCGTGTATCACAATGAAGCAAGAGATACGGTACCTTGGATGGAAAGAGTTTGTGGTGGTGGTCAAATACCTCACGATCTTTAAAGCATTCATTTAAACCAAAAAGAAATGGAGCTTGAACGAAACTAACACGAAATTGGCGACTACGAAGGGCCTACAGAAATTAGCTCTTGCGGCTGCAGTTTGAAGACTGCTTTTGTAGCTGTCGCTGAGACATCGGGTAAATCTTGTATCATTTGCGCTATCGGAATCGGAATCGAAACAGATTTAGCGTTGCTGCTCGTTAAAAGCAGGCTGATGTCCACTCCAATGGACCTCAACAGCGATCTACAATCCTTGGACAGAACCAGCAATATGTGTACTCATTGAAACAAAATATTGTGGTTGTGGCATGAGATTGGTAGTTTATAAATATTGCCACGGCACGAGCATATCGGAAGGGCCTGTTTCAATACTTGAATATAGTCTTATCTATCTTGTTCTAGGACGGGCTTGGCCCTCAGATGCTGCCTGAGTTGCGGGCAAGTTCACTTTGGGCACCGAGGCCGCCTGCCGGCCAGTCGGTGTGAACAAGACTTCTCCCTATTCGCAGGGCACCTCAGGCGATACGGAGCCGCCCTTTTGATGGTCGAGTTCATATTGTTGTCCGATCGGACACAACTAGGAGCTTCATCCGCTCTTTGGTGTGCGCTGTGCACAAAACATCGTTCCTGGAAGTTTTGAAGCAAAGTATCGAGCCGCTCGCATCGGTGCAACTGATATCAACCATCTCTTCTCTGACGTTGCCCTCATTCACCATTTTAGAAGGTGTCTGCCATAGTAGGCTACGTTGACATATGCTGGTAAATGATGCCAACGAGTTTGGCCAAGCGATTGCCGTACCGACAATGAATGCTGCATGGCTCGATGGACGTACAAAATTGTCCTGGTGCTGAATTCGTCCCTCCTCGCGCAGGACATTGTATCATGCAAGAAAGTAACACGGATTGTCTGTCATCTCCCAGACACTGGTGGGCCGCAGGAATTTTTTGGCAAGGACGGGTAGGTTGTACCCGACAAACCGTGAATCAAGCTTAGTATTGGCCGAGATCAGTGTCAAATCATGTCGGAAACCAGAAGGCTACTTCATCATCCTACGCAGATCGTCGTAGCACTTCACAACAGAACCTAAGATGTGTCGCTCTTGGTCGGATCTGCCGCAAAAATCCAACAACACGTCCCAATGAGGCAGTCGCCAGTAACTTCACTTCCTGCTCCGATTCTGGAGAACTTTTGCCAAAAATTTCTTACACGTTGGCCGGCCGTACTGCACTGCGAGATATGTTTATGAACGAGTCCGTGAGTCACTGTCGTGTAATATTCCCAACCATGTAGATATTCTCACTTGAGCGCAACGACGTTATCTCAGATTCCCATGCTCTGGCAAATCTGCTAGTCTGGACTATATTACACCACTGCGGCCGTCATCAAACGGGAGTTCAATTCACTGCAATATGCTCCTCAGCAGACGAATGTAACGGGCTCGCCACCGCCTGCAGACAGCATCACACCGGCAGCCGCCTTCGAAGCGAACCCGTCATTCAACCTTACCGGCTTCGCAATACTCACACTCTCATTCCATGCTATAGCTCAAGCATCTTGATCAAAATTCTAAATATTGACGTTCTTGATGTCACAAGCAAGGTCTTACGGGTTCTTGGCATTAATATATCTGTTAGAACTATCTGTATTGGAAAGATAACTTTCTGCGTCACCAAATTTTGAGGTCAGCGCAAAAACAACACTGACACGGATATTCTGCGAATTTAGAGTTCAGATCGAAAAGTTACTGGCATCAAGTACAAATGTCATAAATAAAGTTTTATCCTTTGTGCAACATTTGTATGAAATGGTTTGAGCGAGCACAAAGATAACACGGTCATCTGTATTTCAGATGAATAGTGGGGATCGAGCGAAACGGTAGGAATCGAGCAGAATCGTAGGCAAAGTTGTGAATCCTGCAGAACAGTGGGCAGAGACGTGCAACAAAACAGCCGGCGAAGTCGTGAACCCAACGAATCAGTAGGCAAAGTCGTTAATTTCAGCGACACAGTCGTGATTTAGACGAAACAGTGAGGATCCAGCTGCAAAGTCGTGATCCTATCTATCCTCTTCTGGAACAGGCCTTTGATGCTGCTTGAGATGTGGGCGAGTTCGGTCTGGGCACAAATGGGAGCTTCGACCGCCTTTTCGTATCCGCTGTGCCTTGCCATATGTTGCAGGCACAATTTGTGAGTCTACTCGATCTTTACGAGTTTTCGCTGTAATTGATGGAGTAAAGTAACAATTTTTCTACTTGAAATGACACGCGAATGTACATGTATCATCTGTGCTTCTATCTCGAGTTCTCAACATGATCGATACTGTCTTTCGTCATCGCCAGCATTACCTTGAAACTCACTGAGGGCTGGTCACCGAATGCGGGGATAAAGGTCTATCACTCATTCGTTGATCCCGTTCTTCCTTCAACTTTTTCATCTCAAGTCGTTCTATTTGACGCCGCTGGATTCGTTCTACTTGCCATCTGCAAATATTGTCTATGACACGAGCATTTTTCGTTGGATCCTCCCAGCGCTCGCATTCGCAGAGGTGGATATCCCACTTTCCTAAATCGATGAGTAGTGGAGTACCATTGTAGAGAATGATATTGCGGTCCTGCAGACTCTGTATTTTCCAGCAATCTCTCATGTCCGGACTGATAGACATTAGTCTAGCAAGTTTGGGCATAAGATCAGTGAGAAACTGCTCAAAATCTGAGCTCGGTATACTCTCGATGCTAATGCCCACTTCTTTCATGACCAGAATGCGCGCACAAATAGGCCGATCAAAACTTGCGACTGCTCTCGAGTTCGGGTCCTGGTCATAATATCTATAATTCCGGATGTACTGCTTATGACTTTTGTAAGGGCATATCAAATCGCATTGTACGTAGTCTAGTATTGTCGGAACGCAATAACCCTGAAGAGAAAAGAATAACTTGTACAGACGAGCTTCTTCGGTGGTTTCCCGGAATCCTGAATCCTTCGCAAAGCTGATTTTTACTGCACACTCGGTAAGACCCGGGAAATGGTTAGGAGCTGAAGGTCAGGGCAGAGGAGGCAGCAGCAAAGCGCGAGCAGATGGAAAGCCAGTTGCGTCAGCTGCTGCAGAGACCGGTGTCGGCTCAGGGGTGGGCCGCAAGTATATTTCAGCGGATGATGATTAGCTTTGCTTGTTTTTACAAAAACGAGAGGATGTGGGTGAGAGTGGTCAATATGTACCGCGTTTTTTCGTATCAATATTATTTTGTTGAATTATTCTTGTGTTCTCGATGTGTTTGTCGCAAGGTATGTGTTCGTATGAAAACCTTGCAAAATATGAGTACATATGGAAACGTATTTATACCCTTGATTGGTTGAATTTTGGGCTCTTGCGAGATCGTTGTCGGAGCTTGAATTCTTGAATCAGAGATGCTCCCACCTTTCCCAACTACTTCTCTATCCGACCAACTATAGCTATATAGTTAACAACAACATTATGATCTGATCGATACCTGTCGAACTATTGTATATCTAGAGACAAGTACCTGTTCGTAATAATAGCCTGAGTACCTTTTTTTTTGACTAATTTGTATACAAGGTAGTAAATTTGTATTGTTTTTGTACACAGCCATACAAAACTATGCTAGCACAGGAGAGTTTCATCCTTGTAATCTTGATTGTAGCTAAGCCTGCTGTCTACCAATTTATAATATACATCAAACATAGAGTCCAACACCGCGGACGCCTTGTTCACCGATAAATTCACGAGCAAACTTGACAGTCTCATTCTTCTCCTCTGTGCTCCACAAATTGGAATCAAACGTCTCGACACTTCTGTCTCGTGAGGCTCCCAACAATTGATGAATGACAAATGCCGGATTGGTGAGTCTCAATTGTCCCAATCTCACAATATTGGCATAACCATCCGATGGATCCTTCGTGACGATGCGGTCCTTGAATTTCTTGTTGCGTTGTTTGTCCACGGCCTCATCCGAGCACGTCATGGCCCCGACAAGGAGAACGAGAATGTATAGTCCATACACATAAATCAAGACGATGAATGGATACAGAGCTCTCAGTGGGACAGATGTGGTCAGCTGTGCACCCATGATGTATCCTTCATTGTCGATTGGCCGGCTGGAAAGCGTGTTTCCCGACCCGTATGCCAAACTATTGGCCGCAAGTTGACGAGCGAAAGCATTGGCATAAGCTGTGGAATTACCGGAAAGAGCATCAGAATTGGTCTGAGAAATGGTATCCGCTACTTGAGCGGTCATAATCGGATACAGTAGCACTTGCGATTCATTCTTTGCCAAAACAGACGAATTGAGTACTACAATATCACCACTGCGATATTCGTACGCTACAGAGTGAGCGACGAGAGAACACCAGAGAATGAGTTGTGGAGTCAGAACACTCTGACCGATTGATCCTGTACCGACGAAACCGTCATCACTGTTGTTACCGACTGATGGCACCTGAAGTGGTATAAGCAGGCGTAACTGTGTCACCGAATCGTCTGGCATGCCCATGGTAAGATTCGTCGAGTTTGGAGATGTGGATACTTCCGTAGCGATATTGTGAATGCCGGTAGCTCCAAGGCCGTAGCCAGCAGTCATCTCTGCATAATTCAACCCAACACTCGAACAGTTGTATCCACTCGTTCCATGGGGTATGCTCACAAGATTGCAAGCTTTTGTGGCTACTCGACATTGACCCGACATACCGACGGTCGTTGCATTGAAGTTCTCCGTGCCAGAGAGCCTTGCGTCAACAGTAATTGCTAAATTTTCGACTGATTGTCCATATGTTTGCGCAACTCGTTCGGTTGTAGACAAGTTTGCATATACGCCATAAGCTTCATTCGGGTGTCGTAAATATTGACCGAGAGAAGAAGCACCCACTGAACAGGGCCCTGTCAATCGTACTCCGCTGACTACGGGATCCGAACAGGAAGTGTTGACTACTCTACCATACTGAGTAGACGCATCGATGGATTGTCTTAGCCCAGCAGATGTCATCGACGTCGTCGTCGCTTCGTGCAGGTAAATATCCACGAGACTGATGGTATGTGATAGTAATTGTGCAAAGAATGAGATGACGATTGCCTTGATCAACAAGACACTCTTGCTATTCTTTCTACGTCGCCATAGCAGCGAGATTGCATTTCCCAGTGCCCACAATCGACCGCTGGTACATAAAGCAACCAATTCTGAAAACTCTGGCAGCGTTATAGAGCTTGCTGCGATGTTCATCTGCCAAGACTGCGACAGTCTGAAAGCAGCAAGCAGCATGATGACTCCAGAGCAAGCTGACTGTGCTGAATCTACGATTTTCGAGACTGTAAGGATGATATTGACCGGCACAGTAGTGAAAAGCACTTGATCGTTGTTCCCCGGACACATCGGCGATTGATTGTTGACATTAGGATCACAACGGCGCTGAACACTTATCTTTGTCGCATATAACCACCCGACTAACGTTGAAGCAAGACCCAGCGTGACCAGCAAAGCAAAGAAACCTGGTACGAGGGCTGACCAGAGAATTCTCTTGTGTAACTTGGTCGGAGAATTTCGATATGTGATTGAGGAAGAATCGCTCGTATGTTTGGATTTGCCATTCTTTTCTTGGTTCGCAAGCTCCCGCTCAGAATGTGCAAAGTACTTTTGCAGAGTGGTTGGCGTCACTGGAGACAACTCAGAGTCGTCATCCGTGATTGATGTCATTTTCTGCTCACGTCACAAGCCGACTTGACTCAAGATAATCGTGAGCACAGACTGAGTTGTGTCTCGCACTCTGTTGGACCCCCTAAATACACGGATATGCCTGTGATAACACAGTTCAAGTCAGTTCATTCGTCATGATGAGGGCTGGCTAGCAATCAGGGCCGCGACTCCTGGCAGGGAGGACGACCTCTTAACCTATGATGGCTCCCACATGAGTGGCCGATAGCGACCTGTCGATCCTGAAGTCTAATTAACCTATCAAAGGTTGTCAAAAGCTTAGCCCTTGGTGACCCATAGCGTCCCGTGTCGGTGGCCGCGAAATGATTGACGCAAAACTTGGTACCACGCAGAAAGTGTGTGCGGCGGCTGATTCTGCAGGATCCTGATACAAGACACTAGCGAAGCCAGAAATAGATTGGCTAACTGTACAAATATCCCTCAAAGAGGCAGTCGAAGTGTGTCTTTTACGCAATTCTCCCTGCTGTTTGATATATGCTTATCGAAAAAGACACTCACACCAATTTTATCTTGCGTCTCTTGGAATCACTAAGCGGTGCTCTTCAGGCCTCTGACACAACAGGTCAAGGCAGTATGCATATATGCATATGGTTAATAAACGGTTTTGCAGGAGGGCAAACACACGAGAACTGCATGGTTCCGCCATTGTCCGCTCCGGTGTCGCTCAGATAGGAAAGTTTTCCACAACTTTTTGCCCTTGACCAATAAGAATAGAGTTTTGACATCCGCCGCTGTCGTTGTTGTTCCGCGCCCAATTTCATCTCACGACACATGACCACAAACCATCTCGTCTACACCCGGACCCCTTTGTGTTGACTTTTAATATCCGCCCGCACTACCCAAAGTTTGTGGTGCGTGCCTCTGTTCGTGTTTACAAGTCCTTTGTTTCCTTCTTAAGATAGTAAATAGGACATATATTGGTTATCCACGTTATTATACGAAAACAGATAAACTACGGCGACGTGTAATATTGCAATTGTGGTACACTAATTCCGTAACCCTAACCCGAATCAGATGGAGCACGTGAGCATCTCGACCAAAGAGAGATCGACCCTATCACCTTTCGGTACCGTAGTCTACCGCATAAGAGACAAACATATCAATGAGTCTTTCCAGGCGAATGAGCAAAGTGGTGGAATCAACGAACACTCGAGCAATGGGAATTTTTGATAAAGGTGCGTAAAATGGTTAAATCTATAAAAGTTGTTTTCTGAAGATGTCGAATCTATGATTCAAAAAGTCTAGTGGAAATGTAAATACTAGACTGCAAGTCGTCGGTGTAGAGGTACCAGCCCTCATCATCACCACCAGATTCTTGCTGGCAGACAAGCCGACAAGGCCCACGGCCATGACTGGTACTGCTGACAATATGTCCCCCATGGACAGTTGCCACAGTCAGAGACGTAGCAGTCTGCCTGGCTCAACCAGTTGACCTTGCAGAATCCATCACCACACGCTCTTGGAGTGACGACAGCAGCTGCAGGAGTCGTGGATGTGGTCTTGACACTGGTGCTCGTGGTTTTGCGTGAAGTGGTGGTCGCTTTCTTGGTTGCCAATGTAGTAGAGGTTGTCGTGGCTGGTGCAGTAGTCGTCGAGCTTGGGACGATTGATGCGGGAGGTAAGTAGTTGGTGGTGATTGTTGTGGCAGCAACTTGACCTCCTGCATTACATTGAGCAATGTCCTTGACGAGTGTAAAAGTGCATGCTCGGCAGTTTGATGGGTCTCCGCTCACGGTGCTGTATGTAAGACCATTTGGCTCGTAGTTGTTGGCAAGATCAACTGTACCACATCCGTACCATGTCGGGACACCATTCAATGTCAGCAGATTGTTCGCTGTGGACCAGACGTTGGCGACTGCGACGCCGTTGATGTAATCTGCATCATTCGAGCACTGGAATCGTGTGTCGGTGCCAGCTGCCTCAGATGAGACACAGAAAGTAGATGTAGAGGCATCATATAAAACACCGTTGCTGATGTAGAAGCTGTCGAAAGTGGCGTCAGTGGAACTGTACAAGTTGGAGTAGATCTGGTCGTCTGCGGCAAAGTGTCCAATGCAAGAGTTGTCACACGAGCTCTTCAGGTAGAATGTAGCCGGAGTGGTTGATACTGGTGCGCTGCTAGTGCTGGTAGTGACTGCTCTGCTTGAAGTAGTGGTAGGCACAGCCTTGAAAGTGGTGCTGGTAACCTGACCGAGCTGAGTATATGGCAAAGATGTGGTCGTTGGGAGATAGGTAGAGGTCGTGGTACATGGTACACTCGAGTCAGTGTAGCCGCCGAATGGCTTGGAGATGATAAGACCCATGTTTGTAATGTGTTTTTACTTTTGTTTTCGAATGCTAGAAAGCTGCTGTGAAGAGAAGATGTTTGATGGTCTCAACATATTCAGCAGCTAAGCACTCTACTTATACTCGCTCGCCCCATTCCATCTCAAGCATACAGTCTTAATCGTGTGAACGAGAAACATCTATTCCACATGTTGCGTCGGGGGGTTGTGCTCCAGTGATCCGAGTCGAGACATTGTTTTTAAGAGTCGATAGAACACATCTGTGCACAAGGAGAGGCTCGAGATCTGGCAGTATTGGTAGGTTGTAGATCCAGGCTGAATTTTTCGGAGCAATCGTGCCGTGCGACAGTAGGCATTGGCATGTCTCAAGGGCGAATTTAAAGTCTAGAGAGCGCCGTCTCACTGGTTACCCAATTTTACAGATGGATCCTACAGATGTGGCTGACACACAAGGTCAGGAAATCGGTCCGATAACGCCGATGGACTCATCTCGAGCTCTTGTACATGTGTTACTGCAGGGACACTATGCACTGACTCAGGTAGATGTAGTTATACTATGCTCACAGATCATTCTATAGAGTGCTTCGACATCATCACCAGTCTAGTTCTAGTCGAGGTTCTTGCCTTGCCATGGCCTATAGTGGCTTCCAACATCGCTTGCAAGTAACATCGCATGTGATGCAAGCATGGCACCCATATTTCATCTACCACAGAGCAGAATGCCACTGGTGATCCGGGTACTGCCACAACAAACGGTCGTGGCTATGGACACCTCGAGTGATGTATGGGCCAACCATCGCCAATTATATCAATGTCCTCTACCTAGGCCTACTCGCCGCTGCCAACAAGCTCGGGGCTGAGTTTGCACGGACCAACTTCGGGTCTTATAGACATGTGCTAGCACTAGCCGACGCCCCAATGTCTTGCACGTGTCTAGAAACTGTCTGTAATAATTTTAAGCTGTCAATTCGCAAGGGCCCGGGAGGAAGCACACATTATCAAGGAGTCTCACGCTTGGCTTCGTGCAGATTTTCCACGATGTCAAGCCTCGCGAGACGTATTATCTCTCCTGTTGTGACACTGCTATCGTGTAGTAAGTACATTCTTGATACACATCACCCCCAGAGATCGTGACCCTCTGTCACAAAAGTTCGTGTACAAATTTGAACGCGTCAGGGAGCAATATCACTTTGCTACAGTAGCAAATATGCGTTGAACAAGAATAATATACAAGGTGAATGAGCATTACGGGACTATCTCGAGATCCGAGTCACTGTCATCGTGCAACTTGGCATCTTCGCCTAATTTATGTGGCGGAGCCTTACCAATGCTTGGAAGTGCCGTGTGGAGTGTGTTCTTGGACGGCTCGACCGTGAGATTGACGGAATCCACATCTTTCTGTAAGGTCAACTCGCGAACCACGCCCACCTCGTCCGGTGCTGACTGCCATGTGTTTTGTTGTACCGATTGATTCACTCGTTTGGTAGGGTCAAAGCCAAGCTTTCGGAGCATCGTGGCACTAAACACCTTCTCCTTCTCTGCTGCCTCGTCCAGCTCCACATCGCCCGTGTCATTAGGATCTGTGGTCTCGAAATATTCATGACCTGCAGATAATGAGCTGTTCTTCATCAATCGAGCTAGTACTTCTCTTTCTCTCTGACGGGCCTCTGCCTCGCGCTGCAATCTAGCAGTATCCTTGAGGGGCATCTCGTAGTCCGTTCCACTATTGTTTGACCCCTTCATCGTCGTGACATTGTCACCAAAGAAGACTGCATGTTGAGCAAACTCTTCGGACTCTTTGAGCTTCTTCTTTGACGGTTGTCTAGGATCAAACAGACGTGTCCCAGAAGCAAACTCGATTCGTTTATTAGATGTCTTGCCAAGAGCTAGATCGATATGATAATCGCAAACATCTTGCTTCTTGGCGTTTATCCATGTTGTGCATTGAGTACCATCCTTCTTGACAGATCGGCAGATGCCAAATTCAACGCTCCTACCAATTTCGAGTATACCAGTGTCGTCAGTCATCTTGAGATTGAGCTTGGCTCCTGGTGCACGAGGCTTTTGGTGTTGAGGATTGAGAAAGTAACACAAGGTGCCGACAGGCAATGTCCAGTATTTCTCAAACGCCCTATCGTATAGGAACATGGCGATATCTGTCTTTAGATCTGTCAAATTCATGACACAGTACTTGGCTCCATTATTGGCAGTTCGAGCTGACGATTTTGATGCTACAATTGCAAAGAGGATGAAGTTGTCTACCTCGTCCCTCAATTCAAAATCTGGGGGAGTGACCTCCGCATAGAATTGCAAGATGTTGAACACGCGACTGACGGACGCTGCGGCTCTAGAGCAATCGCTTGAAGACACTTTCCGATGGTCCACTAGAAAATGGGAGATTGGGTCCTCATCAGTCTGGGTTGATGCACACGAGAACGCAGGTACAGGATTGAAGCTAGTATTGCGCTTGTTCGCAATTTGCTTGGACTTTACCTCTTCCTCATGTAACTTGGATTTTGTGTCTGCTAGACGCTGATTGAACGTTCGCGAGGGTTTCTCGGGAGTTCTCCTCAACGAGACATCTCTTCCGGTACGACCTTTGTCTATTCCTAGGATTATTCTTGCTGGCGAGACTGGTGGTGCACGTCGCTTCTGTGGCGATGGAGATCCTGGCACCTGGATGCTACTAGTATTGCCTGACTTTGCGCTTCTTGGGGATGCGAATGGGTTCTGTAACGTCGAAAGCGGTTTTGGAGGTGGGGTGATAGGACGTGATGGCGGTTTTGTGTCACTGGAAGGATTGAGAATGTCCTGCGTCGGATGCTTTGCTAACTGCTTCTTCTTGAGTCGAATCTTCAACAGGTTCTCTTTCATCAACAATGTTTCTTCGTCATCACTGCTGTGGACAACAAGATCTGGATTCATCATGAGCGGCTACGATTTATGATTACAGTGATGAGCAATACTGATTCGTGCGGGCTCGAGATAATTTATATTTACATGTTGGCCATTGAATTCAGCTGATTCTCCTGCGTAATAAATAGAAGTCTTGATCATTCAAGGACAAGCATCTTGCAAGTCTGTGTAAATATCGTTGCACAGCACGAAACGCACATAAAGTGGTTTGTAGATGGTGGAACGGGAAGAATTACTGGATAAAGCTTATCACGGCTCAACCGCTCCATGAGTGCGGAAATTCCGAGATTGTTTCAAGTCATTGGCATTTGACCAAGATAACGCGACCTTCTCCTTCAGCTGCAGATAGATCTGGTCATTACTGGTCACAGGACGCCGATGACAAATTCATGCTCGACAGTCTAGAGAGCTTCTATCGAGACATTTGAAGCACAGATGGTAGCGTTAAGCTAAAGCTGCTATACTCCTAGACGGGACATTGATTACAGGATGCGCACTGTATCCCTCCAAGTCTTGGACCGGGAAGGTGCCGTAAAAGTAGAGCTCGACTCGAGTCAGGCACTCGAGACACTTTCATTACACCCCTCATCACCGGGTCAATCTGATCTACCGGCAATCGACACCTCACTCGAGGCTTGGCTGTTTCTTCTCGGATCCCTACTCCTGGAATTCCTCGTTTGGGGGTAAGTGCTATAGAGCATAACAGCACGCTTCGATATTGATTGAGCGTAGATATGGATATGCTTTTGGAGTGCTACAGGAGTTTTATCTTTCCGACGCTTCTCCCCTTTATGGCTCATCTCCCTTGGCCGTCACCAGTATCGGTACAGTTGGTGTTGGACTACAGTACATGCTAGGCATTATCTTTGAGCCCCTTTACAAGACGTATCCTCAGCACATCAAGAAGAGTATGTGGATATCTCTCGGAATCTCAGCTGGATGTTTCTTGCTTAGTAGCTGGGCGTCCAAGGCATGGCACTTGATCTTACTACAAGGAGTAATTTTCGGCTTCAGTAGTGCAGCCTTGTACTTTCCCGTCATTGTCTGGTTGTCCGAATGGTTCTTTCACAAGAGATCGACTGCTGCCGGCATCATCTTTGGCGGATCTTGTGGAGGAGGTGTCATCTTTCCCTTTCTCTTCCGAGGCCTTTTGGACAGTCTTGGCTATGCAAATGCTATGCGCGTATGGGCAGCCATCTTCTTGACCCTGGGGGCAATCGCAATACTTCTCATCAAACCTCGCATACCCGTGGCACATGGACGTCGAGCACAGTCCCGACAGTTCCGTATGCCAGATCTGAGTTTCATCATGACTGTGCCCTTTGCCATGTTTGCTACGACAGTATTGGCACAACGGTTAGCATACACACCCATCACAATCTTGATCACTTCCTACACTCAGAATTTCGAGAATGTCACGACATTGCAATCGACATTGGCTTTGGTGTTGCTCAACTTTTCAGCCATGATTGGCTACGTCGTAGCAGGCTATACATCCGACCGCGTGAAATATTGGAAAGTCATGTCCGTGTCTGGGACCGCAGGTGCCCTGGCGGCTGCTCTCGTTTTAGGATTCGCACAAAATTTGGGCACAATCTATGCGTTTGGTGCATGTTATGGAATAGCGACCGGTGGTTACGCATCGGTATGGACAGCGGCAGCAAAGACAATTCGTGAAGAGGCATCCGGAACAATCTTCCTGACCTTTTCAGCTATCGGCGGCATAGCCACTGTGATTGGACCCCTTATCGCTGGCGCTCTCGAAACGTCAGCGTCCGTCACGACAATGTACGGTACTCATGGATTTCGAAATGTGGTCATCTTCATCACTTCACTATTGGGATTCGTTGCCTGCATGGGCATGTGGATTGGAGCCAAGGATCGATACGCGCATCGAGTGAGGACATTCTAGAACTACTCGAGAAAACCTTGGGATCCTGGATCAGCAAAGATTTTGATCATACAGGGGCTCCCGATCTAAAGTTCACATGATTGAAACTCCTTGTTATGATGTATAGCATAAGTGTATATTAAATTACTCGACTCTACCCATGTCCCACTACTTGATCATTTCTTTGTTGCTCTTTGCTTGCATATCTCAAACGACCCCGGGTAACGGTCAGAAGTCTCCAGCATCGACTGTACTCTGGACGCTCACTCGTGAACTTTCCTTTTCCTTATAGGAAGGATTACTCCGTACTACGCCTGCAGGTCGAATATAGCCCTGAGAATATCCTGGAGGATGTTTGTGCTGATGAGCTACTGGTTGCAAGTACTTGTGGTTCTGTTGAATTTGTTTGTAGAAACTACCATTTGGAGCACTCTGAACATGATCTGGAGACTCGTCCTGCAGAAAGCCTCGTGAAGAACGTGATCTAGTATGGCCATATCGTCGGTCTTCTGAGCGAGTGTGCTCCCCAGCAGTATCCAAGGTCTGTTTGTAAATCACTGTAGTCGCTGAAGAATCAGAAATAGTCGATGAAGTTGCCAGTGTTGATCCTGGCGAAGGCAAAGGTGTCGGAGAAGCACTAGAGCTTAATGATGAAGTTGATGATGATGATGAACGACGTTTGTCCTTGAACATGGGCAACGTCAAGCGTGATGTCCAGCTAGAGTGAGGCGACATGGCTGATATGCTCTGGTGAAAAGTGTCTGAGGGACCGAGCGAGTCGTTATATAGTGGTGCGAGGACCTTGTATGCTACACTTGTGCGCGAATCGCAGAGTAACGAAATTAAAAGTCGCGAAATTATCAGAATCCCGGTTTTGTGTGGTTTCCATGTTCATTCTATAAACCGTGGACGTGCTTGAAGACTGTTTCATTCCAGAAACGCTACATGGGCAAGATTAGCGGTCTAAGCACGGTTCCTCCTCAGCAGCAGTGCCTCGTGGACTGGCCATACCCCGCCACTCATGGCAATTGAGCATTTGACGAGAAACAATATTGCAGAGAACCGCCTTAACAACTCTGCATCGATCACGACTGGTTCTTTTGAGCTTTGCCAAGAAGATTCGGGGGCTTGGCTTGCATCAGCTTTGTTCCGCCCCCACAACGACCGCTGCGGAAAGCTTGCCAGGGCTGCTCAGCATGAACTCGAGCTCATATTGTCTCAAAGAGTACAATCACAGCTGCGCTGCATAAGTTAAACCGTGCGGTGCTCAAACTCAGCTACGACTGTGTTGCTAAGACGTGCGGTAGCGCGGACGTTGCTATAGATGGTACTAGTAAAACAGACACTGTGCCCATCGGTATCGTTTGTTGTGTGTCCGGCTCCACAAGATATTATGTCATGTCACGAAGCCTTCTTCAAGGAGAAATTCCTTGGCTTGAGTCGCTCGAACTACTCTGGAGTATGCTTGCTGCCAAGTCATGCTTCGCTGCGCATCAAATCATGTACTTTATGTGTATCATTTCATACCATCCAAGCATCTCGCTTTTCTGAAATAAACGAATCAGCACCCTGGCATCGCTAATTTTTGCCCTTGTAAGTGTCACACGCAGTATGGGTTCTTGTTTCTCGATCGAGAGAAAGCCAGAGGCAGTCGCCGCATCCAACAGGGTCAAGACGCATCAGGTCGAAAGAGATATGACTGGAAATCCTAATCCTCAATTCGAGACCCTCGATATTCCACCGCCGGGACACCACGCCCGTGTGAATGATCCAAATGCCACTGTAGCGGAACGGTGAGCATACCTGCATGAGCAGAGCATGGATGTCACTGATGGATGCAGGACTCGTGCTTAGTTCCACAACTATACGAAGTAATTATGTGCCCGTCTATAGCTATTGCTACATTTGAGCCAAGATTGTACAAAAGAAGTTTATATGCTTCACATCATACATCAGAGGCAGAAGCAGAGAAAACAGCCAAAATTAATTTAGAGACACGCCACTGAATGTCATCTTCAGTTGCTGGGATGACTTCTTGTTGAAATATATTTAGACTCACAAAAAACTCTTTTGCAAGACGGGACCCCAGAGATATAGAACTGTATCGACGCGTCATGGCTCCTCGAATGCCGAAGCTCATCGTATTTGACCTTGACTACACTTTGTGGGACCTCTGGATCGACACACACATTTCTCCGCCACTAAAGGTTGCCAAGACTTCTGCATCAAAGACGAGCGAGAAGTGTAATGCATTAATAGATCGCTCTGGTACTCCACTAGCATTCTATCGCGACGTCCCTTCGATACTGGTGGACTTGCAGTCATCCTCCGTAAAAGTCGGCATAGCTTCACGCACTTCGGCTCCGGATCTCGCTCGTCAAGCACTCTCCATGCTCACCGTCAACGACAGACCTGCTTTCAACCTCTTTGACAAATCGGCCATTGAAATCTATCCCGGCTCGAAGCTGAAACATTTTAAAGCCATACAAGCACGTACTGGCATTCCCTTTTCCGAAATGGTCTTCTTCGACGACGAGAGCAGAAATAGAGAAGTCGCGCAATTAGGTGTCATCTTTGTCCTCGTCCCTGATGGCGTCAACCGCAGCATATTCAATCGTGGACTTGAAGATTGGCGAAAAGGCAAGGCCTTAGAGGTCGAGAAGCCCTGATGTAAGAACAGTAACGAATGAGCAAGAAATCAACAGCACGAGCAGAAATGTTCATCAATGGTTTATTATACATCATCACAATTCTAGAGCATGATGTGACTGTCGTCCGCTACTTTACGATCGACGGAACTATATTCGTAGAAAGGATCGTTATGTTCCTTCGTCATGACTTGTTCATACATTGGCAACGCGTGACCGTCGGGATGATCGACATTGACATGATGCAACACGACACTCTGACGATGCGTCTTGCTCCTTCTCAACCCGGCTCGATGGATCGTCACTTTCAAGATATGCGAGACTGAGATGTGAGGATTCTGCATGTATGCGTGGATTTCTGCCGGCAAAGGAACCAGGACTTGTAGTGGTAAAGTGGCGGAACAAGTAGACGCCATGTCTGATTTATGCGAAAAGACGATATTTGATGGTTCGACGTGAGGTTCTCTCAGTCGTTGTAAATACATCGTCACATCTTGCAACAATTCGATCGTGATGTGAGTGAGGTGAAGTTCTGCGGGCGGTCTGTTGGGATAGAATTGTAGTTTCATGGACCGATCTGGTCCTTTAATGATTATTCTCGGCAGGACGAGTGTGACTGTACCGTCTTGCTCGATGGGTATGCTCACAACATCCTCTTCCCTATCCGTCTCGTCGGCCTCTGTAGCAAAAGCTGCGGTCCGCGACCACGGTATGGTCAATCTCGACTCTGTCCTGAGACTTTTCAGTTTAGGAATATCCGCACTCATGCGATAATAGACCCTGCTCGTCTTGGCCTTGATACTCCTCGGTAATCTGGCGTCCAAGAGCGCACTGAACGAGTAAACATATTGTCTGCCTCCCACCAACTCTAGATCCTCCTCTAAAGTCCAAGTGATATAACACAGTCGTTCCGAAACATCACTCACGTCCGTCCCTGAATTCATATTGACGCCCCCGCCTTTATCGACGACCGTGACTGATTTGAACCCAACCATCTCCACCACGATTTTTTGAGCCGCATAGGACCGCGACAGACGAAACCTCAGACTTCCCCTCAATATCGACACTTTAAAACCCGTCTCTGACCGGGCTCCTTGTATCGACGTCTCGAGATAGAGATGATCCGGAACCTCGTACGACCTCTCAATATGCTGCGCCATGTAATCGTATTGCGAGATGAACCGCTCTCTGGAAATGCAACTACTTGCAGAAAACGAAACCCGATTCAATTCTCAATGAAACGAATCGAGTCTTACGTATGCGCAATCGCACGGACGAGCAGATGGGATTTTTAAAATTTCATGGCGCAAAAAGTGACTTTGTGGAGCCGTAACTCACAACGTCATCGTGCTCTCCACATCCAGACTACTACGGCATTCACATGAAGATAATCTCTCTCCTCTCAGCACCAGTACATGATCAATCGATAAACATGACTCGTTGTAATGCTAAGCTGAACGGTATGCAATGCTAAACTACACGTTGAGAATCTCTCCTGCATTTGGATGCACTTAATACATTAGTAGTCAAATATGGGTCTAGTCAACGATTTCACTTACAAACTTGACCAAAAAAGACTGTAGCCTCGGAAGATGCCAAGAATACATAACTCGGTGCAATTTCTGAAGGTTGAGCAGGTCGTCCCATCACGGTAGTCTCTCTACCATCAAACGTTAGCAAAAAAATTGACCATGTGAATAGCATGTGATTTACCCGAAATCTTCCATCTGTTCACTAGGTCGCGACGCCGGCTGTAGAGGCGTGTGGACCGGGCCAGGGGCGACTGCATTTACCCTTATA
Source organism: Taphrina confusa (assembly GCA_005281535.1). Classification (NCBI taxonomy): domain Eukaryota; kingdom Fungi; phylum Ascomycota; class Taphrinomycetes; order Taphrinales; family Taphrinaceae; genus Taphrina; species Taphrina confusa. The sequence continues at coordinate 485,765 of RHGJ01000012.1, read as the reverse complement.
CCTCGACTCTCTCCAATTTGTGATGCCAGTGCTCGCGTGAAGGATACGATGGCGCCTTTCGTGCTAGAGTAGTCGAGAAATTGTGCAGATCCGCGGTATGCTGTCACCGAGGTGGTATTTATGATGGAGTCACCTTTGTTCAAGTGAGGAATCGCAAACTATTCAAATCAGCCATCGTGTCCATACCATTGTAGACTCCTGGTGATTATACCTTGGTGAGTGCAATCATTTGGATAATGTTACTCTGGAAAATCTGCTCGACATTGTCGAGATCCAGTTCTTCAATATTCTTGCACGCAATTTGTTTTGAACTAGCAATGTCAGCTGCAATGTGAGGAAGCATGACACGAGACTTACGCATTATTGACGAGGATATTGAGACTTCCAAATTCTTTCAGATGCTTGTCAACAATCGACTTTGTACCACGAAAGTCTCTCAAATCGTATGGAATCAAAAGACACTTTTGTCCTTCCGCTTCCACCAATTTCTTTGCCTCTTCGGCATCGGATTGCTCCTCCGGAAGGTAAACTAGCGAGGAGCCACATCCTTCTCGAGCGTAGAGAATAGCGACGGCACGTCCGATTCCACTTCAGGTAATCAGTACAACTTTCGACAACCTCGGATCATGAAGCTCACGAATCTCCACCGGTGATGATTGCTGATTTTCCACGCAATTTTCCAATGCCAACGTATTCCTTCATGCCAGCAGGCGTCTCCAGCTTCGTAGATTCTGAAGTCGGTCCCATGTCCTTCTCCAGTCCAGTCTCTGTGTTGGACTGATGTTGTTTACCAATATTTTCCGAGGTGAATTCACCATTCTTGGTGTTCTTTTCAGAGTTGTTTGAATTCGACATTGTCCGTTTGGTCAAGATTCGACAAGTTTCAGAACGTACTGTAAAAAGCGGTCTGAAAAATTGCGAATGACCTTGATTCAGTCTGCGTAGCAACATAATTGATACATGGGTCAACTCTCTCATGGTAAGTTCAAGACGCAGCGGTCAATGACGGCCCGAATTCTGACGTCAAGCGGCGCAAGATTTACAAGTCAATCGAGTGTGGGGTCGTGGGATACAAGTCTGCGTCACTGACTCCTTTTCATTACAGCTGCTGCGCGTGAATCAAGACTCGATTGCCGCTATTCTTGACCGTCTTAACAGGGGGAAATTGGCATCCACGACCAAGGTTCTTGTATAGAGGTGAATAGATGCTTGATAATGAAAATCTTATGCTTACTTCAAATTATAATTGTTATCGTGAATCATCTCTTACTAGTGTACATTATCCTTCGCTCACGTAGACCTGCATCTGTCTGTATACAAAATTTTGAACTTTTGATTCGGCGAATATTGACAATGAGAATATCGCTCACTCGGCCTTGTCTCTCGTTGGCGACACAAGTCCCTGGGTCAAACTCAAGGCAGCAACAGTCGAATCACCAGGCCCAATGTCGTTGCCATCCGAGGTTATCAAGATCTCCCCACCTTCGCCCATCTTGCCTCGTCCTTCGTGCACAAGCTTGATATGATTGCCAGGCACGATTTGCACCAGCACTCCTGTCTCGACATGATAGATTTCGACAAAGGAAGGCTCGAATGCTAGTATATAGGGGTAGTGGAGCGCCGTGGCTTCGCAGATTCCTTCCCAGTGTATGACCCAATTAGGTCTGGCACGCCAACCATTCCTATTGACAAAGAAGGCAAATTCATCGTAGCACAAGAGAAACTCCCCATTCAGTCGATATATGGCAACTGGCTTGACGTTTTCGCGCCTCTGGAAGAAATCCAGTGACGAGTCTGCAGGGTCAAGCAAAGATTGTGTCTCCAGGTTCTCCAATGAAACGACTTCGAAACCTTTCGCACATCCTACGCACAATTTCGATTTCAGGAAGTGAATTGACGATGATTCCGTCGGAATATAGAATTCCTTGAAGACTTTCAAATCATTGCCACCAGCCAGTAATTTTCTGAATGCAGGCTGCTTCTTACCAAGACCTTTGTGGTCGACTGGTTCGAAGACCTTGATTGTAGAGGACAAGACACTGGATTTGACAACACAAACGAGAACTTTTCCAAGACACACACCAGCCTTAAAGAAGGACGTATGACTTGACACTTTTCGTGGTCGTTTGTTTGTGATATTGTTGTCATTGACGTCCAAAGCTTCCATACTGAACGAGACCAGTGTCTTATCTTGAAGCACAAGAAGGATACCATATTCCTCAATGACATCGATCTGAGTGGCTCCTTGTATAGCCAAGACTCGCACGGGAGTAGCTCGAGAAGTGCTGTTGGGCCGCCTATCTGAGACGTAGATGCCATTATCAGTACCATAAATGAGCTTCCTACCACCATCGTATGGCACAACACATTGTACTTTATTGTTGCCCAAGAAATATTTTTCGCACACAACTACCCGCTGGAAGACGTTATGTCGATCTCGAAGAACTTTTTGCTGCTGTTCGATCTGTTCTAGCCACTTTTTTCTTGATATTTGGGTGGTGGCATAAAGCGTTATGGCATAACCTCGACGGCCAAGATGCTGGAACGTAATGCTATATCCTTTGGTCCCATCAGAAGCCTTGCCAGGCATTCCCATAGATGACTTTCCAGCGCCAGGGAGAAGTGATGATGAGGGACGTTTGGCAAGTGCGCCTTTCTGTGCTTCGCGAAGATCCTCCTCGGTACGTTGAATGACTAGTAGCTCCAATGGAATGGGCTAACTCATTAGTGAAATGCCGCATGTTCAGCATTTGACCTACCTTGCGATGAACTTTTAGAGTTTCTCGTTTATTCATCATTTTCGCCTTGACCATGAGGACTACGTGGTCGAAGAGGAAGACTTGGACGTCTGATGAATTATCACTTCCAGCATTTGCGTTGCCGACATTCTTTTTCTTCAGTGCTCCTTTGAAGATGAGCAGGCGATTTTCATCAGTTAATTTGAGGTTCGGATCTGGTTCGCCTGGTTTATTGACCAGCTGTGATTGCAATTGCATCAGATTGAACCTGTTCTCGGCCTTGCCCGACTCAGCATTGACGCGAGAAAGGAACACTTTGATAGCAGTGACCGCTTTTGGCAGATTGACGTTGTCCGAATTTGTTTGTTTGGTGTATTTTTGAATGGCTTCCAGAAGTAGAGGGTATCGAGCAAGGCGAGTTGTCGGCTTTGTCAGATATCCGTTCAGTTCTAGTTTGCGCGATTCTTTGAGTCGTTCCGTCTCTTCCACGAATTTCGCGAATTGTGGATTCGTGGACTTCTCTCGTTCGAATTCAAATTTGGCATACAATTGCTGCGATCCGTATCGGATGAATGGATCGAAATGTGGTATAAATTCAAGAAATATGTCACCGACTTCGTGGACGACTGCCTGGGCTTGTTGTCGGTGGGTCAGTGCTTCAGCTAACCTGGAGTTGACCAAGTGCACTTCAAGAACGTTTCCGAACACGGTACGAATAAACTTTTCGCGTCGAGCTTCTGGGATGCAAGGCGAGATGCGAAGGGGTTTGATCCAAAAGTCTCGAAGGTATTCAAGGTCTTTAACGAAATCTCGTTCAGTGTAAATCGCTTCGCAGATGACTTCTTGGCGTTTCTTCTCAGAGTCATCTACACTGTCGGCAATATCTTGACTGACGGAGTTGATCCATAACTTGTTCTCCTGCGGGCCATCTGCTAAATCATTCAGACTGCCTCGACTTTCGGCACGGCGAAGTCCAGGCGTCGGTCTCATGTTCAACCGAGCCTGCTGTTCGAGACGTCGTGGGCACGCAATACTATAACACAAACGATCTCTTGTACACGTAGGTGAGTAACACTCGGTAAGCAGTGTGAAGACACCATTTGGAAGATCATCCTCCAGTTCTGCATCCTTGCTTGTACCATTGATTGGGGCTTCAAGCAAGGTGGAATCCACGCTATCAACTGTTGGGGCGCGAGAAGGTCTCTTGCGCTCCTTCAGGGATATGCTGTTCGAGAGGGAGCCATTTGGATTAGATGTCTCGCCATCGGAGAATCCCGCAGCCAGATTTTCTCTGAATTGGTACACCTCATTAGCTGAATCACGTAGTCGATGATCATATGTAACGTCGTGCAGGAACTTTTGCGCATCTAGAGAACGGCCGAGCAGCAAAGCTAGGTTACGATCGGTCGTGCGAATGATATAGGCAATTACGTCCACTGCGTCGCAGCCTAGGAAAGCATCCTTGTATGACAGGCCATCCTTTGTCTTCTCCGCGAGAATAATTCGCTGCCGAAATGCTTCTGCCACACGGGACAACAAAGCTGGGTAAACCATTGGAGCACGTTTTGAAGTGGTATATACTGCTTGACCCGAGCCGCTGTGTCCATGTTGCGATTTCGCTGACACATACGATGGTCGCTTTTCGGTCAGGGTTGAGGAGGAAGCCGTAAAGCTAAAAGATCTATCGGGCACAGCACGTGAACTCGTTGAGGTCATGGAGAAGCTTCTGTCTGTGACCTTCGTACCTTGCGTCGAATTAGAAGCCTTGCGAGCTGGCGTGTTGTCGTTGTATGGGCCAGTATAGTGTTCGGGAACAGCCGCATGAGACATAGACTCTTCCGCAATTGTCGTAGATGAATGATCTCCATAGAATTCCCTGCGTGTATTGTTGAGTGGAGACAGACCAGCTGCAAAATTCGTGTCAATCTGATATGGCAGGGTTCTGGGAGATGTTACTTCTGATGTGATCGGACGAGTAGGAACGGTACTGGAAGCCATGAAGTCTCTGCTTCCAGGAGACATGGTACTAGTCGGATATGCAGCAGCACCGCTCGGTGTTCTACCAGCAACACTCAGGCGCGAGAAGTTCGGCCGCGATACATTCGATTGCAATGACTGAGCGCGATCATAGTCTGGCCGGCTAATGGGTACATGCTGTAAATGGCTCTCCGATGGCACACGCTGAGGTCTTTGCATCTGATGAACACGATTGTCGTATCTTGGATTTCCTGCGACTGGTGGTTGAGCATGGTGTCCTGGAGGTGGTTGTCGCGCGCCATCATTCGTTGGGCGGTACTGCTGAGGAGGACCACCTTGGAGGGATTTCGTTCGAGATGGATCGTCCCTATAAGCCCCTGTGCTCGGCCGCGAGTTATATTGTTCGGGATAGGATCTGACTGGAGCCTTCCTGTCCGTACCGAATATATTGTGGAAAGCGGCGTCCTGTCTTTGACCTCCACTCATTGAAGGCGCGATACAGACAGGACTTTCAATCGCTTGGTATCAGAGATACGAATGGTGCTATGATTCCAGTGATGAGAACAGGCGCCGAAGGCACTGGAAGACCTTCGTTGCTGTTTCGTAGTATGCCAAAAAGTTTGCAGACAGGTGCTGAGCTTACAACCACTACAGCTACAGACGAATTCGCATGATTGAGCACTTGATTGACTTGAGAAAGTGAGTCTTGCTGTTCGTTAGTGTGTTCGTTGGTGTACTTGCGCTCAGGTGTTGAGCACTCGTATATGCTCGGCTCTCGTATTTTGTCGTAGAAAATCACGATTGTATGAGCTGGGTGTTCTTCCGCTCCTTCGTGCTAGAGATCATGCTATTAAAGCTACTTGTAGCTACTGTAGGTAGTACATATCCTACAGCTATGTATACTAGTGGCTTTGATGTCAAGAAAGCCATCAATATGAATCGCGTGTCTTACTCGTATAGTTTCATAACATGTTAACAAAGTCATTGTGTGCGATAGCTACAGGAATAGGAATGCTTGGAAGAAAACGCGTATTAGCTGCTATAGAGCTCGTTTGCCCTATCTAGTCATGCCAACTCTACATTCTGGATTGCCGCTTATGGGGTAAGATAACCCGCTGAGGAACAGGGACAAGAATTTTCCCCGAGCACTTCAGCAGGTGCGTAGCGTCTCTCGACGTTGAGGTGACGGTGGCTTTCGAGCAAAGCTACGACTGTACCTGGTTGACGATACCTGGTACACATGCAAGATGGCATGTTGTGATCGTCGAGAATTAAGAGCAGAAAGAGACTGCGGGTCGTCAGATATACCGGTATCCACAACTCTGCGTGCTTATTCTATTGCGTAGGTAAACTGCGAGACTGACGCTCGACAGCTCGTTTATTGAGCAGCTTGTCAATTGGTCGGAGAACTTCAAACACAAGGATGACTACGGCGCTCTTGATAGCCAGAATTGTACCGGCTGTGATGTTCCTGATCTTGCCGTCCCGTTCGTACGTGTCAAGTGCCTCCGGAGTCTCATGGCGGGTGATTTTGATCTTTGCTCGTCTTTTCCAACATTGAATTGCCACGATGCAAGTGTCAGCGCAAGCACAGCTATTGATCGAATGCAAGACTTGACAACTCGAGAGTAGAATGACACAGTCCTGATTGTGAAGCGTGCTGCAGGATTGACTGCTTTGCACGAATGTACTTCTGCGACTTCCAAATCGTGAGAATTCAGCGGTGGAGAATTCGTAAGGGAATTATCATATCCCTTTTCATATGTGTTGGAGAGCGACCGTAGCCATGAAAATAGTACCTTATCGAGTGCGTAGCTACAGCACTTGTAGTTGCGTCAAAGCTTGGGCGCGCATCGACCAGAAGCTGAGGCCAGTGGCGCCTTTAAGCAGTTACGCGATTTCCGCCAGAGTTCGCTTCGTCCTTCAGCCACTCAAACAACCAACTTACTACGACTACTCTTACTGCTACACCCCATCGACAACAAAGACATAAACTCTTCTCCTTCTGCATTCCTCCTGCACGTCCTCTCGCTGCTCTCTACAGGTCCTTCACTCCTGGACAAATCAAATTCGCTCTCTATCTAGTGCTAACACCTTACTCTCGACCACCACCTTTCCAAATAAAGCAATTCTGAAACACGACAGCCTTTCGACCTCGTCGTTGTGAAATGTACTGAAGAATATGCGACCGCGATGGCCTATGGACCTCCTCCGATACCCCGGAAGCCAGCTTCATATAGCCCTTCCTTCCTAGCACAGCGCGACGCGGACTATTTCAACAGTGGATCACGTCATAATTACGCTTCAGACCATAGGCAATATTCAGATGAGGTTTACCACGAATATGATGAATATGACCCGGACTTCTCCCTGGACACGTATCAGGTGCATACACGATCACGGCCGTCAAGCAACGGAAGCGCATATGGACGACCACTGCCATCGCCGCCAGGTTCTCAGCGTGTCAACATGCCGCAGCTAAATCAATACCAGGACTATGCGGATGTTCTTGAGACTTATGAACATGATAACTCCCCAGTCATGCGTACAGGGCGAATTCAACAGCGACACCATATGCCTCACTCCCATTCTCAAAGCTCGCTCAGTAGTAATAGACCGCTGCCAGAACCTCCTTCCACACGTATTCAATCACATCAGAGAGGACAGTCTCGACAAGTGGAATCATACCGCTCCCAAGACTATCCGTACACGCACGATACTCAATCACATCACTATGACTATACGGATGCTACCGACAGAAGACAACCTGATCGTTCGAGTCAAGGCTCTATAGCGTTATCGAGTGAGATTGATTATGGGAGATTGGCTCAAGTTCAATTGCCTCCTTTTCCTTATGATGCTCAATATTGCGAGAATCATCTAATTGAAAAAGCCAATGCGTACGAATCGACTGCAGCACCAAGACACGAGATCAACAATGACTTCCGAGAGTCTTCTTCCATTCCATTTGACTATCAATCTTGGAACCTTCTCGAGCAGGATGCGGGTAACCAGAGCAAAGATGATCGGCTAGCTGACGGAAAGCGAAGCACAAACGAGCATACTCGTCATATATCGCACGAAGTAGCCGACCTATACATTCCTGCGCTTGCATCTTCTTATGATCAGAATCTATATCAAGAGCAGTATTATCAGCGACAACAGGTGTATGCCTTCGACATACATAATCAACAGCCGATCGAGCTGGATGATCACTATCAACATCGCTATCGAAGCAGTACGGATTCGACGTATATCGGTTTCCAAGAGACAAACTATCAGGGACTGGCAAATTCCACACAATCATTCGACCACATTAAAGCAGATCATACAATTCCTACACCAGTAATAAGCACTTTGACCAAATTCAAAGACGATGCTTCCCGATCGAACATTGCTCGTCCATTTGCAAGGCCTCGAGGACATTCTCAAGGACTCCCTAGTCCGGACAAGCCAAAACATGCGACCTTACCGCTACTGCCCAAATCGAAGAATATCACGGATCTAAGCAGGCACCGCGCTCGAAGCAGTACAGCCTCAGCTGCGGATCTTCGCAGTGCGCAGATAGATATTGGCATGGCGCCAAGCATACCACCAGGAACGCAAGTACTGATGAACATCTCTCCTGATGACTTTGCAGCATGCAAGCGTCCTTGGTCGCGTAGTGAACTCTTCACTTGGGGACGCATTGTCGGCATAGACTCTACCATATCCTTCCTTGAGGTTTATGGCAGTCTCTTTCGTCATGCTGTGCCTACCTTGTCCTCTGCTGCGGTCTATAAGATTAGTTTTGACCTGCTACAATCATTCTTAAATGCTGGCGAAATCGTACAAGCCGCACCCGACTGTTTTGACATCACATTCATCGAAACTCAAGCAGCGCAGGGCATTCTGCCGTCAATCTGTAACAAAGGATGTTACACCCCTCGATGTGCTGGTATACTTCCATATAGATGCTACTCCTTCTACTGTTCGCGCGAGGCACAGAATAGGGCCGAAAGACAAGATATTGCCAAGGCATCAGATGTAAATGATTGGGCTCAAGCCTGGAGCCTTGACAGTAGTGTGGAACCCTTGCTTTCGCTTGACAAGAATGAAGTGCAACGACAGTACCAGATACATGAGATCATCTACTCGGAGAAGGACTACCTTGAGAACCTCACGGTCATGCGTGACGTCTTTCAGAAAACATTCAAACCAATAAACGCTGCCGAAGCTGATCTATCGGATCTCATCTTTGGGCAATTTTCAAGGTTGATCAAGTGCTCCGAGTATCACTTGATGCCTATGCTGCAGGAACGACAAGGCACGCAAGGACCCGTGATCAAAGAGATTGGCGATATATTTGAGGCATGGGTTTCCATCGCTCGTGTCACTTACATCAAGTATGCATCTCAGCTGCAATATGCCGATCGAGCTATCAGATCCAAGCGATTGCGAAATCCGCGAATTCAGGGTTGGCTGAAAATGGGCGAACAAGACACACGCGTCAAGAAGCTGGATTTCTTCTCTTTCCAGGGCTTGCCCACTCGGAGAATGCAACGTTATGCCCTACTCCTTGGGGAGGTCTTGAAAAAGACACCTTCCAGTAGCAGTGACCATGCGCCACTACAACGTGCGATTGCATTGATCAAATCGGTTTGTGTCGAATGTGATGCACAAGTCAAGGAAGCACAGGACAAAATTGCACTCATGGATCTCAACGAACAATTGGTATGGCGAGTGTCGCAGCGAGATCTTGGCCTTGGCGACAGCGGGCGTCATATTTATCACAGAAGCGATCTGCAACGCAAAAACGAGTCTTCGACTTCATGGCAAACCAGGGATGTAATCCTGCTGGACAATTTTCTGTTGTGCGTGAAAAGTAAGGACAACTCACAGAGAGTAATCTCGCGTCCGCCCATTCCGATCGATTACCTCGTTGTGGAGGACTTTACAGAAGTACTCTACAAATCATCTTCCACTCGAATATTGGGAGGCACAATTACTCATGCAAAGATCTCTGGAGACACAACGCTTCGTCGTTCAACCACCGAACACACTCTGCCTGTCTTGCCGGATGGACCTCCTTCGCCTGGCAAGGCTTCGAGCGAAGACCTGTATCCGTTTACAGTCAGACATGCTGGCAAGGTGGACGACAAGATGACCTTCTTTGCGGAATCGGCTTCAGCAAGAACAAATTGGCTCAAGGCAATAGAAAGTGCACGTACTGCTCGGTGGCAGAAAGTGTGCTTCAGAGAACCATTCGAGGTTTCCATCATAGCCGACCAAGCGTTTGGACGCTATGCTGGTGTGTCAGGCTCTGGCAATGTCGGAAGTGCACCATCATCCGCAGTTGAGCATGCAATTTTCAATCGCGATAATGCCGTATTGAGATCAATTACGATGTCGCGCATACAGTGCTCTACAGTTTTTCGTAAACCTGATGGCTCGGAAGCCTTCCTCATAGGAACTGACGACGGCGTCTACTCGAATTATCACGGGTCGTGGACTCGTTTGGCCACGCTTCTTCGCGTGTCTCAGATTGCCATGTTGGAAGATTTCGGTGTCTTGACTGTGCTCGCAGACAAGATCCTGATTGCGTATACCATTGACGATCTACTGAACGTCAATGACGTCGTCCAAAGTACAGGCATGAGAAAGCCACCACAGAGATTGTCGGGAAGCAAAGACGTCGGATTCTTCGAGGTCGGCATCTTGAAGGATCGCATGTTGGTCATATACAAGAAGCGAGAGAATGGCAATTCTGTATTTAAAGCACTAGAGCCCGTCGTCGGCAAGAAACAGGAGAAAAAGTCGTTCTTCAAGAAGGGGTCAGGCACTGACTTTTTCAGAGACTTTGACGTAAGTCATTTCATTCATGAATTCTCAACTTGATGAAAACTAATCTCTTTTAGCAATTCTTCATCCCTGCAGAGTGTTATGGAATGCAATACCTCCGCTCGACAATATGCATCAAGTGTTCCCGCGGATTCGAAATCATGAGTCTGGACTCCAAACAACCCCTCACGATTCCCGACTTGTCCGGCGCGAACACGACATCCCTTCGGACTCGCGTCGAGGGTGCTCGACCACTGGGGACATATCGCGTCCAGGAAGGCGAATTCTTATGCTGTTATACGGAATGCGGTCTCTTTGTCGACAAGTACGGGTCCGTATCCCGCACGTACACGTTGGAATGGGAAGGTAAACCGACCCATGCCGTGCTCGTCGGGAACTACGTTCTCGCCATCGGCAAGGAATTCATCGAAGTCTGGAACATTGATAAACGGTCCCTGCGACAAATCATCATTGGTCGTGACATTCGATTGGTTCCTCACAGCAGTGCTGGAAGCAACATTGATGTCTCCCATAGAGGCGTGGTAATCGCCATGGATAATCCGCAATGGCCCGGTAAACAGCTCATCTTCGAGTTGAAGTTGAGGCATACACAGTGACCGTGACCAATCAATCATTATTATAAGCAAAGTACAACGACCTTTCACCATTAGCGCAAGCATTCTAATTCACGGGCGATATTATATATTAATATTTTGTAGCGTATTGGCTTGTCAAACACGAGGCCAATGGGGTTGTAATAAAAAGGAACATTGCCAACAATATATACAAAAATATAACTATCCTCCAATCAATATGCCATACTCTTTTTTTCCGTGATAAATCAAACTTTGCTGTGCCTACGGCCGCTTCTAAAAACACCCATCTTGCCAAATGAATATGTACACTCCATGTCGAACTCCACTCATCGACATCTGGATTCCCTTCTCATGGAACTTTGCGGAGCCTGGTACATGTCCACGAAACTCTCTACTTGCGCACTCTCGAGATCATCTAGAATGGAATAATCAAGACCGATCTGTTTCATGCCAATCACGACGACGTCAAAGTTCTCATCGACATGTCGCGCCGTAAAGTCAGCATCTCGCATCTTGGGGATGGTCGGTACGACGTGCTGCGCCACGAGGGGATCAATGTACTCTACGTGTGATCCCAACGCTTGCGCGCGATGAGCAAACATGATTGAAGGAGACTCGGAAATGACGGATTGACCTGGCTTGAATGCCGTTCCAATGACCAACACTCGAGGCATCCTCGTTGTCGAAGCACCAGATGACGGGCGAGTGTGTTTGGCAATCAATTGATCGGCCAACATTGCGGGACGAGCGTGCATCCTGTCGTTGGCGAGTTTGAGGACCGGTAGATTGTTGTTTGTGAACAGGTAAGAAGGATTGACCGGAATGCAGTGGCCGCCCACTCCCATCGACGGTGTGAAGGGCATGAATCCGAACGGTTTCGTGGCAGCTGCTCGGCTGACTTCGTACGGATCAATGTTGTGGCCGGCACAAGCATCTGACATTTCGTTGGCGAATGCGATACATACCATCCTTTGACAGTTCTCATACAACTTTGTCATTTCCGCGACTTCTGGACTAGTGACACACACGAGGTTGTTGAAGGCAACCTCGTAAATTCTCTTGATTGACTCGAGACCCTCAGGCGTAAGCCCGGAGATGATCTTGGGGACATTCTCCAGGGCTGGCCATGTACGTCCTGGATCGACTCGCTCCGGCGACATACCTGCCATCAGTCCACGCTCTGTGACGAGCGATTCGAGGAGTGATCGAGTCATGCCAACGGCGACAGAGGATTCAATAACAATTGTAGCACCCGTCCGAGCATGAGCCATCACAGTCGCAATGGCTGATCGCACATATGATGTGTCTACACTCTTCTTGTCGGCTGAAAGCAGGGTTGGTACTGATATGAGGAAGTGTGTTGCTCTGATGAGATCTGATGGAGTGGTGGTACACTGTACTCCTGGCCAGTGTTTGCACTCTTCAGAAAATACCTTCATCCTCGAGGCCGACACATCGAAGGCAACTACATCGAAATGTTGACCGAATATCTCGACAAGGTGTGAGCCGACATAGCCACATCCAATGACTGCCACTACAGGCGTAGAATCTTGGTCGATGGAGTCTGATTGAAGAGTCTCACTTGCTATTTCTGGAGGTGGTGTGGCAGGAGCATTGTCAAACATACTCCAGGAGACTCGAGTACGTTTGCCTGTGTCGATTGATAGGGACATTCTGGGTGAGTGTATAAGGCACGAGATGAAGTTCGCCCGTTGTGATGTTGCTCTCTTGTGTTCCAAGTGCCAGAACTTTGGTCCTTATGTACGAGTTGAGGCTTGTGTACTGCGATACCTGTTAGACCTGTGAATGACCAAGAATATACAACACTCTGCCTCAAATGACATCGTTCCTTGTCCGGTGAGTCGCAAGGGACGACAGTAGAAGTCCGTGCGAAAGTCTGACGCAGTGTTGCTTCGAATGAGACCGGAAAGAAGATCTTCCCCTTGAAGCCACACTCCACATCGCTTTTTGGCAAAAGAAGCCACAGTTCCGGTGGCTTGTTCTGTGGGATCTCCCTTTTGAGAAACGCCGCGTCTGTCAGCAGTTCGCATACTCTAGACGAAACCAGCCTTGTGACGCAGTACTGACACCGTCAAAAGGCACTCGCGAATTACCAATTGTATGTATCCCACGTGTGACAATTCGACTATACTTTGACATTTTGACGTGCCGACTCGACAAAGGTAGACAGGTGTAATAGTTGTCAGGCATTGAATGCTGACCACAATACTCTTGTCTAAACTTCCATCTCGTCCTCTGTACAGCTCTGACCTGCAGTCTCCGTTAATGCGCTATGACCGCAGAAGTTCTCATTTCAAGGATGAATGCAATGCGCAGGCACCAAGTCAGTATTGCTCCACCACCAGAGACTAGCCAGCGCCACCATAATCTGAAAGCGGATGCTTGGAGAAGCCGAGAGAAGCATAGGCCGGCGCAATAGCCAAATCCACACTCTGCTGCTTGAACGGCAGGCTCTTTTTTGACCACTCCCCGCTGGCTTCGTCTCATTTCATTGCGAGCGTACTATTGAGGGATCCGAAACCTTCTTTGCCAATCCCGTGAAGCCCAAGTTGTAAAGCACAAGGCGAAATTGAGGCTTGAGGAGCCCAAACATATGCTTCGAAAAGGTGCAAATACCAGATTGCTGTTGACTACTTGTCTGCATGATGGTCGTTTACACTCAATGCGTGATGTCATATCAGAGCGAGAACAGACGAGTCACTTTCTGCCACCTTGATTTTGTGCTTGAGGATGACTCCTACTGATCCGGTGTGGTCATATCGCGAATGCCCGTAGCTGAACCGTGCTTACAGTCTGCGACTTCCGCTTTAGCCAGGTGTATGCTGTCATGCAAGTCGTCATCTAAACATCTGTTTGCATCACTATGTTGACCTGGAAGTCATCGAGCAACTTTTCTCCACGGGTCTTCGATTACCAGCACTTGAACAGAAGAGCTCAATGCGGTACTTTAGGATTCATGTACACCATGAATCAGGTCTTCGCAATCTAGAAGCACCTGGGTCGTATCAGAGATGTGCGAGAGACGTTTGGCTACACAGTCTTCACCAGATTCGTGTAGCCATGAGCTTGGACGACAGTTATCATGAGGTCGTTCTTTTGCTCTCTGGCCCGCCATTAGTCTTACTCTTGACCCAAGCTTGTATATCACTGAACACATGTCCTCTTTGTTGCGTTGCTGCATCTTGATCTTCTAGCGTCTTTGAATAGTCATTGAAGAATATCATGTATCCTCCGGCGAATGCCACGGAAAACCATGTGAAGATCTGAATTCGTCGGGAAAAGATTGACATCTTGTTGACCTGACTTGCACGTTTCGAGTACTTCAGTGGATCTGACATGCTGATCTGATCTGCTGAAAATTGCAGGGCTTGAGCTCAAGTGCGATAGCTTTGAGTTTTGTAAAGTAGCAATAATAGTATTTTGATTTCAGTTGAAGACGAAGGTAATGGCATGAGTGTTGCGGCTAGACATTAACCCCACATTCTGCCCACAAGTTGCACTTCCAAGGTTGAAATGCAATAATATTAATATTGAAAATGAGATTGACACTTGCAACCATGACTGCGCCATATAAAGTCCTGTAAATAGGGTCTCACGTCGATAAGGCTGAGGCATGTATCGCAAAGTGGCACAACTGTACTTGGACAAATACGCTACATCTCATTGATTGTTTGATGCCTAATGCCAATGATCATCATCAGGCTATTCTCTGGGTGTCCGATGAGTCTCAGCTACAGAGCAGATAGGTGCTTGATGCAGAGATAGAATCAGATGCAGCCAATTAATGCATGTGTGGTATAATCATTCGCTCTTGATCCGAATCATGGTCTTTCCAAAGTTCTCTCCCCTGAGCATACCGACAAATTTGTCCGCTCCTTGCTCGAGTCCATCTGCAATGTCCTCCCGGTACTTGATCTCTCCAGAGGCGAGCCACTTCGGTACATTTGTGTAGAAGTCAGTCTGGTACTTTGGCCAGAAGCTTGGGTCGCTCACAATGAACCCTTGTAAAGTCAGACGCTTTGCAACGACCTGCATAAGACCTTTGACTCCATATTTCTCGGATGTATTGTACTGGCTGATCATACCGCACTATAGACGTCAGTAATGTTTGAACAAACACCTTTTCGTTCGTACCATAATCAACCTGGCATGGTTATTCGCAGCATCGAGAACAGCATCAAGGGTTTCTCCGCCGACGTTCTCAAAGTAGATGTCAATTCCGTCTGGGCAATATTTGGAGAGTGCCTCAGATGGCTGTTCTGTCTTGTAATTGAATGCAGCATCAAAGTTAAGCTCTTTCAAGTGCTTGACTTTCTCATCCGTGCCTGCCGATCCAACAACTTTCAATCCCTCACGTTTGGCCAGTTGACCAACGATCTGTCCCACAGCCCCGGAAGCCGCACTAATAAAAATGGTCTCACCTTTTTGGGGTTTGCCAATTTCGTACAGAGAGCTGTAAGCGGTCATACCCGGCATTCCAACGGCACCAACAAAGTTGCTCAATGGTATGTTGTGCTGATTGTTGATCTTGTTCATGCCTTTTGTCTGCTCGGCAGTGAAAAGTGTGTACTCAGCCCATTCTACACCTTGTGCATAGACCAAATCGCCCTTGACGAATCTCGAATTGTTAGATTTGTACACCCGGGCGACACCACCATTCCGTAGTGGTTCTCCTAGTGGATATGGAGGAGAGTAAGACTTGATATCAGCTGAACGCATTCGTCCTCGCTGATACGGGTCAATCGATACATAGAGATTTTCTGTAATCACTTCATCTTGTCCTGGTTCCCCAAGAGTGTAGTCCCGCTTGACAAATTTGAGGTGCTCGCCCACGACAGGAAATTCTGTCGGTGGCTTTGAAAAGATGATGGCATTGTTGGAAGTCATTTCAGAGAGTAAACAGAACTTTTTCGAGTTTATGTTGCTGAAGAACTAGGCTATAATCCTTGTGATGGTGCAATATTTTTAAAGCGACATTTGCGGGGGCAGTGAATGAGACCGATTTCATGGAACTGTGTGGAACGCAACCTGGTTTGAAATCATCTGCGTTACGGTACCTATCCACGAGCAGCATCGCACAACAGCGAACGGATTCTACGGGATTCGCCGAGCCCGTGCAAATCTTCACCCAATTGTAGTAACCGTGGCCGCAGATCAACCTTGGAAACTCGTGCACGCGTTATGCGCTTCGTATCGACCGTATTGGATACGGTTGTGCGAGGATCATTGGACTACATTTGCACTGATTGTCCATGCTCATAATCGTGCCCGGGCTACAGATATGTTCATCCCCGGACTGACTGCTCGGTGTGCATAATCAAGGCTAGCATCTGATCGGAGGTTGGCTTTTGGCCGCAATTACTGAGATCTGTCTCGTGCATCACTTGCAGCTCGCATTGTTGATCGGGACGCTTAATGCCACAATGCTGTTCACATAATGTATGATGCAGTGCCGTGTAGAGGTGTTTTCATCGCAGATGACATTACTTCCGGATGAATTGAAGGCTAGATCAACCACTAACTGTGATTCACTAATGGCTCCTGCAGTACGCTAATTGCAAAGTTCTAGCTTCGACTGAAAACGCATCGGGACTGTCCATTATCGACAGTAATGTTGGCTCGCCATCTCACCACCGGCGAAAAGAATCTTTTGAGCTATGTCGCATCAGACTGATGTGATGGCCATTGGGCTGGCCCAGCTTGGCTTCTGAGGACGGAGCCAAAGAACATTCGGTCTACGCGCTCAGACGGTCACCACCGACTCTTTCCGGTTATGATGGTGCTCTGGTGGCGCACAGAAACCCGAAATACGTCCTGTGGCGCCTGGCTTTATACGATGGCGCACCGGCGTATGAGTGGCTTCTTTGGCTCGAAGCCCTGTCAGATGCGAATGTTCCCGAATGGAATGTCAGAATGTCTCAGCGTCTCAATCTCATGGAGAAATCTCATCTTTGTCCATTTTCGAACACGCCGATTCATGCTGTTTATTTTCAGAAGCACGTAGTCCAGGGGTTCGAAGTGAGGTTCTGGTGTCATGGCTTGAACGATTGCGGATGCGTAATGCTAGGCACGGTCATGGTCCGAGCACTCATCACAACTTATGTTCGAATATATAGCGACTTGTTGATCACCTCAAAAATGGAGTCAATCTGTTTTCGAGTCCTCTATCATCATTGGAAGCATA
Organism: Taphrina confusa; assembly: GCA_005281535.1. Lineage (NCBI taxonomy): Eukaryota > Fungi > Ascomycota > Taphrinomycetes > Taphrinales > Taphrinaceae > Taphrina > Taphrina confusa. The sequence continues at coordinate 468,429 of RHGJ01000012.1, read as the reverse complement.
GTCACGCTTGACAACGCACCCTTGCGTAGAAAATATGACATTCTTCAAGGACGTCGACTATTCATTTCCAACAGGCAACTCAAGCACCCAAGAGACCTCGCCAGATGCTGCTACAAGCATACCTGTAGCTACACAACATCGACCATCAAGGCGGACGAACAGTGTTCAATTTTCCCTCACATCTAGCTCACAATCACTTGATCAATCAGCCTCTGCCTCAAGTGAGACCTTGCAATCTGGTCCCGATAATCGCGGCTTTTCAGATTATGCCATACCTGAATTACCAACTCCTGGCGTCGGCCAACAAGCATTCTCCTTCAATATTGCCAGCTCAACAGGATCCGAAACGGACGATTCTAACGTTTCAACTCCCGCGGTTGCCACCCCGACATTCGCGCCAGACATGACCCTGCCACAGCCAGCCAAGACTCGCCGTAGTTCTTGGTACAACAGGAGAGTCTCGATGCCGGCACTTCGATTACCTTCAACTGCAAATGTTCACAGAGGTTCTGTCTTCGCCCCTGGCGACAGTGCAGGTGGTGCAGCAATGAGCGCTGATGCTCCAGCCGTCGCACCTCCACTAGCTCGTCGAGCATCAATGTGGGAAAACCGCAGAAAGTCTCAGTTCTGGCAGACAGCCATCGGAGATGACGAGAAGCCAGGCTATATGCGTCGTGGTTCAACGTATATACGAAACGCATCCCAAACCTCGCTCAAGGGCTTCAATTCATGGACGGGTGCTCCACCACGAAGGATATCTGTCTTTGAAGAGGATCTCGACCTTCATCGACAGGACATTATTGAATTTATTGCTACGGTCAAGACAAAGAATGAAAAGGATTCAGTGCGATTACCATGGTTGAAGCGTTCTCGAGTCTTCCCGCCATTATACGTCCTCTCGATCGCTTTATTCATCTACTTTGTGTTTATCGGTCGACCAGTCTGGAATGGTCTGGCCTATGAGTTCTGGCGTTACTTCAACACCAAGTCGCATTTTGCGATCGGTACGATTGTGTGGATGTCTTGGGCCGCTCTTCAGGCTTTCCTGCCAATTATATTCTGCAGATTCGAACAAGAAGTTGACCCTGTCGAAGATCGAGATGCAAGCGAAGTCGCACTCATCATTCCAGCATACAAAGCTGCCGGACTTCTCGGACCTACCATTGAGCACGCTCTGAAAATCTTTTCCAAGTCCCAAATATTCATCATTGCAAATGGCAACAGCAAGGAGCCACTCGACAACGCTGCAGAAGTGTGTGCCAAGTACGGTGTGAACCACTACTGGGTCCCGATAGGATCCAAAATCACTGCAGAGTTTGTAGGAGTGGCAGTCGCTTCCAAGTTCAAGTATGTGATGCTCATCGACGACGACGTGCACTTGCCGGCAAACTTGCCAATGGTCACCAAGCGAATCAACAATGTCACCAAATGCATCGGGTACACCATCAAGTCCACCGGCGCAGACGGCATCAAAGGCACATACATCCAACAATGTCAAGACATGGAATATAAATCGTCCGGTCTGACGCGTACTTGGTCCGGTCGTTGGGGTTCCGCGAATTTCCCACATGGTGCCATCATCTTGTGGGAGCGAGAGGCACTGCAGAGTCTCTTTACCAGTCACCCGGGCTACATCATCAGTGAAGATTGGTACTTTGGCCACGTAGCACGTCAGGCCGGAATGAGGATCGAATTTTGTTCCCAGGTGTTTGTGGAGACTGAGACTCCACCGTGTCTCTTGTGGGACAGTATCGGTGGTAGGGGAGGGTACGGCGAGATGACGGTCTGGAAGCAGCGTTTCTACCGATGGAACTACTTCTTCCTGTTTCGCGTCTACGACGATCTCTTGTACATCTTCTTCAACTGGCGATTGGGATTCAGGGAAATCACGGCAAAGTACGCCGCTCTGATCGAGGTGGTCGATTCCATCATGAACCTCTTCCGACCCTTCATCTTTGTCCTCTCGCTCATTCTCAGTTGGCGATTGACGCTCATCTACATTGCCGCCCTGATGGGCATGTACCTCCTCGCCTTCATCATCTTCAACGAGTGGCAATTGAGACTCAAGAATGAACGAGTCAGTCTCAAAATCATTCCTCACTACTTTTTCATGAAATTCATCCTCTTGTGGTTCGGGACGGCCAGCATGTACTATGGCATCTACTCTTACATTGCCTACTTCTCCACCCGACACCCAAAAGTCATCGAGAACCACGAGGCACTCGAGGCGGCCTACAATATTCGATGCGGTGTGCATCTCCTTCCACTCGCCGATACCGTCAGCGAAGTCATTGAACAAGTCGAGGAAGTCCAACAGACCAGAGAGGACGACGCCGATATCGTTCAATTACAAGAAGTCACTCCCTCCAGTTCCGTCGACGATCTCGAAAAGGGCGGCAACAACGAAAGTCAAGAAGCAGTCGCTGGCGGCATGTTTTCTGGCTTCACCATGCGACAACCATGAAACCGATCTATGTGGGGTGTCGAGGGTACATGTACATAAAAAGCATTGGTCGGCAGAAAAGTTTCAGCATGTTTTTTGTATATTCTGGTCATTACCTTTTTTTTTGTAAATTATAGTACAGAATTCTCTTATTGTACAAAACTCGCAAAGCATCCTTGAAGACCCCTTCGTATCGCATTTGTGCTTAGCGACGGTCCACAGTTGTTGTTTCGCGAGATGTATCCCTTGTTGCAGCTACTGCCACGAAAGTAATTCCTGATTATGGTGAATTTGACTGGACTTCCTTTCGCCAGCAATCGAGCTTTTCCCATTTGCTGCACTTTTGTACGATCAATACATGATATGACTGTCTGACTCTGTAGTGACGAGTATGGCACACGCAATGATTTTTGCCAGCTCGTAAAGGCATACAAGTAGGAGTGCTCAAACATTCTGCGCTCAGAATACCGTGTATCAGTGCTCAACCGAACCACTTGAGAATAAAATAGAAGCATAAAAGAGTGAATAGACAACCACCATAGAATATCCACTTGTCACCCTTCGTCCTCCGCTCAATGAGCCGAATCGTGTCACCACTAAGGCCGAGTCCGACTGCAATGTCGCGTAGCCTCTTTTGTGTGCCCTTCAGTGCCGCAGACTGGTCGCGAAGGTCGCCCAAGGAAGCGAGTCCCGATTCAATGTATTCATCCAACGTGTTTCCCATACGATTGAGCGCGCTAGTCTCGTTTAAATTGCCTTGTTGTCTGGACTGCTGTTCTCGTTCTCGTCCGGCATTGGCGTACGGGTTCTCCGGAGTCGCATTGTGAATCGGACGTCTGCCCAGTAATTCTTGTCTGGACTGTGCTGCTGCCTCCTCGTCTCGTTGGCGACTCAATTGTTCATACGAAACCTTTAGCTCTCCATACTGAGCTCTAAGATCTTTATTTCGAGTCGAGTTTTTCTCGCGCTTTGTCGTGTTTGTCTCTGCCTTGACTAGTCCTTCCATGCGTTCCAATTCCGTACTCAGTGCAGTGAGCGTCGTCATGATTTGACCTCTGATGGATGCATTCGCGGTAGGTCCAGAATTCGAGAATTGCTCAAGGTCTCTTCGAAGCACAGATATGTGCTTGACACAATTATTGCCGGCAGTAGCAGCCATGATTGATGTGTATAGTCCTGAAAATTCGCGACAAAATCTGAAGAAGCTCAGGAACTCAGAGAATGCACATAGTGCTCAGTACCATCAAAACTCTTCTTTGATAGAGGCAGTTGTAGGTTGACTATTGAGCTAGCCAGCGTGTTCAATTGCTATGATTGAAAGTGTTGCCAATCACATGCATCGTTACATCGTATTACTCTTGTCAAGTACGGATACTTATTTGACCACTACTACAACATCTCGGGTGACCTTGGCACAATATAAGAGGTCAATCAGTATCGTCATTTACGTGTCATGCATCATGATGAAAGTACATGCAGGAATTCTGATCGAGACCTTTCGAACAAGTCGAACTGTAGCATGAGCGGCCAATAGAATGCAATGCTACACTTCATCTATAATAGTTGATTCGTGGGAGGATTCCGGCTAAAATGGCCATCGGGACTTCCGACAGCCACTGATCCCGTCTATCTCTTTATCTCGATCCAGTCCAATCATCTTCATCCATCTCTACAATCATATCCTATACGTATCTGTAGATTTTGTGTACCAGTAACCCTCCATGAGTCCCGTCATTGCCGGTTCACAACGTCTACAATACAAGTAGCTTCATACTGTCCAACGTCAAAACCTCAAGCATCGTATCTGCAGCGAACAGTCCTTTCAATCTTCCTGAAGAGTACCATGGCCACTAAACCCGTCGAGATGAAGGATGGCACACCAGAGACTTCGATAGATCAACAACGAGGCGAGATCGAGGTCTATCACGATGACAAAGCACTCCGTCGGAAAATTGACTGGATGTTATTGCCATTCTTGTGCGGCATCTACTTTCTACAATACCTAGACAAGACGTAACACTTCCAAAACTACAAGTTGCTACCACCGTGCTCAGACCCGATAGACTTCTCAACTATGCCAGTGTGATGAATTTGCGCAAGGATGTCGGCATCACCACCTCTCAATTTGCCCTTCTCGGTAGTACGTGAGCACAGATTGAGAATACCTCGACCATTTTTACTGACAAAAACACAAGCCATCTTCTATGTCGCATACTTGATTGCGGAACCACCGACCAATCTCTTGATGCAAAGACTGCCACTTGCAAAATACTTGGGTACAAACATTGTGCTCTGGGGTATCGTGACGGCATGTCATGGTGCTGCTACCAATTACGCTTCTCTCATAGCACTCCGAGTCTTGCTGGGTATGTTTGAGGCTTGCGTCGCGCCAGCTTTGATTCTGATTACCGGCATGTACTACACAAAGGCGGAACAAGCACGTCGCACGGGAGGTCAGTCTCAGTCTTCCTTGCCCTAGAAATTTGGATGGCTGACTTGCACAGTGTGGTACCTCATGATTGGTGTCGCTCAAATATTTGGTGCTCTTATTTCGTATGGCTTCCAGCACATCAACCATGCCTCGATCGCAAATTGGCGGATTCTGTTCATCGTCCTCGGCCTCGTGACAGTCGTCGCAGGAGTACTAGTCATTCTTTTCCTGCCAGACAATCCAAGCACCGCAAAACGACTCACTCCACAAGAGAGAATCGCGGCCATCGAACACGTCAAGATTAACATGACCGGTGTCGAAAACAAGACGTTCAAAGCTTATCAAGTTCGTCAGGCTCTTTTGGACCCACAGAGTTGGTTCTTAGTCGCCATCACCGTCTTATCAATGATTGACAATGGAGCGGTCTCCAATTTTTCCTCAATCATCATCAGTGGATTCGGATACTCGAACCAAAAGACCACTATTCTTCAGATTCCAAGCGGTATCGTCTCCATCGTAGCCGTCTTCTTCTCCTGCTTCATGGTGGGCTGGATCGGCCAACGGTGCTTCTTCATTGCCCTAGTCTGTCTTCCTTCCGTGCTAGGTGCCGCGCTATTGACTGCTCTGCCAAAGACAAATAAAATTGGTCAATTATTCGGTGTCTATCTGCTCAATTCCGCACCAGCACTCTTGCCACTGATCTATAGCTGGGCAAGCAGTAATGTCGCGGGTCACACGAAAAAAGTCACCGTCAACGCCATGATCCTTATGGCCTTTTCTGTCGGCAACATAATCGGACCACAAATGTTCCAGACCCACGATGCTCCACGATACATTCCGGCAAAAGCTAGTATCATGGCGACCCTGGCCGCTGTCATTGTCGTCACTGCCTTGCTCAGAGTCTTCACTGTCCAACGCAATATGTCGAGAGACAGGCAGGTTGGTGAATCAGTGCATGAGACTGGTGAGAAGAGCGGTTTCGAGGACGTCACCGATGGGGACAATCCGGCATTCCGATATGTATATTGAACGGAAACATAGTCTTTACATATTTTGTATGCCATGACCGGTCCTTCGTAGTCAAAAGGCGCTGTACACTGGCTTCGAAGTATTCAGCTTTGCATCTCCTCGTCACTCTCCGCTCCTCCTATCGCGTCCAATTCCCCTTGGAATGTTCCACTCATGACATCACACAGCTCCATAAGATCGTCAAGACCCTTCTCGAGTGCTTCTAATGCAGTATAAGGTTCGTCCTTTGCGCGGCCTGCTATTGGTGTGAATGAAGGGTGATCGACCGGGTATGTTTGTATGCGAATATTCATGAGTGGCTCTGAAGGGTGCGGTATTGAGTATCCACAAAACTCGACCAAGGGGCTGCAATTCGTCAATCTTTGTAGCATTGGATCGACAAGTTGGACACTTACTTTTTCATTATCATATATCTCAGAGCATTGCCCAAGGTATGATCTTCATTGGCAAATTGAAATGATGAAGCGGTGCCATCAGTTGCCGCACCTGGTAACTTTACTTGTCAGCAACCTTTGCTACTTGAGTACACTAGAAAGTACATACAGTCTTCAACTTTTGTTGTTTCGATAAATTTAGATATTGACGTCCTTCCATTGTGCTATACGTATTGACTATGGGCAAGGAACAGGGTTGTTTTTGTACTAGAGTGTCGAATTTTCAGAGATATTTCTGTATACCTGTCGTTCAGACGTGCTGTGAGAATCCAGGGTGGACTGGAAGTCTGTATCAATGCTGGCGGATGGCTGGTCTTCGGAGTACTCTCGGCCTTCTATATTTTGTCTGCAGTATGAAAGCAAGACTTGTCAAGTAGAAAAGAAATCCAGAAACAAGAAACAGGATCGGCTTTGACACTCGGCACATCCGAGCACTTCGGATCAAATTTTCACCTCGTGCACCCAACACGGCCATTCCGCTCGTTATCTCCTGGACATCAACCCAATCCTGTCCTCCATCAACCCATCTCTACCTGATAAAGCGACTTCTCTAAGGATACGATTTTACACTCATTCACATTACAGGAAGCATTATCACACTATCGACAGAATCATGAGTAAAGGAAGAGTTTGTCTCGCATATTCAGGAGGTCTCGACACCTCCTGCATCGCTGGATGGTTAATCGAGCAAGACTACGAAGTGATTGCTTTCATGGCCAATATTGGTCAGGAGGAAGACTTCGAGGCTGCTCGAGCCAAGGCAATCAAGATTGGTTGCAAGGAAGTTCACATCGAGGACGTTCGAAGCACTTTCGTCACTGAAATCTGCTTCCCAGCAGTGCAGTGCAATGCCATCTACGAAAACGTTTACATGCTCGGAACTGCCCTGGCCAGACCAATCATTGCCCGAGCACAGATTGCTGTCGCTGAAAGGACAGGATGTGGATTCGTTTCGCACGGGTGTACCGGAAAAGGTAACGACCAGGTTCGTTTCGAGCTGGCATTCTACGCTCTGAAGCCAGACATCAAGGTTATTGCACCATGGAGGGACCCAGCCTTCTTTAACAGATTCGTGGGACGATCAGCTCTGCTTGCCTTTGCTGAAGACCGCGGAATTCCGGTCTCTCAGACCGCCGCAAAGCCATTCTCTGAAGACGAAAACTTGGCACATATCTCTTATGAAGCTGGTGATCTAGAAGATCCAAACTCTACCCCGCCAGATGACATGTGGAAACTCACAGTTGACCCGCGCAAGGCTCCAGATACTCCTGAGGAATTGTCCATCGACTTTGAGAACGGTGTCCCTGTCAAGGTTGTCTCGAATGACGGAGAAGGACCTTCTGATCCACTTGAGCTCTTCCTTACGTTCAATAAGCTTGCTCGAAAGCACGGTGTTGGCAGAATTGATATTGTGGAGAATAGATTCATTGGAGTCAAATCTCGTGGCTGTTACGAAACACCTGCACTAACCATACTTCGAGCTGCCCACATCGATCTCGAGGGTCTCACCCTAGACCGAGACGTCCGATCGACTCGAGACACATTCATCACGCCCAAGTTTTCGGAGCTTTTGTACAACGGAGCGTACTTCTCACCACTGACAAAGATGCTGCTGCCTGCCATTGAAGCTTCTCAAGTCTCTGTCACTGGTAACGTGAGACTCTCGTTATACAAAGGTTCCGTGAGGATTCTGGGACGATCGTCACCGTACTCGCTCTACGATGAGGAAGGTGCGTCAATGGACCAGCTTGGAGGATTTGACCCGAGCTGGGCGAGTGGCTTTATCGAAATATCTGCCATCAGGAACAAAAAGTGGGCACAGATTCAGCAGAAGCTTGACGCAAAGAAGTAGATGCTATAGCAATATATATTGGTCCGCGCGGGCTGGAAGGTAGAGTGCGTCTTCATGGTCCTTGACGGAACTTGAAGGTCTTTGCAATGGAAGAAGACGCTGGGTAAGGTAGATGAACACTGAATGCATCAGAAAAATCAAGGCAGAAAGAATTGGAATGAAATTTGAATATCAATAGATTTGGTTACAAGGTACGAGACCTGTTTCCTGCAGACGTTGTTAGCGGTGTCCCATGTACTACTACTCTGTATACGTACAGTAGATGTCTATGCACGAGCATGTGAAGTGGATGATGATACGAGTGAAATACGACGAGATGGTTTGTGATGATTTCTGCTCAAACAAGTAACATCAGCCGCTGTTTAGCAACGATCATCGGTAGCCAATCAGATCGGAGAATTGGCCAACTTCTGCAGTCCAAGGAGCAGCAGCTGCTGCTGCAGTGTCTGCATTTCAACCTGCAGCTCGTCCACTCAATCACTCAGTCTCCTACGGTACACGCTACCTTCATGCATCCATCATCGCGTCTCTCTCCTTCATCCCTCTCTTGTGTCCCTTCCTTGCTTCTCATGACCAGCCATCAATCAGTCAGTAGCACAAGTCAAGTATATCATTCGACCTCGCAGACCATCTTACATCTTTCCTGGTTTCTAGTCTACTCTTCAGAAATCAGACAACACAATAATAATAATAACAACAACAACATATAAGAATATGGACCGACGTACGGCACTTTCGCCAAAGAAATTGAGGTCATCCAATATACTGCCATCAACCACATCCTCTTGTCCGTCCTCCCCCACGAAGAAACCTCGAAGCACACCTTCTCCCAAAAAGAAACTTATCGGTGGCTCTATCCATACAAGTCCACTCCTCTCAAGCAAATCTGTTTCACCAGTACGCCTCGACGCGACACGACGAGCACCTGGAACTGGCCCGAGGACGACATCACCAATAAAGATTAGCCCTTACAAAGTGTTTACGGATAACACTGTTTATGCCACGGATCTTGATTCTCAGATTGCTAGCAATCAAGAACTCGTCCTGTCTCCACCTTCTAACCGTCAAATTTCACCTTCGCCGCGCAAGCGCGTACCAAGCGAGACATCACAGAGGTCCATTCTGGGTCACCTTGAGCAGAGCGAGCGAATGCAACGAGTCATGACCCAAGATCCCTTCTCCCTACCACAGCACTCATTCTTGACTCCTCCTCGACCACGCCTTTCGAGCATGTGTCTGGCCAAGGAGGAGGATCGCTTGACAAAATCAGCCTCGCCAGCGCTGGGTCGTTCACCGCTCGCCTCACTCGGTGGATTCGCCATCTACGTAGATGACTCTGAGTACTTTTCCATCTGCGATACGTCCTTTGAGCTCGGCAGAGACGTCAACAAGGAGAATCTGTGTCGTCAAATCTGCTAATTTTACCATACTATTTGTATATTGACATTACTTGTTGTATCCATAGTCTGTTTTGGCGTTTTTCCTTATACGTTTATATAATTTAGTTTCGGAATGCATATACTATAACCATCAATTCACTGAGTGGAATAAAGTCGAGAATTGGCCACAATTATGGAAACTCCGCAGAATACCCCACAAACAACGGATGAAAATTCATTCATGGATGTCATGTTTCAATTAACGACTCTATTTTATTTATTGTCAAATCAACAGTATTGTACATTGCCAAGTCAACAGTATTGTATAATTTAGGACAAACAAAAGGGAAATGTCCCTTCCCCTCCTCGTCAATCTTCCAGTAAATTTACTCAAATCAAGTTCTCCATGGCTGACGATACCACTACTGATTCTCGTGTCACTTGCAATCTACCAATACCCGACTAGACATCCTCATGGTCCACCTCTTATTCGCGGCCTTCCGATCGTGGGCGTGGTGCCTTTCTTGAGAGACGTACATGCGTACTTTCTGGACCAGTTGCGTCGACACGAGGGCGGCATATTCACCATCGTGGCATGGACGTACAAGGTTCACGTCGTGATGAATCCGTCGGCGGTATTGGGCGTCTTGAATGTCGAATCGAGTTTGAGTTTCAGGGAGGTGGAGAGGTGGATCGACGAGTGGTTCTTTGCGTACCCGCTCTCCATGACGCAGAATGATGATTTACAGTTTCGTGCGTTTGAAGGGTCGGCCAAGGCGCATCTCGTCACCAAGGACGGCGTGCGAGAGTTGAATGAGCGATACCTCTTTCACCTCGACGCCCTCCTGAATCAAGAATGGGAATCGATGGAGGATTCAGAGGCAACAGGCAAGGTTGTCGATTTATTCGAGTGGACCCGTCGTCTCGTCTTTTTAGCTTCCACCAGGGCACTCTACGGACGAGACTTTCCCGCTGAATCAGTCATGGACCTCTACTGGTCCTTTGAATCTTCCCTCGGAACCCTCCTCTTTCTCCCTTCCATCACGACGCACTCTCAACGACGCATCAGGGCCGAATTGACCACTCTCATCGCCTCTTACCTCGCCGCAAACGATGGTTTCTTTCCCGACTGTTCATCACTCATCGCACAACGCGTCGCCCTCGGTCGCGAATTCAACTTTTCCAGTCTCGACATGGCACACACCAACATTGACATTCTCTTTGCTTTACAAGCGAATGCCACCCCCATGAGTTTCTGGGTTCTCGCGCACCTCTTACCTCACCAATCTACTCTCCACGACCTCCTCCAAACTAAACAAGACCTCGACAATAGTGGTATTTCGCACGAGGCTATTGTGGAATTGGTCAAGAGTGACGCGTGGTTGGACACTCACTTTCAAGAATCTCTACGAATGCACGCTCACGCATCCCTCATGAGGAAATGCATCAAAGAGACACGAGTGGGGGGATACACTATTCTTCCCGGCGAATTTCTCGTCGTGCCCGTCGCTACCTACCAATACTCTCCCTCAATATGGATCAATCCAAACGAATACATTAATGAACGGTTCGAGGATTGGGAATCTGGTCAACACAGGACCCCCATGGCGAGAACACTTAAGAAGAGTCAATGTTGTGTTTCGTTTGGGGGAGGAGTGCATCATTGTCCAGGAAGACACTTTGCAAAACTAGAAATCATGGCCCTCTCTCTCCTCGCCACCAACATCTTTCAATTCCAACCCATCGATGACGTTCCTTCTGGTTGGGATCGGTTGCGGTACGGCTCTGGTACGCAACAGCCCATCTCGCCCATGAAGGTCACCATCAAGCGCAGACAAGCAGTATTGTAACATTTAATCTTGTAAATTTAACCACGAATTTGTAAGGCTAATCTTGTAAATTTAACCTTGTAAATCAACAACGAATTTGTGTATTAGATTAATGTCTAATCACATCCCATTCTTCACTTTTCCTCCAGCACATGCAAGTGGAGTCGGCGATCAAGATTGACTTTTGCACGGAAAACGTGATAACGATAAACAAAAAAGATTTCCAGATGACTGGTCATTGTTTTTCCTCAAAAATATGTTCAGCCTATGATTACTATACAGAAAGTCATCTCATAACGAGTGGGAAAAGTTTTTTACGATTCAGAGACAAAGACCGCAGCCATTCCCATACCAGTTCCGATACACATGCTCGTGACTCCAATCTTCTTGTCAGTTCGCTTGAGCTCGGTGAGCAGGGTCGAAATTTGCCTTGCACCAGTACATCCAAGTGGGTGACCAAAGGCAATGGCACCTCCTTTGGGGTTGACCTTTGTCATGTCGAGCTTGAGTGTCCTGCACGACATCAGTGCCTGACTGGCGAAAGCCTCATTGATCTCAAAGATGTCGACATCGTCGGTGGAGATGTTTGCCTTTTTGAGGACAGCTGGGATGGCGAAAGCTGGTCCGATTCCCATAACTCTTGGTGGAACTCCGACGACAGCGGCGTGGCAGTATTTTCCAATGATTGGAAGGCCGAGCTCTTGCGCCTTGGATCTCTTCATAAGCAAGACTGCAGCGGCGCCGTCCGAGACTTGGGAAGCGTTACCAGCGTGAGTGGCACCATCTTTCGAGAATGCTGGCTTCAACTTTTGCAGGGATTCAAAGGTTGTACCGGCTCGAATTCCATCATCCTTGGTAACCAAAATCTCCTTCTCTTCGCTGCTCTTTGGGTCGGTAAACTTTGCCTTGACTGGAACGATTTCCTCATCGAATAGTCCAGACTTCTGAGCAGCCTCAGCTCTGCGGTATGACTCTGCTGCAAAACGGTCTTGGTCCTCTCGTGAAACATTATATTCCTTTGCAACGTTCTCGGATGTGATTCCCATTGGGACAGTACAGTCAGCGGCCTCTATGTTGGCTTCACATGCGTCGGAGATGCTGCCCATGGCACCGGCACCGTAGTTCGTGGTCATACTCTCTGCTCCGGCTCCGATTCCGATCTCAATCATGCCGGACTGAATCTCGTGGGCAATTTGCACGACAGCCTGCAGTCCTGACGAACACTGTCTGTTGAGCGCATTAAGAGCACAGGTGTTTGGGATTCCGGCGACGAACGATCCTGCTCGGAAAAGTGTCGCACCACCACCTAACATGTCAATCGTGGTTGTTCATTTCAAATGATCACAACATACCTGGCGACAATACGGATCCTACTGCAATATCTTCGACCAACTTTGGGTCGAGACCAGTCTTGTCGAGCGTAGCCTTGAGCACAGCCGTCAAGAGATCCTCAACGTTGGTGTCTTTGAAACCACCTTTACCGCCCTGCACAGTCAGTATGACAGCTCTAAAGATTCTGCAGATGGAGCACTGACTCGAGTGATTGGTGTCCTGACAGCAGAGACAATGACCACGTCATCGGCGTTCTTTGAAGTCAATTGTCCCTTGCCACCGAGTCCGAGGTGAGAGGCTACTTGTTGAAGTCTCGAAGTCATGTCTGTAGCTACTGTAGATGATTTCAAGGTATACGAATATGACCTCTTGTACCAATAATATACGCAAAGGACAAGAGCAAGTGTGACGATAGGGGAGAGTGGAAGAGGAAGAGGAAGAGAGAGGGAGAGGAGGGGAATGAGGTTGACGGAGTTGGCAGGATGGAGAGCGCGGGGGAGAGTGAGTGAGTGAGTTGCGGTCTGAGCAGCAGCAGCAGCAGCCTGGGGAAAGCTCGTGTCTCGTCTGCCGTCTGAGTCTGAGAACTTCCCAAGGTTGCGTCTGCCACGGTAAAGACTCTCATGCTGGACAACAATCTGAGCCGAGGTTCAGCGTCTCTGCGCACCTGCTCAAGCTTTTCAGTCTGCTTCAGCTCTTTCTCTCTCTTTCCCTTTCTGGCTAGTGCGATCTGCTGGAAGAACTACGGATGTACAGCTAGGCCGAACCGGCCGAACCTTGGATTTGACTCTGAGCCTTGGTCCTCTCTAGTGGGACTGACTGACTGACTGACTGACTGACTGACTGAGTGATGAAAATCAGTCTTCATGCCAAGGCTCTCTTTACAGTGATTACTGGTTGCTGCCGATAGTGTTCAGCAGCAATAACTTCCCGGGTGCAGACCATGTTCACGGTCAGTGAGACAAACTCGGACTGCGGATTGGTTTCCCTTGACTGAGCAACTTTGTAGCTGGTCAGAATGGTTAACCCTGTAAGCTGATCAATATTGAGCACCAATGAGCCGTTCAGGACGTTTCCGTAGGCCTCAATACCTATCATTTGATCATCTTACCTACCTATTGGCTCTCCATAACCACGCTCAAGTTATACATAAGTACCTAATAGTGCCACAGGCATTTTTCTCATGTTCTGCTTCAGTTCTCGGCTTGATTCAAGAAAGATGTAGTAAAAGCGACACATACGTACATCTATGATCAGCCTTTCTAGGCATCATTACACATGATTGAATTGCTTACTTCGAGGTGCTATGCTATGTACACGGAGTTTCATTGACTGTGCATGGTCATCATACTCTTATGGTCTCCACTTTCCATGGAGAATTGACCGCGAAGGATGGGTCCGCTTTGACATTGCTCGTCTGACCCCTGATATGTGTCAGTCTGAGGTGATGAAAGTAGGATGTGAGCTATACCGTAAGGTGCCTGTCAGACGTCGATCTCGTTCCATCATTTGGCGTTCCCAAACATCGAGACCGTGTCGATGGGTCTTGCCCTCGTTTGACAAGGTTTTTGTTGCTGCCAAACCACCTGGCCCGTGTCAGATTGATGGAGCAGTCGTGGAGTCTTCGAGGCATACCTCCAGCAATGGTAAACATGCCAATCATGATGCCGAAAGGCAGAAGAGCCTCGAATGGTACAGGCATTCTACTTGGAGTCTGGCAATTTCTTCAACAGTATGTATCGTCAACCTCGACAGTAATACACAGCTGATCCAACCCGACTCTGATCGACAATAGGTATGCTTCAAAGACGTGCTGATGTGCGTCTTGAGAATGGACGAGCGATCGGCGAATCTTCGGAAAATCTAACAACTGCTCGAGCACGTTTCTCATTCACCTGTACCGTAGGCTCGATATAGTTGCCGTCAAGATTCATCTGTACAATGAAAAGATGTGCTTTGATCGTTATCAAAGTTTGTCACGAGAGACTATTAATGCATTGCAACTTCTATGTTGATGTGTATGAGGACTCAACTTGATTATGGGCAAACGAAAGGTACGCAATTCAAATGGGGATGGGGACCTTTCGCGAAAGAAGTCTAACGTGGCTCAGCGCGGTTCGGATGTATCTTGCTCAGATACTGATGAATTCATCACACCTATCAGAGAAAGGCCAACTCGACAGTCATCAAGAACGAAGCAGACGCAGACGGTAGATTCTCCGAGATCGAGTCGCCGACTCACACGTCCTTTGCCGTGGGGAGTGGATGAAGTTACTAGGTCTAGTCAGGAATGCATTTTGAGAATACGTTTGTCAAAGAAAAGGAGCAAACTACTTTCTAGTATTGTGCCCTCGAGCTCACACAGGGTTGAGTCGCCGCTCCAATTCCCAGTCAAAATACGAATCACAAAGCCGATACCACCGACAATTACACCTGAGTCACAGAAGACACAAGCGCCTCCAATCCGACTTTCTTCAAAGGAGCAAGTTGCAGAATTCACAAATGCAAATGTCAAGAATCTGGCGAAACCATTTGGAGGAATTTTGACGGCGGAGCAAGCAGATACCAAGCGAACAATTCCGAACGAAGACGACATACGACACTTCGACGACGCGAAACGTGCGACCGAAGTCCAAGTAACGACTAGTCATCTCCCAAGACCAGATGAGCCTGCATCGAAAGTCAAATGCATATGGATTGGAAACCACGAGATTGATACGTGGTATTCAGCTCCTTATCCAGAAGAGTATGCGCGGGAGGAAATTCTCCACATTTGCGAGTTTTGCCTAAAATACATGAATTCATCTTTTGTGGCACGCCGGCACGCGCTAAAGTGTCCACATAGACATCCTCCAGGCAACGAGATATACAGAGATCACAATATCAGCATCTGGGAAATTGATGGCCGCAAAAATCCAGTCTACTGCCAAAATTTATGTCTGCTGGCCAAAATGTTCTTGCAGAGTAAAACCTTGTACTATGACGTCGAGCCATTCATTTTTTATGTCATGACAGAGGTCGACTCGACAGGTTGTCACCTTGTCGGCTATTTTTCCAAGGAAAAACGTAGCCCGACAAACAATTTATCTTGCATCTTGACACTACCTACACATCAACGTAAAGGATACGGTCATTTCCTGATAGATTTCTCATACCTGCTGTCGAAGGTCGAAAATCGGATCGGGACACCCGAAAAACCGCTTTCCGATCTCGGTCTCGTCAGCTACCGAAATTATTGGAAAGTTAGGGTCAGTGCCATCTTGCGTGAAGTTGAGAAGCCAGTCAGTCTCGAGAGGCTCAGTGAGCTTTGTACCATGACGGTGGAAGACACTATCTGCGCGCTTGAGAATCTGCAGGCGCTCTTGCACGAGCCATCATCAGAGACTTACGCTATCCGTCTCGATGCTGAGAAGCTTAATGGGATAATCGATAGATGGAACAACAAAGGCTACAAACAAGTCAACCCCGCAAGACTCAAGTGGTCTCCCTTCTTGGTCGGAATGAATCTCGCAGAAATTATCGCAGACAAGGCTGCTTCCGAGGCGACAGCCAAAGTTCGAGCGATGGAACGGCCACTTGTCGACCAGATAGGGCCGACTGTTCCTTTGGATAAGTGGCAAACAGCATATCCACAACTTGCAATCAAGCGAAAATCACAAAAGTATAAATAGCATGAGTCCCAGCATCCATATGTAAGATTAAAATATGTATACTATTACAATACGAACGACAATGAATTGTGCGTTCCACTTTCTTCAAATGCTCATATTGCGTACTTGCGAATCGGTTATGCTCGAGAGAGCTCAACAATTGAGAATGCGACTGTAGATACGATTGTTGGCGGTCGTTGTTCGATCGCCATTGTTCTCCACTCAATTTCCGGATGCTGTGGTGTTTATGTACGAGCAGCTCACTCGAGCTCACACATATTCTCACAGACTACTTCTGACATGAAAGCTTCACATCACCTTCGTCTGATTGTCGTGACGAGACGGACGCATGTGGCCGACATTACAGGCACAGATCGATACTGAAAGAGATTGTAAACCATATCTCAATGCTCCTGTACCTGCATTAAACATAAAAAAGCACATTGCATTTCTGCTACGTGGTTTGGATCCACTTTCAGAAGGTTACATTAGTCTAGATGCGGCTCGTCCATGGATCTTTTACTGGTGTCTCAATGGTCTGGCTCTGATGCCAGGTACTGAAGAGGATGTGCAATCATTTGCCCAAAGACTCAAGGAATCAGCAATGGCATGCCAGCATCCAGACGGGGGATTCGGTGGTGGCAACGGACAGATGGCACACTTGGCACCGACTTATGCCGTGATTCTTGCCATTGCAGTCGTTGGGGACGAAGAACTATATTCTTTGATTGACAGGGATAAGCTACGTAACTGGATAATGACGTTGAAACAAAGTGATGGTGGGTTTGCCATACAACGATCTGGAGAGGTTGATGCGAGAGCGGCATATCTTGCTCTGTCAGTGGCATCATTGATGAACATCTTGACACTCGAAATGATACATGGCACGCAAAATTGGCTGAGCAAGTGTCAGCGCTATGAAGGTGGAATCTCTGGATTGCACAATGCGGAAGCCCACGGAGGACTTGCCTACTGTGCTCTGGCTGCTCTTTGTATTCTGGGGGATCCTACCAAGACACTCACACAAGCTTATGACATGCCTGCACTCATGCAATGGCTAACATCGAGACAAATGGCAGTTGAAGGTGGATTCTGTGGTCGAACAAATAAATTAGTTGATGGGTGTTATAGCTGGTGGGTAGGTGCTGAATTCTCAATCGTCGAGTGTGCAATGAACGCCAAAGAGGCACTTTTTGACAGACAAGCACTTTCCAAGTACATTTTGACATGCAGTCAAATTCCAAGGAGAGGCGGGCTCCGAGATAAACCTGAGAAACAACCAGATTACTACCATACCTGCTACTGTCTCTCTGGGTTGTCTGCCGCACAATATCATTATACTTATGATTCGGCATTACAGTCAGATACAGAACTCGGCTGGGAATCGTTCTGCTGGTCACGCACGGAGCAGCCACTATCATTTGTTCAAGAATCTGACCGGGTCAACGGTATTCATCCTTTGTATGCTGTTCCTTGGGGTAAAGCTGAGCAGCTTCGAACGTGGTCCGTTGCACAAAATGGATCATGAAGCGTGACAGTCATTGTCGGTAGAGGTCACACAATCTGTGATTCGACCCACTCCTTTCTGAAACATGACTGGTAACGGTCAGAATAAGAAATAAAACGTCGAAGAACACGAAACTACAATTGCTACGACATTCGAATCAAATCGTTGACGATGTTCGAGCAACGAGAGAGAATAAATCAGGAGAGCATCCTCTTCCTTTCCAGACAAATCATACTTGAACTAAGAATTTGTTGAGCAGCACTTCACCAATCTTACCATGCGATCAGACTTTCTCATCTCGATTTTCGCCTGCTTAGCTTCTGTCTCGGCTCATGGTGCCATGACTTCTGGTTTCGGTGACTTTAATCCTGCTGTCAAGGCCAAAGGATTCGGTATTGTGGACTCCACGCCTCGAAATGGCGCCACAAGAGAACCATTCCAAGTAGATACCAGTATCATTCGCGATCGGGACGCGGCCACGGCTGGAGTCTGCGGAAAGACTCTCGCAGGAGGACCAAACGACGTCGTCGCTAGCATGAAAGCTGCAGAAGCTGTAATAGAGTTCACATGTGGGAAAACATGGTCACTGACTAGTTGTAGTCAGGTGCTGTAGCACAAGTTCGTGCATCTACAGGAGTTGTCTCGATGACCATTCATCAAGTCAATGCAGATGGGAAAGGCCCATACACATGTGACTACTCTGCTGACGGAACTACATTCTCGCCAATGTCGGTGATAACAGATGTGCCAAGTGAAGGTAGAGCTACGGCTACAGATTTCCCTCTGGTCGCCAAATTACCAGCAGGGGTCCAGCCCGGTGCTGGTA
Source organism: Taphrina confusa (assembly GCA_005281535.1). Taxonomy (NCBI): domain Eukaryota; kingdom Fungi; phylum Ascomycota; class Taphrinomycetes; order Taphrinales; family Taphrinaceae; genus Taphrina; species Taphrina confusa. Next base: position 449,720 of record RHGJ01000012.1, on the reverse strand, counting down.
TGGTCAGGTGTCGAAACAATGCTCGAGCAGGTCCGGTAAGTCAACCACTACAAGGGGTAGAGACGGTAGCTAACGAGAACAGTTTGGAGCGTGCATGGCTGTTGTAGTGATGCAAGCATAACAGTGATGTTATGACATCAACTCTGATCAGGCATCAGTAGACGATCATTGTGACAATCCATCAACGATATGATGACAACAAGACGTATAGATATAGTAAAAGTATCTACATGTAGAGTGCTAAAAGTTTCGCATCCCTTTTTTGGCCAACTGACATTGATGGATTCCTTGAGCTATTTGTTTCAGCATCACGTGTTACCAATCTGTGCCACTTGCACATCAGAGGTCAAAACACGCAACGAACAAACCGCGAAACACTATGGGCCGTGCTCAACCAAATGCCGTCACCCTATGAGTAGCATTAATCAACATCATCACTACCTGTCCCTCCCTGTACTGAGTGCATAGAATGCTGTCGACTCGGCTTCGGGAGATCAAGACAATCTTGACCTGGCCACGTAAAGCTCGTGCAGAACAAACCGGAGTCGAACAATTGGACCAAAATTTCGAAGCACTGCTCTCCGAACAAGACGTGCCTGCCAGCTTGCGGGACAAGCTTCGAGGTCTAGATCCATACGTCAAGCAATCATTCATCGCAGTATCTGCCACGGAATCAAAGTCGCAAAGCGACTCCAGTAGTCCTCACAAACATTCACGTAAAAGGTCGAGCTTATTTCTCCCTCCGAGCAAGAAAAAGCGACCTAATAGTTATACTTGCGACAATGTCACCAATGTATCAGAATTTATAATTTGTCTTGACGCGAAAACACAAGTCGTTGATGTCGCGATAGTCCATAAATTGAAATTACTCTTGCGGACGCAACGCACATCATGGACTGCCGAATTCCTCCAGCTTGGGGGAGCAAGCGCGATTCATTCCCAGATAGAACGAATCATAGGTATCGAGTGGCGTGATGACGATGAGGACAAGATCCTGTACGAACTTTTGGGCTGTGTTCAGGCTCTATGCACAACCACGATTGGCTTGTCCACAATCACGGATCAACTATTGACCTCTACTGTGGAACTGCTATTTAGTGACAAACAGCCATCAGATTTCCGATGTAGAGGTCAGATTATACATATCTTGCGGTCATTCTTGTCTGCACAAACGGATCCTGCCGTATGTCATGCTCGAGCTCTCCGTGTACTCAGCATACTGGAGAACTCCAAGAAACCATTGCGAGAGAGACCTTTGGAAATGCTAGAGTGCGCGCATACGCCTCGCCCATATAAACGATGGATGTCCGAGATGGAGAAGCCAGTACGAGACTGCTTCTGGATCTTCCTACACAGTGACAACGTCGTGGACGTCCTGAGCATGGATGAGTGTGAGGTCATGAGTCGCAGGGCACCGATACCTGCTTCAGGGTACGTAGGAGGTGTCGAATGGGTAGCGGTGGAGTATATTTGTGAGCACCTGACACTCATCAATCAGATTATGCAGACACTCTCGGGACCCGAACGGGCCGACCTCAGGCGACACCTCAGGACATCTCATTTTGAAAAGATTTGTGGCCGGCAATTGAGACGAGCTTCCAAAAAGTTTTACGTACGCTCGATAAGAACGATTATCTTTGAGGCGATCACTAATCTGATAGCCATATTTACACGAGGAATTGACACTATGGGCATCCATGGCCAAGGCCGATGGGTGGCCCATCACGACAGTCGTTTCTGGCAAGTCGAGAGACGACTCTAGCCTCTCTCAATCGACTGTGGCCAAGACATCGACGAGGAAGAAACATGCACGAACACAGTCTCAATTTTTGCCAGAACTTCAATTTTAATGATTTCCAGTACCATTACGACTCTTTACTACACCGGTTCATGCGAGTGATGCTATTACAATTTCAACATATAAGTGCCATATCTATATACAAATTTCATAGCACGAGCCATATTCATAATAATTCATCCAATTCTCCACCTTCATAAAATTCCTCACCGTATCTCTGCTTGATGGTGTTTGCGAGTGTCTTTACCTTATTCTTCAAGTCCTGGTTGAGAACGTCGCGATCGTACTTCAAAGCTTGAGCGAGGGTGTAGAGAATTTTCTCAGATAAATCCTCGTCGTCCTGGACGTCTGGCCGAGCGAGAAGGCTGACGAGTTTCGGTGGGAATCCAGTCTTGACGCTCGTGGAAATACTATCCTCTTGCTCGTTCATAGTATCGACGTGATAGAGAGTCCCTAGAAAAAAGACGATTCGTCGCGACATGTTTAAATCCAATGGACCGACGCCATCGAGTCGCTCACTGAGTCCTGCCCACCCACCAATTTCTTCAAATTTGGTTTGTGCGGCGGGACAGTTTCTCAGTAAACTAGTCGTCGCAAACAATGCCTTTCTCCTGACTCCCACTGGTTCTTCCGTACTACTCACCAGATTGAAAAGACGTCGTAACGAGTCTTGGTACGTCAAGAAATCCCCTTGCGAGACGGGATTATTTTGTAACGCAGTAGCAATCACCGAACAAGCACCAACCTTGTACAGAGCCGAAGATTTTGAGAGTTGGGAAAGTAGTGGTTCCCAAAGACGCAAGTTTTGTAAATTCTTGGCATTGTCGATTTGTTCCACCAACGCCTCGAGATTCTCAAACGCAATCGAGACGGACTCTTCATCTAGTCCGGGCGTCTCTATCGCTGACATACTTGAGACCATCAACTTTGCATCGTCCGGGCCCATGATTTCATCCAACATTGATGCATCCAATTTTCGACCAGACATCGTGCCCGATGATATTCCTTCTGCATTAGAGCTTGATAACGACGTCGAGTAGTGTAGCAGTTCCTTCAACTTGTCTTTCGACGACATTTCGACTACTGATGAACAGTCAAAAGTAGACTAATCAATGGAATAGTTATGGATAATTTCTAGAGATGGAAATTGGAAAAAAGTTGTGAATTGTGGAGAATCGGCCATCGAGAACATTCTCTCACCCAACTCCTTGGCAAATCATCTCATTCATGTTGTATTGACTAGATTGAAACTATCTACAATTGAGACACGATTGTCATCATCTATACAGTGGTTCCCTCGTCTCTGTCTTTTTCCTAAAAGTGTCCCGAAACCACTCGCCGAGATTATATCCTCCCTCACTCCTCTCGTAAAACGTACTCTTGTGCTTGGCGTTCCCAAAGACGTGATCGAGAAGCGGAATGTGCTGGTACTTTAGTTTATACCCATTCGTGTCCTTCAATTTGGGCGCATTGGCTCGATCAATCAGCATCTGAGCGACCAACGGTGTGCCTTCCTTGTAACAGGCCTCCAACTCTTGCTTGACGGAGAGATATCCTCGTCGGGAATTGAATGGGGCAATGACGTTGTAACCCCTCGCTTTCGAGTTTAGTTCCTTGACTTGTGCCTCGACAAACGACAACTCTCGCCTCTCCCAATTCGCGTCACGAAGTCGATCCACGCCTCTCGCTTCCGCTTCTCCGTACGCCCTGGCTCGCTCGACTTGACTTTCCAATGATCCCCCGGAAAAGGCAATGAGTCTACAACAGAAATTGATCCACTCTGACCTCAGACTCGACCTGAACCCCCTGATGGACCTGTCGAGACTCGCCTGGGCATCGACAAACGGTGGCAGCGCCCCTTGCTTCTTGATGATTTGATTCAAAAAGTATTCTGTCCGATCGACCATCGGGGTCTTTGTCTCCTCCAACTCCAACGCTTTACCTTTCCCCTCCAAATTCTTAAACGCACCCGCACGACGTGCTTCCTCTATCCGCTCCTCCGCAAGACTCTGCAGACCCTCCAACGAATTCGGCATCGGTCGATACGCCTCCTCTACCGCCAAATACTCCCTCGACTTTTCCCAATCCCGTTTCGAACGATGCACCGAGACCGCTTCCCGAGCCTTTGCCACTCTCATCTTGTCTCCCGTCTTGCGATCCATCTTCAGGTTGAAACCACCACCGCCGGTAGGATTCGATATCGGGGTATAAGAAGACGCTCCGGAATACGTCAACCGATTCGTCTCCAAGCGCATCCGAAGGAGTGCGTCCGTATGTGCCATTTCATCCTCCGGTATCGGATCGCGCTCAATCGCCTTGACCTTGGGACCATTTGACGACAACCTCAAAGCTTCCTCTTCCAGTTGAGATAGACGCCGAGTCATGGCATCGACCGGTCCATTGTTGGCACCGCTATGTGAATTTGTCTGTGACACGGGTGACAAAGTCGATTGTGTACGGATTGGTAAGCTGCATTTCGAACAGACGATCGTTCTCGTCCGGAAGTGTTTGAGGCTTCTGTTCATGGAAGAACGATATCGACCAGCAGCTAATTACGATCGCTGGAGATGTAACCCAATTGACCCGGAAGACTCTTATCGACAGGTACAAGCAGTTGAAGACTCGACTTTTGGAGGCGACCAATTCCAGAGTGTGGAGACTTGGTAAAGGGACGTGTGTGTGTGTGTGTGGCAAAGTGGTAAATTCTTCACGCTGATTTCACTCCTCAGACAACAAAAAGTGTTTTCCACTCACTCAACACGTACAACAATAGGAGTGGCCATGGGTGAAATGCAGTTGTTTTGTACTACTCTACATCATTCCCCTTTATACAATATCATACAGTCGGGCACAAGATCACTCAGGCCGCCTTTTTGGTTGGTTGCTCACCCTCAGCATTGGAGCCTTCCTCTCGAGGTCTCTTCGTGCCTTGGTGTCCTCCCCTCCGACCACCTCGTTGCTGCTTGCCTCCGCGTCCCCCACGACTTCTCGTCGTCGGGCCGTCGGCCTTGTCACCCTTTGTCTGTGTCGCATTTGGTGTTTCGGTGCCAGAAGCTTGGCCCTCTTCGTGCTCCCCTTCAGAATGTTCACTCATGTCGTGGAAAAGATCCTGAGACTTACCATTATCCAATTCCTGTGTCTTCTCCGCTGCCGGGGCTGTGGCCACCGGTTCCTTCTTGCTCGCATTCATCTCTGCAATGCTCTGCTCCAACTTGGCAATCTTTTTGTCCTTCATGCCAATCTTCAATTGATTACGCATGTCACTCTCCTTGCGAACATTTGCTGCCCTCGTCTCCAACAATTCGTTATTCTTCGCTTCCATGACCTTTAGCGCCTCTTGCATCTCGGCATCCTTCTCTGCGATGAGCTTGTTCTTCTCAGCTTCGGCTTCCTTTAGCCAATTCTGCTTCTCCGCCTCGATCTTTTTGGGCAGACGGGATTCCACAAGAGTGTCAACCCTCTCTTTTGTAATTAGACGCAGCTTTGCCTTGTACTCCTCTTCTTTCGCAAGCAAGAGAGCTTCGATATCCGGATTCTGCCCTACAGACTCGGGTTTCTCGGCCTGCTCCAAGACGCTTTTGGCGATGGCTTCTGCAACAAGTCGTTGTGTCTCAGCTTCATTGACGAGTGCTTGTTGTGCAAGTGCTTCATTTATCTTTCCCTGCAAATCTTCGACTGTGGCGGAGTCATTCTCTCCGGAATTGTCTGCTGTGTTCTGCAGAGCCTGGACTACTGCCTCATCAATTCGCTTCTGTATGGCCTCGACGCTGTTTTCGTTGCCTGTCTTGTTCTCCAAGTCTAATCGGCTCTGCAAGACATCCAACTCGGAGCGGACCGATGTAAGTTGAGTCGCGGTAGTGACCTGTTTTATATTAGAGTGAGATTTGTTTTCCTTTGTTATACATACCAATTCATCCTTGTTCTTCTTGGCTGCTTGTCTCAATTCTTTGTAATTGGATTTTTGTTTCTCGAGCTCGGCCTTAGTCTTGTCCAGTTCTGCTTGCAAAGCATCTGTGTTTAGAGAATCGTCCTCATCTTTAGAGTTTGTCTGCACTTCATTCTTTTCTTGTGTCAGTCTATCGATTGTAGACTGCAGTTCAGCCATCTGTGTCTCGAATTCTGTCTTTCTTGTCTCTAGAGTAGACTCCTTCTCGGTGATTTGTGCTTCTAGGTCTCTGATCTGTGATTGTAAGGCTTCTAAGGTCGGCATCTCCTTCGCCGCTGCATCTGCCTCCTCAACTTTCCGTTTCAGTGTTTCAAGCTCTAAAGCCTGCGCCTCCAACTGTTCGGTTGAAGCTTGTACAGAAGCAAGCGCTTTTTTGGCATCGGTCCGCTCTTTTTTGATCCTGTCTCTAGACTGTTGCATCAGAGCGTCGTACTTACTGATCTGACCATTGAGCTGTTCTTGCAGAGAATTAGCATTAATCTCTCGTTCCTGTACTTGCGCCTGCAAGGATGAAACGGACGATTGAAGTTCTTCCAGCTGCTTACTTGCTCCTGCGGCCTTCTCCCGCAATTGCTGGAGTTCTTCCGGGTCGATACGTTCGTACTTTTGCAAAATTGCTTGGTTTCTTTGACGCCATCGTTCATTATCTTCTGTCAAAAGGCGCACTTCTTCCGTTTTGGCTTCAAATTCTGCACGGGTGACTCTGATCTCAGTCTCAAGAGGCTCGATCTTTAGTGAAATGATTCGGAGTTGGTCTTCCAGAGTTCTGACTTTAGTGATATTTGCTTCGTTCTCAGCTCGCAAGGTGCTATTGCTTTCCCGAACCATACTCAATTCTGCTAATTTGTGTTGCAAGCCTTCTCCTTGAGCCGCTTGTAGGCTCGACTGAGCCGTCTTTTGTCGTTCTAGTATTAGATTGGTCTGTGTGTCGTCTAGTGCCTTTGTGGTGAGATTGAGCTGCTGCTTGATCCTCTTGTTCTCTTGCTGTACCACCTCTAGCGACACCTCTACAATCTCTTTCTCGCGCCTCAAATATTTGATGACCTCCTGCACGCCCTCTGATTCTGTGTCATTGGCAATTAAATCTCCGCTAGTCTCTGGACGTGATGCATACTGATTGGTAAAAGACTCGAACTGATCGTGCAACAACTCATTCTGTCTTCTCAGATCTGTCAGACGCGCTTTCAAGTCAGACAATTCGCGTTCATAAAGTTCTTGTTGACTGTGCCAGCTTGTCTTCTCATCAGCCAAATGTTTCTCGGCATTGCTAGAGACGGTCCTAAGCATCAAGACCTCGGTGCGTAATTCGTTATAGTCGTGACGCAGTGATCGTAGCGACTGGGCAGCCTCGGCGTGTTTCATCAGTTCATTCTCATAGTTTTGTTGTGCTTCTTGGGCAATTTCGGCTTGACTGCGCAAATCCTCTTGATAGAAGGAGCTGGCTATCGTATACTTCTCCTCCACATCGCGCAGTGCGTTCAATTGGTTGTTGAGAGTTTCGACTTCTCTCTGAATCGTAAGGTGTTTATCGGACTCGACCTTGTGGATGCTCGCGAGTTCCCGGTTGACACTATTCAGCTGTTCAGTCAAGTCTTCCACGCGTTGTTGAAGTGCGCTCTTTTCTCTTGCGTATTCATTGGCGGCTTCTCCCTGAGAAATTTTGTAAGCATCAAAGGACTCGTTCATCTGCTCTAGTGCTTTTTCAGCAGCGTCGGCTAGTGCTTGCATCTTCGTAGCCTCCTCACGCGCTGCGTTTAAATCGTTCTTGGTGTTCTCGAGCGACAATTGCACGTCCGCCAGATCAAGCTGTAATTGTTGATCTGTGCCAATCGAAGAGGAAGCATCACCGCTAGTTCTAGTTTGTGTGAGCACAGACAGCTTCTGATGAGCAGCACTCAGCTGTGCCTCGAGGTCTGCAACGCGACTCTGTGTAGAGTTCTTTTCTGTAGTAGATATAGCAAGTGCTTCTCGTGCATCAGCAAGCTGGCGTAGCAGACCTTCGACCTTTTCTTGTGCTTCTCGGTTGAGCTGGTCGCGTATCAAGGTCATGCGGCGAACCTCGTCTCTCTCACTGTCCAACCGAGACTTTGTAACCTCGAGATCACCTTCGAGAGCAGCAATTTGATGACCGTAACGTTGAGTAATTTCTGTCTCGGTTCGCTCACGTTCGCTTTGTAGCGCCTGCAGGTTGGCGAGCAGGCTGTTGAGCCTGTCTCTTTCTGTACGAATCACGGTATTTTCATCAGAAATCCTCTTTTCGATAGATTGCCATAGCTGTTTCTCGGCTTTATAATTGGCGTTCTCGTTGCGTACACTCAAAAGCATTGCTCTAATCTCCACCAATTCTTCGGCATCTTGCTGACCTCGATAATCCTGCTTAGCCATATTTTCTTGAATCTGTGAAGCCCTCTTTCGAGATTCTTCCACTTCCTTGCGCATCATATCCATAGCACCAGAGAACATCTTACGTCGTTCCTCGGCAAGCTCCAATTGTGAACTTGACCGGGCGACTTGGAGCACAAGATCGCTTTTCTCCTTGACTGTATTCGAAAGCTGTGTGGAAAGCTCCTTGTAATCAGCAGCAGATTCCTTCTTGTATATCTCGAATTCTTGTTGTAGCTCATTCAGCGCGTTTTGTGTTGACTCGTTTGCAGCTGATCCATCATTCTCTGTCGCAGTCACAATTGATGCTGCTCCCGTGCGAGCGCTGGCATTTGACAACATGCCGCGGAACATGTCGCGCTCGCGAAGATAAGAATCCATTTTAACCTGCATAGACTGTATTCGTGCCGTCAAACTACTTATGGTCTGGTTCGCGTCCACCAAAGCCTCACTCTCCATCTCGCTCACTTTCGTCCGACTTGCCTCTTCATCTGCTTCCATTTTAGCCCCTAGTTGACGAGTGATTTTGAGCTGTTGTTGATTTTGCTGCTGGAGATCTTGAATATTCTTGAAAAGTACGAGACGGTCTGAGATGAGATTGTCGACTGCTGAATTGCTTGAGCTTTTGTCCGTTAACATTCGATTCAGTGCCGTGACCTCTGCTTCCGAAAGTGGTTTGTTCCTGAAGCCTTGTTCTTCAATCTCGAAAAGCAACTTCTGAACTTGTCGGCTGAGATCATGAACTTGTGCTTCGTACGCTTGAATCTCACGATTTTGGTCCCTGGCCAATGTCTGTGCAATAGTGGCGTCACGAGTCAATGATTCGACTTTGTCAGTAGCGGCCTGTAGCTGCGCTGACATTGTAGCGAGCTCTGACTGTAACTCAGAGTACTCCTCCCGTTGTTGTTGAAGTTGTGGTGCCCGTGCCTCAAGCTCACTAATCAGGGCATCGAAACTCGTTTGGATTTTTGCATTCTTTCGTCTTTCATGCTCGAGATCTTGTTTAATATGTAAATACTCTGCATACAACTGAGTAAGACTCATGCCGGAATTTTGAACCTTGCTGATGATTTGAGCTGAGGGCGACAATAGACCAATGCCATTGATCATGGAACCGCTGCCAGTCGCAAGTCGTTCGTTAGCAATCTCCAGCTCCTTCTCTAGTCGATCAATCTCGTCTTTATGCTGGGCTAGTGCTCTCTCGAGCTCAGCGCATTGTGCTTGAGCTGAGGTCGCACTCTGGACATAAGCCTCAATGTCCTCATATTCGTGGCTACTGCGTTGTTCCAAGCTCCGCTCGAGCTGGGAGATTCTAGACTTAGCATCCCGACTACTCCTTTCGTGCAATTCTATCAATCTTGTTTGGGCAGCCATTTCGTTACGGAAGGACTCTTCCTTTGTACTTAGTTGTTCCTGCAGCTCCGCAAGTCTTGCAAGGTTTTGGTCCAGACTGGTTGTCAGCTCCTGGTTACGAGAATTTGCCAAGTCCAGGGTGTGTATACTAGACGCCGCTTCACTTTTAGCGAAATCGGCTTCTTTCTGGATGGTAACCAATAATGCGTTATTTTCCCTTCGATATATCGCGAACTGTTCTGTTTTTGCTTGCAATTCAGTGGATAGATATTCGACATTCTTCTCCGCAAGTGCAAGCGACTGCTCGAGGGAAGTACATTGAAACTGTTCTGTCAGGATGTTCACATTTGGAAAGTATGAATCCTTCGGGACTTACCTTGGCAGCGCTGCTTGTAGATCGAGCTTCGCTGACCTGAGTTTCCAGCATGGCACTATCCTCTCGCAAAGCCTTATATCGACCGGAAAGACTCTTGTATTCTTCTTCATGACGACTGATGACTTGACCCTGTCGATCAACTAGCGCAAGTGCTTGTCGTTTCTCCTCCACAAGACCTGCATTTTGTCGGGACAAGGCATTGATTTTATCTTGCAACGTATGTTGTTCGACATTCTGCCTTTGAACTTGCTGCACCGATTCCTGTTGACGAGAATTACGATTAGACTCCGACTCTTTCAATTGCTGCAGCTCGCTTTGTGCTGCGATAGCCTGCTGTGTCGCGGCTACGACTCGTCTCTCGGTCTGTCTGTTTGTTTGTTCAAGTTCAACTTCAAGCACGAGATTTCGAGATTGGATCGATTCGTAATCAGCTGCTCTAGCGAGCAGTGCAGGCAATAATGCTGACCATTGTTGTGCTTCGATTGTCGCTGGCTCAACCTGCAGAAAACTGGAGAGACGCTGGACTTCGGTCATCTATGACGACGGGCCTAGCGGCCTGCAGAGTCGGTGAAACTCTTGAATTGTAATGACACCGTATGAAGCCTGAGCTTCTTGTAACCTTTCACCAGCTTCTCAGTCGTTTAAGTTGTCCGACTCTTGTGACCAGTGGACCAGGGACAGAGCTGGTTGCGTACCGTACTATGGCGGTCGCGAGTTTGGTCGCCAAGGTCGTAAGGAAGGAGCTCCAACATCGAGCGGGAAATGCCAGGATAAATTACAGTGGAGAAGAGTTCGAATCTTTGCAATTCATCCATGAGCATATGCATGACTACAGTCAGTTAGGAAATCACGACGTGTGGTACGGCATCTCGTCCCTTTTAGCGACATATTTGATCGTTTTCAATATGCTTAGCACGAGATCAACTGCAAGTGCAAATCTTGAAGCACAGAATTAGACTGAGGAAAAACTCAGGACTGCAATGACTGCTCAAAAACTTTTCGGATATTCCACTATGCAAAGCTCAAGAGCTGATACTTCGTCGCTTGCGTGCTCCATGTGCTCGCATCAACGACACGTTGTTCATGATCACACAGTGACTGATCCCAGCCAGGATACTGAGAAACCGAATCCAAATTTTGATGACTAGTACTTCCTGAAGCTGACAGCACGTGTGGAGCAATAAACCTTCATTGTTCGTATGCCCAGGTGAGGCTGTGTCAAGGCCTCCTAGAGTTTTCAATCATGATGTTGTGCCCGACTGAGTACTTGCTTTCCAAGTGTCGGATGAATGACGCACATGAAAACCTTTCGGGTTGGAAGCTTGAACCTGGAAAGTGTAAGAAGTGGAAGAGGCGCTGATCTGTAGTGGGAGGCGTGCAGCTCTGGGGACTAAGCCTCACTCCGACCAATCGCAAATCGTTTCTACAGATTTTGCTTTCGATACAATCACCCTCGATCGCATCTCATCATCGTCATGGTCGTGATGTCGCCTCTGGAACATCTATGTTCCAACGTTACATGTAATCTGTGTAACTTCAGGCCTGAACAGCCGTGTCAAGCTTCTGATGACAGTCGCTTCCGTATACTTATGGTGGTCGCCAGCAATCTTGGAAACTTTATCTTCTCTTGCAGCCACCAACCCCACATCAACGCCCTGGCGTATGCTTAGCAGCATCTTGCGTGCGAACTTCCCTTTATTGGACAAGGATATCTCGGACCATTGCGTACCTATAACAAGCTAGGAAAGTACTTAAGTTTCCTCAAGTCCGCATTGTCTCGCTTCTGATATACAAAGTCGATCATCAAGATCGATACCGGATCTCACAAATCATGGCTACCAGCTCAGCTGAGCTTAAGCTTTCACAGGCTCCATACAGGCTCTCAGTGGAGGATGTGGCCTCCCAACTGAGGACTCAGCTCGATACTGGCTTGACCAAGGCCGAAGCAAAGCGACGAATAAGTCAATTTGGCTCGAATGAGCTTGAAGGTGATGGAGGAGTTAGTATCGGCGCTGTCATCCTTGGGCAAGTCTTCAACTCGATGGTACTCGTGCTGCTCATTGCGATGATTGTCTCTTTTGCAGTCATGGATTACATTTCTGCAGGCGTCATCGCTGCGGTCATCATAATCAATGTTGTAGTCGGGACCATACAAGAGTATCAAGCTGCGATGACGATGGATGCACTAAAATCACTTGGTACGCCGAGTGCACACACAATTCGCGACGGAGAGGATTGCACCATCCCATCTGGTGAATTGGTTCCTGGAGATGTCATCCTGCTTAAAACTGGTGATACTGTCCCGGCCGATGTTAGACTATTCGATTCGATGAACCTTGAGACTGACGAGGCTCTGCTGACAGGCGAAGCACTTCCGGTCGCCAAGGTTCCTACACAAGTCTATGACACAGATGATGTTCCGGTCGGCGACAGGTTGAACTTGGCATTCTCTTCGTCGACAGCAACTCGTGGTCGTTCGAAAGGTGTGGTCATCGCCACTGGTATGAATACAGAGATTGGTGCAATAGCACAAGGCATGCGCGACAAGCCAAAGAAAATGAAGCCCCCCAAAACAAGAGCAGATGGCACAATTGCTTGGTATTCGTGGCCCATAGCATTCGGACTAAGTGTCGGAGACATGGTTGGACGATTTCTAGGGATCAATATCGGTACTCCACTTCAACGGAAACTTTCTCAACTAGCGATCTTACTTTTCTTTATAGCCATCATCTTCGCGGTGATTGTTGAGGCTGCTAATGACTTCGATAGCACAAAAGAAGTTGTCGTGTATGCGGTCGGAACCGGAATATCGATGATTCCTGCATCATTAATAGTCGTCCTGACGATTACCATGTCTGTCGGTACCAAACGAATGGTGAAAAGGAATGTTGTCGTGCGAAATCTAGATTCTCTCGAAGCCCTTGGTGGTGTGACCGATGTTTGCAGTGACAAAACAGGCACATTGACACAAGGCAAGATGATCGTTAAGAAAGCTTGGATATCTTCCTTCGGTACTATATCCGTAGGTTCATCAAGAAACTCCATCGATCCAACCGAAGGGTCTATTAGGTTCTCCAAACTAGAACCTGCGAAAATGTCTGAGTCGAAAGAAGAATCATCAGCAACACAATCGTTCGAAAAGGATACTCAGAAAGTCCCGACTGACCTCGAAGATTTCTTGAACATAGCTTCATTGTGTAATCTGGCCAGTATCAAGCAAGTTGACGATGATTACAAAGCTACGGGCGATCCGACAGAGATCGCAATACAAGTACTTTCTCATCGTTTTAACTGGGGCAGACCGAGATGGACCACAGGTGATCAGCCAGCATGGTCAGAAGTAGCAGAATTTCCGTTCGATTCCGACATCAAACGCATGTCTGTCATTTATCGAAACAATTCCACGGAAAAGCACATGGTCTTCGCCAAAGGAGCGGTCGAACGGATCTTGGAAATCTGTGGAAGAGCCCATACTGAAGATGGACCAGTCACATTTGATCAGACAATCGAAGCGCGAATTTTGAAGAATATGGAGGCAATGGCAGACCAAGGTCTAAGGGTGCTGGCTTTAGCACAACGATCTTGGACCGAGTCATCCGGTGACCTTGATGATTTGCCTCGGGAAGCTGTGGAACAACAGCTATGTTTTATCGGTCTGGTCGGTCTCTACGATCCGCCACGTATTGAATCAGCATCTGCTGTAAAAGAGTGCCACCGCGCAGGCATCAATGTGCACATGTTGACTGGTGACCATCCTGGTACAGCCGCCGCCATAGCTAGGACTGTGGGTATTCTTCCACAGAATATGGACGCCATGGCCAAAGATATAGTCGATTGCATGGTCATGACTGGTTCCACATTCGATAAGCTAACACAATCTGAAGTGGACGATCTTCCCGTCTTACCTCTGGTCATTGCGCGTTGTGCTCCTCAGACTAAAGTTCGCATGATTGAGGCCTTGCATCGCCGTGGCAAATTCTGCGCAATGACTGGTGATGGTGTCAACGACTCGCCATCGCTCAAGCGCGCAGATGTTGGCATTGCCATGGGCCAGAACGGATCTGATGTAGCCAAACAAGCTTCCGATATTGTACTCTCGGACGATAACTTCGCGTCTATCCTGAACGCAATCGAAGAGGGCAGACGAACGTTTGACAATATCAAGAAATTTGTCCTGCACCTACTCTCCGGTAACATTGGACAGGCACTATGTCTTTTGATTGGTCTTGTATTCCTCGACGAATCCAATAGATCAGTCTTTCCACTCTCGCCGGTCGAAATCCTGTGGATCATCATGATTACTTCCTCTTTTCCCGCAATGGGTCTAGGTATGGAGGATGCATCTCCGGATATCATGAACAGAGAACCTCACAGTACAAAGACTGGTGTTTTCACATGGGAAGTGATTCTTGATATGTTTGTATATGGTGTCTCGGTCGGAGCTATATGTATCTCGTCCTTCGTAACTGTGGTGTACGGATACTTTGATGGTGACCTAGGACAGGATTGCAACGCTCGCTATGGTCCGAGATGTACAGCGGTCTACAGGGGCAGATCTGTGGTCTTCGTTGTCATGACGTGGAGCCTGCTAATATTGGCATTCGAGATGATCGATATGCGACAGTCGTTATTCAATCTGAGGCCGAGAAGTGGGAGAGGGACTATCACTGCTTGTTGTCAAGATCTTTACAAAAACAGATTTTTGTTTTGGTCTTCAGTGCTGGGCGCCTTATCTGTTGTGCCGACATTATACATTCCTGTCATTAAAGACAGAGTCTTCTTTCATACAGGCATAGGCTGGGAGTGGGGTATCTGCTTCGGTTTCAGCCTATTGTTCATTGCGTGGGTTGAAGCCTGGAAATATTGCAAGAGAAGATATTACAAAGTACGTGCTAGCGACCAGGCCTCACAAAAAGACCCAGAAAAGCCTGAGATGAAGCACTTTGAAAAGTATATTAGTATGGCGCGTAGTGATATTTCTCGTCGATCGACGAGATATGAGTAGTGCACATCAGCGTCCCAAATAGATCTTATGATGAACTGTCAAAATGTGGTTGCCTACCGTCGTCGTACTCCTTACTTGCAACTATTGCAACAGGTTTGACAAACTTTATCTTTGTTGACATTTTCGCTTTGACAACAGATGCTTAAAGCTTCAAGGTTCACTTTAATGGAGTCTATGACTTGACGAATCGCGGAACTCGTCTTTGCACTAGGGCCACCCATAAATTCCAGGAAGGCTGTAGCGAAAAGTTCAGGCAGTGACATATGTTGCAGCAGCTCTTGCTGACGTGCGATCAGGGCTTCTAGTGGTCGAGAGGGAGAAAGGACATTTGCTTCGGTCTCGGCTCCGTTCTCCAACAGCCTCACATCAGCAATGGGAACTAGAGTCACAGAATCATGGTAGATCTCGTATAGATCTAAGCTCATGAATTCTTGTACTGAGATGACAGTTGGGTCGAGGTGTGAAGTCATCGCTTGCAAAGTTCTTAAGGAATGTTTGTTGATGTTCAATTTTACCAACTCCATCCCCATTTCATTCTTGCCCTCGCACGACTCCGGGTATAAAATTGCATATCCACGCTTGCGTCCGGAAACCTCATCGAATGTATTCATAGCATCCCACATCATATGCAACGGACACCAATATGCCGGATACTTGAATCTGGCGACATCAAGCACCAGGATCCATTCCTCCCCATCGGATGTCATCTGGTATGCTGCAATTGGCGAAAAGTGACCCGAACCACTCTGTGCCAGCACTTGTCTATCAAAAGAGACAGCAATGAACTTGTGGTCACTTCGACATGATTGTCTGATATCGGCTCTGAAAGTCTCTAGTCCTAATTCTGGATTTTGGCGGGAATAGCTTATAGCGCTGAGCCCGTTACATTTAGCAAGACATATGAATTCGGCCATGGTGATACCATTCTTCTGAATGCTTTCTAGTGGTCGACAGCAATTCAATTGGGCTTGGTCATACCATCGCCAAACTCCTTTCCATCGTGTAAGCGGATCAATGCCCGCAGCGTTAAGAATCATGCAAAGCGTAGCAATGCCACAATAAGCCGGTTCATCCTGGGTGAGATACTGTTGTGACAATCTGAAGTACATTTTGGCATTACCTTCAAGGATGCTGGCTGCCAGTAGCTGTGCGGACCGATCATCAGTGAAAGCTAGAACCGTTCTAGGTAGTGGTCGTGTATAGAAGGACATGGTTTTTTGGGAAGTTAAGGACTATAAGCACAGAGATTGGATCTACAGTTCGCGGTGACCCAGTACTGTCAGAAATTCTGGTCTATAGCAGAATTCCCATTTGCGAAATCTCCTCTTGGTGCCAACATTGATTGCAACGTGTATATAGATTACACGGAAAGGACACACTGAAACAGGACTCTAATGCAAAGCTTTGTGACACTTCCATGGCGTTGTGCTGTTTGTAGATCATTGCACAAGCCCAATTTGTCCTTGACTACCGCCCAAGATCTTGATAAGTTCTCAAATTTGGGCCTCTATAGATAGGCATCTACCCGGTTGGAAAGCAATCCATATGCGTATGCAAGCACCATGTTTGGCCCAAGTAGCACTTGACCTGGTGAGAGAGATGAGGGAAACCTGCAGAAGATTCTTGGTGGAGATCTCTTGGCTGGCTGAACAGCCTATTTTCATTTCACCTTGTGGTATCCTCTCGCACTGGCCTCATGGTAGGTACTGTATCTTCCATTACAGCTACGGTATCTATCAACTTACCATGAGCCACTAATAGAGCTTCAAGTGCATAGTTTGTCATTTATGACTCCCATCAATTAGCATGAATACAATATTTCCACAAGCAATCCAGACAATTAGTATAGCTGACCACACATTGGATTGTGGTGACTACGAAATATCTGTACGGAATCGCCAGGCATCAACTTCGACAAATTCGGAGCAGTATATGGGTACTGCGTAAGTGAGCGGGTCTTAAGACCCTAACAATAAGATCGTGGCACTCGCAACCATGCCTGTCAGCGGGAGTGCCTCGTACAAGAAGAAGGACGGAATAGTAGTCCTCAGGGAACATACTTTGGAATGGACGGAATCCGGCTCAATGCAACCAGCATTGACTATTGTGCTTTCTGCCATCAAAAGTATGTAAAGAGCAGCTTGACTAGAATTGTTGACTGATGTGCTAGACTTACAAGCTAGTCCGATCACGGCTGCATCTGCGTCTATGAGAGTCTTCGCTGCTCCATCGATCAATGCTGAGCCAGTCGCTCACACATTTAAATTCACCTTGCCAACAACTGCTCGCCAAGAAATGGATAACTTTGTATCTGCAATGCAAGTTGCCATCACGGCCAAGAAGGCAGCCACACAGAAAGCGCCGCCCAAGCCTACAGTCAATGAAATATTAGCTTCACAAGATGTCGAATCAGATGCTGACCTGCAGGAATCCCTTTTGAAGGCCAATCTCGAACTTGCAAATACTTTCCGAGAAGCTGTCATCAACGGATCAGTTACACCTACGCAATTCTGGAGTAGTAGAACACATCTCCTCCGAGCATTCCTTGTCGAAAGGAGCCAAGCAAAAGGACCCTATAATGTGCTAGCGACAATAAGGCCGAAGACAGTGGACAACAAGATTACCGTCAATATGACCAGAGAAAAGATCCGAGATGTCTTCGCCCAACACACTCTGCTGCGCCGCATATACGACGAGACGGTTCCGCCTCTTGGTGAGGATGAATTTTGGGCTCGATTCTTTGTCTCCCGATTGTGTAAGAAATTGCGTGGTGAACGGATATTGCCCTCGGACCCTATAGACGATCAACTCGATAAGTACATCAATATTGAGGCTGATGAAGCTCGAAAACGAGCTCACGAACACGAAGATGAGTACGTACCAAGTGTCATCAATCTCGAGGCGAATCAAGAGCATCACAGTAAGCGTATGGGTAATGCGCCAGATTTCACGATGAGACCGTCCAAGACTGCAGTCATAAATTCTATTAACAGTATTTCTATGGGTATGCTGGATAGCTTAACAGTAAAGGATGGGGAGGCGACTGAGAAGACTCGCGATGTAAATTATGAAGATCAATTCTTTCGAACAGAGATACAACTTGGTGACTTACACGTAGCCAGTGAAGACGCTCGTATCATACTCAACATCAAAGATCAGAGGGATTTTTTCGAGGCCAACCAGTCCAGCAGTGATGATCTTACAAGGGTAGTCAATGATCCGAGGCGAGTAAAGGACTATCTGCATGAAATCAATCTTGAAGGCTCGTCCTTTGCTCTGAGTGCTTTACAAGATCACCAAGCTCGAATAGACACAACATCCAACATGATTAGAAATGACATCAAATTCCAAGCTGCACTACAAACTAATGCTTCGCCACAAGATGCGTTCACTCCCACGATATACAATCAACTTGTGATGTCCCATTCAGCTTCGCAAGAATTTCTGGCACTATTTTGGTCTCACTTCCTGTCCGGAGATTCGTCCAAAGCCAAAGCTCTAGCAAAAATGGCAGAATCTTTGCGCAAGACAAATGAGCGCATTGAAGCCATCGCCGCAAAGACGAGCAAGGAGGAACGCGCCATGGTACGGGCGGCTATGAAACCTACGTTGTTAGCGGTCACCAAGGCACTATCCGAGTACGAGAGAGCAGTCAAGACAGCCAATGCTACAGCTTAAAAGCTACGCCGTAGCAGGAAAAGTATGCCGTAGCATTGACGTCAGGATGATTTGATTCTAAAAGCGCTGGCGCTGTTGGTAGTGTAGGTAAAGTAAGATATAAGTTCCATAGTCGTTATCAGCAGCTCTTCATATTGTTAACACAATATATTGTCACAAGATACAAACCAAGATAGCCGCCCGTATAGTTTAGAGGTATAACATCTCACTTGTAATGAGAAGGTCCGTCGTTCGATTCGGCGTGTGGGCACTTTTTTAGAAGCCACGTCAGCTGTGATGTCTTCGTCCCACTTTGACCCGTTTTTTATGCAAGCAAAGACAACATCAGATCTTGATTGCTTCAGTTGTATGGGTACCTCTTCCAACAGAGGCATTTGGACTTGAAAGTGGCGAAGTCTACAAAGTGCGGTACTGGCATAATTATAAAAGTAAAGTGACCAAATCTTTGGTCAACATACAATACGTGCATAGCCGAACAATAAAATAGCTTCACAATGACTCGGTGAGTCAATTTCAGGCACTAGTGTTGGGGTGAGAGCCATTGCGGTTGCGTGGCCTGTGTAGGTTCTATGCCCAGTATAGGTACTGTAGGTACTCGTGGATTGTGGTACTGACCGCCATCTTAGCCACCGGAGATCCCGTCATGTCAGTGGGTGATGATTGTGTGGTGCATGGATGCGTGGCCCATAACTCTTTCATCCCTCATATCAAATAGACCTCTAATCAAGGCTCAACTTATTAGTGTCTTCTTGTGTGATCACATCCGACGATGGCACAAAGAGACTCGCTAAGAAGCTCATGACAGTAACGTGAACGTTATCGTTCCCGGATCTTTCTATACTACAATCTCGGCGATCTCAGATGCTCAATAGCTTTGGTGGCAATGCACGAAACAGGCCACGGGTCAATCTGGGTGGACGACGAAGAGAACTCAATAAAGACGAATTGCTCAAGAAGGCGTCGGACGATAGGAAATCTCGGGAAATCACAAGAAGACAAGACCTTGCAAGCAGAGTCATACAAAAGACATGGGCCACCTGGAGAGCAAAGGTTTCAGCTCAAGATGTGTTGCGACAGGAGTACGATTATGAGCTCGCCCGCATAGTGTCTTCTGAAGCGGGAGTCTGGTCACAAGCAAACACGCCCGCGATGCAAAGTGCACTACGACTGTATTACTTCTTCTTTGATAACAAGCGTGACGCAGCTCGGACGCTCGAGATAGCTGGCTACATGACTACCGAGCTATTCGGGACGAATGACGCACATAGGGATGTCTCCGTGAACATGATGGAAAGGTTAGTGGAGTGTGCTTTAGACTTTCGGCCGAGAAGTGATCAAGGTATCTGTATCAGATATGCCATCGACAGGTCCTTGAAGTTATGTATCCTTCAAAAACCAACCTTTGACTCGAAGAGTGCGATGGAACGATATTACCACCTCTTGCTCAATGATCTGGCCTGCTTACGAGCTGAAGAGCACTCAGATTCAGATCGTCTTGCGATGGTCTATGATCACGTTGTCTGCCCACTAAAAGCTGATAGCAGTAACTTCAGTGCGTTCTGTAAATACATCTTGCGTATGCCGGTGCTCGATTTGCATCCCAGATTGAAGGCCATGTTGTTAGAGGTCGACCTGAAAGCTCTGATATCGGCGTACGGTAATTCTATCAATTATGACTGGGAGGATGAGAGCAATCGGGCGGACGACTTTGGCATGCTCTCTTCCGTCGATCCATCAGAGATACAACTGGGCAACTTTATTGATCTCACCGCTGCTCGTGTCAGCCTTGACCACAAAGAGCTACAAGACTCCTGGATGTTTACTATAATTGCCAGCATGAATCGACTATGGTTTAAAAAATGGCGATTTATGAAAGGTCCAATTTCTGGCAATGTACCAGTCTCGGTATCCTCAGCTCGGACCTGGTTGACTGAGAAGTCTGTCGCCGAAAATCGATCGATTGACGGCATCGATCCACTTATCAAGCACAAGCTAGACAGTCTGTCAGATACTGCATTATTACTCGCCTTGCTACAACCACGCCCCGTGAAGGGTATCTCCCTGTACTTCAGCTCGTTGTTGACGGCAATGCCAACATGTAGAGACAGGGTGCTTCTGACCCTAAGCATCTTTGCCTCTAATTCATCCTCACCGTATAATCTTCTGGATCAGAGCTATACTTGGTGGATCACACGTATGGACGCATGCGAGGAAATCTGTGGTGACACGATTTTCTTCCTCGAACTGCTCTCACGGATCCTCCTGACGATGGTCGACGAGGAATTCTTTGACGCGAAGAAACGTCCGTTCTCTATGAATCTCATAAAGGACACGGCCGCCAGGCTCAAAACATTCGGATGCGACTTGTTCCTCCGCTACAGTAGTGAAACTATCGTTGAAGATGGTCCATTACGTATCGGTGTTGCATCTTGTCAGGAGCTTGTCGCTCGAGTCTTGCAGCAAATACAAATCCGAGATTCGCGAAGATCGTTTCTAACACAGGACTTCTGGCTAAACACCACAACGACCAATATGCCTATACTGACACCACAGATAGCCTTTGAAGCTTTTATCGAGCAAGAGGTAAGCGATGATGATAACGACGACGAAGAGGAGGGTGCCGCGACATCGCGAGTCTCAAACAAGTGGTATGTTAATCCTAAAGTTAAGTTACTGAACAATTTCCCCTTCTTCTTTCCTTTCTCGACTCGAATTGAGACTCTACAAGCTCTGATTAGTGCCGACAGCGAAATGCATGGTTTCAATGACTTCTTCAACAGAGCTACAAGACATCATGTCGTCTGCAGACGCGAGCATGAGTTCGAGGACGGGTTTGCAGCTCTATGGCAGATTGGTGGTGGTGTCAAGGGCCCTCTGAGTGTAGATTATCGTGATGTGCATGGCATGCAAGAAGCCGGAATCGATGGTGGAGGTCTTACCAAAGAGTTCCTTACTGCTATGTGCAAGCAAGCTTTTCATCCAGATTTTGGGCTCTTCGTAGAGACGCCGGAGCGATCACTCTATCCGAATCCAGTCCAGAGTGCACGGAGCACTTTGCAATTGCAGCATTTCGAGTTTCTTGGTCGAATCATTGCCAAGTGTATATATGAGGGCATCCTGGTAGATGTGACATTTGCACCTTTCTTTCTACTTAATTGGATTGGCAAATTGGCTTATATTGATGATCTTCAGGCTCTTGACAAAGACCTTTACAATGGTCTGATACAGCTCAAGAACTACGCGGGCGATGTAGAAAATGATTTGTCTCTGGATTTCACTGTGAATGAGAATGCTGGGCTCGATCAGCAAACCACCATAAATCTAATCACCAATGGCAGGGAAACTCCTGTGACAAAGTCAAATCGATTACAGTATATTCATCTCATGTCTCATTTCAAGCTTAACGTACGAATAGCACGACAGAGTCAAGCCTTTGTGCGAGGCATGTCAGAAGTCTTGGACCTACGCTGGCTTGGCATGTTCAATCAAAATGAGATGCAGGCTCTTGTGGGTGGGGCCCCGGTGCCGATAGATATCGATGACTTGCGACAAAACACAATCTATGGTGGTTTCGATGAGCGAGACCTGACTGTCAGCATTTTCTGGGATGTCCTCAAGGAATTCAACAATGAAGAGAGGCGGAAATTGGTCAAGTTTGTCACGTCGACGCCAAGACCACCACTTCTAGGGTTCAAAGAACTTAATCCCAAATTCTCCTTGCGCAATGCCGGATCAGATGTACAACGTTTGCCCACAGCGAGCACATGTGTAAACTTACTCAAGTTACCGGCTTATTCGTCTCATGAACAAATGAGAAACAAATTACGACTGAGTATCACGGCTGAGGCCGGATTTGACCTTTCGTAGGGCACAGCTTTTACGATACATAATGCATGATAGCGAAAGGGCGGGCTGTAATTGATTGTAAAGAAGTTTTAATTTTGCCCGATACATAAATCCGATAATAACGTTGTAATGAGAAGAATATATGAGTGATGTCATCTATCTTGATGATAATCACAAGTGACTTTCGGTGGCTGCATCAGAAGTCTTTTCCTCATCTTCGTCAGTCATCCATCCGACGGCTCTGTCAATGGCTCTGTTCCACAACTTGAATCTCTTGGCCCGATCGGCCTCATCGTTCTTTGGTGTGAATTCGGTCTTTCCTGCCTGGTTGACTTCGGAGAGATCGTCGATGGATTTCCAGACTCCGACGGCAAGACCGGCTGCAATGGCAGATCCCAAGGCGGTAGATTCGCGCATCTGTGGTCGCTCGACATTGATGCCGAGAATATCTGATTGAATCTGCATGCAGACGTCAGAGTTGGTCATTCCACCATCAACCTTGAGACTGGTGAGTGGCTTGCCCGAGTCCTTGTCCATGGCCTCGAGGATGGCTTTTGCCTGGAAACAGGTCGCCTCGATGGTGGCACGGGCAATGTGCTGTTTCGTGGTATATGAAGTGATTCCGAGGATCGTTCCCCGGGCATCGTCTCGCCAATATGGTGCAAATAAACCGGAAAAGGCAGTGACAAAGACGACTCCACCAGTGTCCTTGACTTCCGACGCCAAGACACCAATCTCGTTCGCATCACTGATGAGACCGAGTTGATCTCGGGTCCACTTGATGGCTGATCCAGCGACGGCGATGGATCCTTCCAATGCGTAGACTGGCTTTGCCTTGGGTCCCATCTGATACCCGACCGTAGTGAGGAGCCCATTGTTTGAGATGACTGGTTCCTCGCCAGTGTTGTAGAGCAAGAAACAACCTGTTCCGTACGTGTTTTTCGCCTCTCCAGCCTTGAAACATTGCTGTCCGACGAGCGCCGCTGACTGATCTCCCAAGATTCCAGAGACTGGGATTCCTTTCAGTGGACCAGCTGGGATCTCGCCGTAAATCTCAGAGGACGAGAGAACTTTTGGGAAATGAATACCCTTGAATTCCCAAAACTCGTTGACGAGCCAGTCGTCATATTGAAGAGTCTCAATGTTGCACAACATGGTTCGTGATGCGTTCGTGGCATCTGTAATGTGGAGACCACCATTGACACCTCCGGTCAAGTTGTACAAGACCCAGGAGTCGATCGTACCGAAACACAGGTTTCCTGCTTCCCTACACTTCTTCACGGCATCGATGTGCTCCAACATCCAAGTGAGCTTGACTGCAGCAAAGTAGGTCGATAGTGGCAGACCACATTTACCGTGCACCTTGTCGGCGCCAGCCTTCTTCTTCAATTTTTCGACAGTCTTGACAGTCCTTGCGTCCGACCAGACAATGGCGTTGTACAATGGCTTTCCTGTTGTCCTGTCCCAGACCACAGTGGTTTCTCGCTGGTTCGTGAGTCCGACAGCCTTGATTTGCTCGGCACGATAACCTTTGGCTGTGAATTGACTGACTCCCTTTTCGATACAGGTCATGATGCTGTCCAGCAGCTCCTGAGGATCATGCTCAACCCTAAAGTCATGGTCAGGTAAAAGAATTGTCTTCTTTCTATAGATACATACCATGATGGGTGTTGGTAGATTTGCTTAAATTCAATCTGGTGCGAAGCTTCGATCTGTCCTTTGGTGTTGAAGACGACGAATCTGGTGGACGTCGTCCCCTGGTCGATTGCACCGACAAACTGCTCGTGAGGCATACTTGATCTATACATGATTGGCAACTATTTTCAGAAACAAAAGACCCTTGATGTGTGATTCTCCTAAGTAAAGTGACGTTTGACTTGAGGAAACAGGCAGGGACGACTCTTTTGAATAGATGTGGAAAAGCGGAGAAGGAGAGGCAGGGGAATGGGGCTTATATACCTGTTATATTCTTCCCTTCGGGGGGAACGGGGTAAATGCAAAAAGCTGGAGACGGACGTGGAGCCTCTCTTGACAGGGAACCGGATATGAACGAATCGATCCAAAGAGTTGAGATGCTTGACCAGGGAAAAACTATCTGCCAGATGATGAGGCTGTAGAATGCCGTTTCATCGTATACAAGCCTCGAGTCAGAGTGAGAGTGGGCAAGTTTTGATTATCCGGTAGCAAGTAGATGGCGGAGGTTGAGTGAAAGGGCCCAATCACAGTCAGGCATCCCGTGGATTCTACAGACCACCCCACACCCGACGTTCCGCCTCCCATCAACAGCATCTCGTGAAATCATCCACTCACCCCAAACACTAATCTCTCTCCTCTTCTCCCACAACACCCACCAACGCCCACGTTGATGCCACTTGACGACGCGCATGCAATTCTCATACGACACCAACTCGGATTAATTGTAGTGCACAATTGTTCCATCATCACGGCAGTCAATCCTTGCCAGTTCGGAATATCTTTTATTATGCTCTACAGCCAGCTGCTCCATCGAGCGGGGAACTCCTAACACGCTTTCATGCACGCGTAGTGTCTGAGATGTGATTATATTGCATAGGACCAGGAAACAAAATAGTTAATCCAACACATGTCACTATATTTGTTGTCGGATTTATGCATCGTGGCTAGCTATAGCTATAGTACTAGGCTGCTGCAGAGTTCGCACGTTGTGCTCACATGCATGTGATCAGTAAATAGTGGAGACAAGATTAGAGATTCTGGAACGGTTTATACGAGATAATGAAGACGGCTATTGATCAACAAATTTTTTATCCGAGAAATTGCCTGTCAACTGCAACTCGCAGTCTCATACACAGTCCACTACCAATCTTGTTCTTCAGGCACAAATCTTGACTACTTCTAATCCTGCACGCCCATCGACATTCCCTCCAATAACAAAATGGTATAGCTCTATTCATTCTGTGCTACGGTTCGCCGAACACGATAAGAATGTATCCTTGACCTCGACGAAGGAACTTCAACGGACAGTTTCGAAAGAAGGAGAGATGATTCTTGTCAAGTCGCAAGACTTTTTCGAGACATCTTGTTGACCACTGTCCTCGTCTGCTCTGCTCCTATGCGCTTTCATACTTAGTATCTGTATGCTATGTGTGATTGCTGCAGGAATATCAGCGAACAAGAAGGATTGGTAGACTTGCACTTGCAGTCTCTTCAAGTCCCAATCCTGCTACTCGAACGAAACTGTCTAGCGATGTGATATCCAAGAAGAAAAGAGTGCAGACTGTCTCGGTGGATTGTGGCTCGGATGTCGTTAGACTTCGAGACTAATTGTTGTAGCCTCCTAAAGCCGCCAAGTCACCTTTCCCAGCAACCAAAGCTACCTCGAAGAAGGCACCAAAGAACCCTTTGATCGAGAAGCGCACACGAAACTTCGGTATCGGACAGGATGTGCAGCCAAAGAAGAATCTTTCACGATTCGTAAAATGGCCAAAATACGTTCAGCTCCAGCGACAAAAGAAGATTCTCAACCAGAGACTCAAGGTTCCACCTGCGCTTGCCCAGTTCCAGTACACTCTTGACAAGAACACTGCCACACAGCTGTTCAAGCTCCTGAATGCCAACCGACCAGAGACCAAGGCTGAGAAGAAGGAGCGACTCACCAAGATTGCTGAGGCCACCAAGAACGGTTCAGCTCCAGAGCAGACACCTAAACCACAGACCGTCAAGTTTGGACTCAACCACATCGTCTCACTCATCGAGAACAAGAAGGCTCAGCTCGTCGTCATTGCTCACGATGTCGACCCAATCGAGCTCGTCGTCTACCTTCCAGCCCTCTGCAAGAAGATGGGGGTACCTTACTGCATCGTCAAGGGCAAGGCCAGACTGGGAACCGTTGTCCACATGAAGACTGCTTCCGTCCTGGCCATCACTGAAGTCGCCGGATCATCAAAGAACGATCTGTCGACTCTCGTCTCGGCCGTCAACGCCAACTTTACACAAAAGTTTGACGAGCAGCGACGAAAGTGGGGAGGTGGCATCATGGGTTTCAAATCCACCAAGGAGACTGAGCGAAAACAGAGACTCGCTGATGCAGCTGTCAAGGTATAAAGTAATCAGCATTTTTCAACGTTCATAGCGCCCCTTATGACATTTTTTCACCATAATTCTCAAAAGTCCTTTTCCATGATTATCCTCGTCAATTCGCTTGCCTGAACAGAAGTTTTGTCCAGTGTCCATTCCATCACATTCGGACTGAAACATACATTACAACAAATATACATGGCCGAATCTTGTCCATGTCATGTCTATATACTAAACTCATGACTGCAAGTCACTTTGAAAAAGGCGTTGATGAGTATGGTACAAGCGTAGTCATTTTCATGCGCGATTGAAAAAAAGAGTTTTAGATGCTCGCTATTCAAAATGCTAGTGGTGACGCTATCTATATATATAGGCATCGATAGATGCGCCAATGCTAATGAAAAAAGAAAGGGTGAAAAAACTTGATCAAAAGGTCTTCATCGTTTAAAAGAGTCCTAGACGCGGAATTGACGGACGTCTTCTTGTAATTGAGCTCGATTATCGTGTCTTCGATGGTTTGGCAGACCCACATGAGATCGATCGCCGTGTAGTGAGGACTTGGACCTGCTATTGGCCGGATTACTCATGATACTATTTGCTCTCATCGAGACGGAAGCGTGTTCTGTAAAGTCGGGCTTCATGTAGGGCATGGCTACGCCGTTTTCCTGCGCAAGCAGATTTTGTCTTTCGTAAGAAGCCTGCCGATGTCTTGCTGCAGAGTCTGCCGGATTGACAGAGTAGACCGATCTGATTGAGCCATTCGAGGATCTTCGAGATCGAGTATAATGTGGATGTGGATGTGGAAGCTGAGGAGACGTCAACGAATTTGTATGTACATGAGCCGCGTTGTCTGCAAAGAGTGCTGCACGAGTGTCCAGTCGAGGTGATAGCGGCGGGACTGGTGGGACCCCGCCGCCGAACGAGCTCGTACGGGCAGTCATCATTAAAGAATTGGAGGATCCTCTCTTCTTCAGCGTATGCATTGATTGTGAGTGCGGCGTATGGCCTTTCTTGTAAACCTCGTTTTGAGACCTAGCGGCAAGATTTGTCTCGCTACTAGACCGTTGATTCTCACTGAACTTTCCAGGCAATGGTAGATGAGATGCAGAATAGCTGTACATGGAACTCAGCCCGGACTGTCCAGGAGCGGCATTTGGCCCGGACCGGTCTGCTCTGTAATGTTGCGACAGGGACGCCGGAGGTGTAGTCATCTGCCGCGTATGCTGAGCCTTCCTTGCCAGTACATTGCTCCCTTGCTGCTGCTGAGGAGTGTGTGGACGGTTGCCGATAATCGGTGAACGACTGTCATTTGCATGTGCGGGCCCAGGACTTCGTTTTTGATTAGTGTTTGGACTGCTGAATGCCGGTCGACCATTAGCTCTTGTCGTCGTTGACGAGGAAGCAAGGGTGAAACTTGACTTTGAGGATGAGGTCTGTATCGTTGGCGAGGCGACAACTGGAGCATTGAAGACTGGACGTCCTGCTTTGGTGCTCGAAGTCTGCTGCGTAGAACTGCTTTGTGTTGTGGCGGAAGTGGCGCTTTGGTAACCTGTGGCAGTTGCGACATTCGGAGAATTAAAAGCGGGTCGTCCTGCTGCTGCCGCCGCTGCAGTTTTGGATGTCGTCGTAGAATATATAGATTGTGCATCAGCGGTCGATTTAGGAGTGGGCAGAGGTGCGACGGTAGGAGCTGAGGAAGATTTGAGAATGGCTAGCCCTGTCGATGTGATGCCCGCAGTACCAGAGCTGTACGATGCCTGTGAGCTTTTTGTCGCCGACTTGGCAGCTGCCTTTGAGGATGACGTGAAGAGACTGGTAAATTTCGACATTACAGAGCTGGACGTGACTGGACTCTGAATGTTCGAGCACATTCGCTGAGCAAGGCCCTGAGGTAGGTAGACTTGCGGATTGCCAGCGATTACTGTAACCGTGTTTGACTTGCCAACCAGAATCGAGGTACATCGGAGGACATCAACTAGAATGGTTCCGGACGAAAACTGACTACTGAAGGACACAGTCTTATTGACGGCACCACTGCCCTGATTTGACAGTACCAAAAGTAAGGGTCCCTTTTGTGTCACAAGGATATTATTGTCGACATATAGTCCGGTAGTCAAATTTGTGCCAAAACCAGCTGACCACGCCAACGTTCGAGCCTGGTTTAGTGTACCGAGGAATGTGTACAAAGTCGTGGTCCTGAACCCAGACGACCACATTGGCTCGCGGTTCTGTGGATCTCCCGAGCCAGAAAAGCCCTGCTCTTGGCCATAGTAGATGATCGGTATGCCGTCGGACAATAGGGTATATGCCATGGCATTCTGTACGACCACGGTATCAGACGAGGCAACTGCGGGAAATCTTGGCATGTCGTGGTTTTCCATAAACGTACCGAGAAGCTGTGTATCTGTGAATTGTGCACGATAGCTAGGAGCTATCAAAGCCGCGAGCTCGGTCATGCTGCCACCAGTGGTGAAGGCACGAAGCAGTGGATAATAAGTGCCATAATCCAATAAACCGCCCGTATAGGGCTGATATGCAGATAGATACGTGGGATCTCCAGAAAGCACTTCCCCGAGAGCAAAAACACCGCTGGCACTAACAAAACCTGGCCAAAAGTCCTTCCGAACATGCTTGACTGTGTCCAATCTCAGACCATCAATCTGATAAGTCTGAACCAGGTCTGATATCCACGCATTGAAAGTGCTTACGACCTGTGGATTCTCGGTGTCGACATCTGGAAGTGGTACCTGACCGTTCCCGAGCCAGCCTTGCTCTACCATGGTCTGATTGTCGTAGTCAGTGATGAAGGCTTCTTCATGAAAATAGGAGCCATCGTTGAATGGATTGTAAACGGAATAGTCGACTTGATATGGGGATCCAAAATGGTTGACCACGACATCGAGCATGAGTGCCATGCCTCGTGCATGAAGTGCCGAACTCAACGCGAGCAGATCCGAAGAAGTGCCAAAGTGCGGATTAAGGGAGTAGATGTCCTGCTGCCAGTACCCATGAAAGGCCTGACCATAGTCTGTCGTGTTGTCTATTTGTTTCGTCACAGGAGAAAGCCAAATGCTGCCGACCATTAGTAAAAGTTGTCAAAGTGACTCGATCTCCACCATCGCTGCTTGATATGATGTATGCTAACGGCAAAGTCGAGCGATATTATTCTTACGCATCAAATCCCATCCCCTGGATGTAATCGAGCCGTCGAATGATGCCTTGCCATGTCCCACCACAATAGAGCCGTTGACTCGGGTCGCAATACGTCGACTCGGCCGAAGCATCTGTAGGAGCGAAGCGATCTGTGATTACTTGATAGATAGAGCGCTGTTTCCATTGCTCTGCCTTCATCGACTGGACATGCCCTGATCGCGTGAGTAAAAGTCCGTCTGTACTCAACCTCCCAGAATCTCCGGTTGTGCTACAAAATCACAAGATGTGTACAAGAGCCGTGAAACAGCTACAGTGCAGAACCCAAGGACTCGAATCACAGACGGCAGATAATGTTGAAAGGTTGACAGGGTGAGACATAACATACCTGGTCCGAGGAGCAGGAGGGCAGAAACGGCAAGGCTCAGTCGCTGGAGGAGCGGCAATAAATGCATTTCGACGCAACTCAGAGAGAACTCAATTCCCGAAGTGTTTCCGATCTCTTCTCGCGCTTGGTTCTCTGCCTGCTGCAGTCCGTATACTGTTTGTCTGTCGATTCAAACCCTCAGTCGCGGCTCTGTTTACAATCTGTCCAGCAGCTGCGTCGGCAGATGTAGCAACAAGCCCGAAAGTGGTAGTCGGTAGTGCACAACACAACGGGTATGTCTGCACAGGGGTACAGACGAGCAATGGACTTCACAGAGGGAATGGAAGCTGAAGGTGTGCAGGCCATGCAGGGATACTTGTACAACGGGCTAAACTACTATTGTGATATGTGTAGAAACTAGGGACGATACAATCCGGGATGCTAGCAATGATAAAAGGGCTTTAGCCAGGTGTCTTGGCTGGTAGGAAGCCAGTTGTAAGAACATTTGCCAAGGCAATTGGTCTCGTTGTACGTTAGAGAAAGTGTCAGAGGGAGCGAGATTCCCTAGGAGAGATTGTCTGGATGCGGAAGGAGAAGGCAGAAAGAGGCAGAAGAGGCTGGAATTACTTCTTCTTCTCGCTCGCTGATTGGCAGCTTCCCCTGGAATATCGGGAATTTCCTACTTTCCTCTCACACACGCACATTCCCCATGCCACGACTTTCTCTTCCCTTTGTCGACTCTCCCGAGGTCATGACAGCAGCAGCTCCTTTCACGAGACTTTCTCGTTAAAGCTACTCTGAAGGTCAACTGGGGTAGCTCCAGTCCAACTTGCTCGCTGCACTGTACAGGAAGTCATGGACTAAAGTCAGCTCAACAAGCAAGAACATCACTTCTTCAATGCACAATATATGCTATGAGCCAATAAATTTTGCAACACCACTGCCAAATATTGTGTCACAAGACTTGACATATACAGCTCTGAATATAGAATGATGAATTGTCAGATCCAGGACTGCACGTAGACATGATAGAGAGAGACCAGGAGCATCCTTCGTAGTGTACCTGTGGCTTGTGTGGTAAGCTCTCCCAAACAAATTCCCGCAGGAGCGTTTCGATCTTTGTTGTTGGATCCTGTCGATCATCCCAGAAGGTGGGAGATCAAATCCCACACAATCACTCAATCTGCGGCCATTCTTCCCACGCGCTTATCGCACATTTCCAGCACCGCCACCAGCAGCATATTGTTTGAATGACTGATACTTGTTTCGTGGTGTCATCGGTCATCACCAACCTGACATCTACAAATACATCTTTTTCTTTGAAAATCTTATCTGCGGTTCGAGCTGTGTTTATGGACTGGCAGACTTTGCCAAAGTGTCCTGCATGCGAACCAAAGAAAGAGTGCTGTAGCGCGATCGACGAATATCAAGACGGCAACGAAGGACTATTGGTGCCAGACCATGTATCCGATTCTGTCTACGCCGACCGACTCTCTCGATCATCCTCAATCTCTGGCCGCGAAACAGATATCCCTCTCATGACCCCAGAAGGACCAAGTCGAACTACCAGTCGGGCGTCAAGCCGTGCTACATCACCTCACGCACGTAGATTTGCACTCAAGTTTTCAGTCACGAAAATACAGTCAAAGAACACTGCTCAGAGCGGCAACAACGCTCAAGGCAATGCGCAGATTGGCAACAACATCAATTTTGCGCTCCAAAATCTCAAACTTGGTCAACAAGACAAGGACAACGACTCTAGCGAGCTTCACAAGCATCGAATGTCATCTTCCCACGTAGCGAGTGAATCATGACCGAATCGTACATACCAAGTGTATATATCAAAGAGAGAGAAAGCTGAACATAGTGTTATAGACGATTTAGACGATATAAGCATGGGCGACATTGACTGAGGGATTGACATTTTATACTGTTTGTAGCTTATCCACAAAAACACATTGAACCATCATCTGTTTCGTTTGCCATTGGACATCTGATTTGTGCAGACACTCTAGATACCATAGACTCGCCTGAGCGAGGGCAAGCTCAGGGAGAGTGCGTAGCCACCTAGTCCGACAATGATGGCGTTCGATCCCAAGAATCCCAACAATCGTCCTACTTGGAACCCATCCCTCTGCAACTTTTCGACGTGTCCAGGAACCTTCAAACCAAATTCGGCGTGGGCGACCCTGACGAAAAACAAAGCAGCGAGGGCCCCATTGACGATTTTCGTAGACCCACCATTCAATTCGACCAATGCAGCGAGTACCATTGCAAAAGGCACATTTTCAGTGAAATTTCCAAACGCTCTGTTCGCCACCAATTGAGGGG
The DNA here is from genome assembly GCA_005281535.1 of Taphrina confusa. Taxonomy (NCBI): domain Eukaryota; kingdom Fungi; phylum Ascomycota; class Taphrinomycetes; order Taphrinales; family Taphrinaceae; genus Taphrina; species Taphrina confusa. The sequence goes on along the minus strand of RHGJ01000012.1, from coordinate 417,432 downwards.
ATCCTTCCTCGACGCCTTGGGTGCCCAAGTACTTTCCCGTCTTGTTTCGCGCGAAACCGGCAGACAGGGAGAGGTACGCGTGGTATCCTGCGAAAATCGCCGACCAAGTACCTACCGCCGGAGTGATGCTGATGCGTGGCACCACTGACGTATTCGAGAATGACATTTTTATTTCTTTTTCAATTCGAATTATTCAATGATTCAAAAAGTAAATGATTAATAGAGACATCAATCGTGAAATGACATGGTCTTGGGACACGTCAACGGGTGATTTTCCCCCTCCCTCAGCCCGCAGATCATCCAACCACTCGGAACCCATGACGCACGAGGTGAATTTCTAGTCGTATTCGTATACGAAATAGTCTCCTGAAATGTACCGGCATTAGAGATCGACCACCATATTCTCATGTGCAATTTTTAGGTTCTTGCTGAACCACTATTGAAAATATGGTACATTAAAACATCAAGTGCCTAGACGAGCTCGACCTGAGAACTTTGTGGAAGGAGAAGGTGCAATCAAAGTGGCTCCTCAATCAATTGTTCTTGCTCTCCGTTACCTTTTATCGACCAGAGATGCACATCTCCACGATTTTCTCCAATCAACATCTGATCCCTCTCGTGACTCAGAGCCATTCTCGTGATGGGTGACACCACTTGCGCCACATCCTTGATCCATGGCTCAGAGACTCCCAAGTCCCATAGCTTCACAACGCCATCCGCACCACCGGTGACAAACCTCGAGCTATTGAAGAATAGAGAGCCCGTGATGCCACATATATCGTCCGAGTCCGTCGTGTGGATCGGCTTGCCGTGTTGGAGCACATGGAGAGGCTCGTAAGAGCTTGATTTTCGAATATCCCAGACATAACAAGTGCCGTCCGTCGCGGCAGACGTAATGTAATGCTCACACACTGCAACCTCATTGATATCCGTCTGCTGATTCCTGAAACTCTTGACAACGGCATCCTCACACCTAGCATCAAAGATCTTGACCAAACCAGAGAAGCGAGGATTGGTACCTGCCGCCCACAAGCCATTCTCGCCGGCACAGATGTGTGCATAAGCTTCATCACCTCTGAAGCTGCGAAGCACGGTCATCTTTGTTGCATCTATGATTGAAGCCTGACCGGCAACGGATTTAGGACTTTTGGCTTGGTATCCAACGAGGAGCTGATCTAGTCCATCTTGATAGACTGCGGTCGCAGGTTCCAGAGTGTCGTGGTAGTGTAATTCATACGTTCCAGAGACACCGTCCTCTCGAAAGGTGTGCACATCCAGATGACCCGAGCCATGACAGCTAAATGCTATCGACGGATGTCTAAAGCTCGTGACGATATCATGCGTACAAGCTCTATTTTTACGTGACTTGTCATGTAGAAAACGGCCACTGGCCGAATAGACTTTTAGAGTCTCATCAGCCCCACCTGCCATGAAGAACGAGCCATTGCAAACGAATTTGACGCATGAAATTGTGGGATAACTGTTCCTTGCTCTATTCTTCGCGTCCAACACATGACAATGTGACATTTCGTCAGAATCGTCTCCTCTGAGCATTATCAAGTTGCCCGATCTGTTGAACTCGTCATCAGTTGCAATGCTGCCAACGATAGCACTATCGCCTGAAGGGCTAAAGTCTATCGCATTCACATCACCACTTGTCCCTTTAAAAACCTTGGCAGCCTTGAGGAGACCTGGCAAGACTGCATCACGAACATGCTCTCGACCCCTACGAGCGCTTGCTGATCGCCCCAATTCTCGCGCAATCAATACATCCGGCCTGTAAGAAATGCCCCGATGTTGGTGTAGCCAGTCCCTCTTATCCAGACAATTGACATATATAGATTTCGGCTTTAGGCATAACGTTCTCAATTCGTCCATCCTATTCGAGGATTCCCAAAGATCATGCTCATTGATGAAATCGTGTACATCTTTAGCACTTCGACGCGGTAGATCAGTGGTGAGAGCCTCACTCAACTCAACAGGCTCACAGATCTCTTTCTCGTTCTGTAGCCGTTCAACAATCTTGATTACTGACAGATATGAAAAGTCTGTATGCAGGCATTGTTCAGATCCTATTGTGCCCGGCAATATGCTTTCGAGCAAGGTTGGAAGGTGATCACTTCGACTCACGAAAGGTAGTCTCTTGGGCAATCTTAGCTTCTTCACAATCCGCTTCTCGGCCGTGGGACCATATAGGAATACTCCGGATTCTTGTTCAGCGATAGCAGGTTGCGAAGTACTTCGCACAAGTGCTTGCAACTCTTGGGTCTCTGCATAAGGGTCATGATTCTCGAACTCCTGTCTTATACAAGTGGCTCGTATGAAACTTTCTGTTGGCTGGTGTAACGCATCTTCATTTCCATTAGTGGTAATACCATGCGGTGGCGATGCCAAGGCTGTGTGTTGCAAGGACAACACGTTGTTATTGATCTTTATCTTGACATTTGGTGGCTGTTTTAGAGATTTTGAATCTGTCCTAACATGGGTTTTCACATCTTTGCCAGAATTCTGGTTTTGTACATCGTCTGTGGACCTGTGACGAGCGTTCGATATTGTCAATTTAGTTGAGAATGCTGTTCTGCAGTTATGACTGTAAGAGGACGATTGTCTTTTGCGTTTCCTATTGACCGCATCTCGAAAAGCACATTCATCGACTTCTGTTACAATATTAACATCACTTTCGGACCCTGAAGAGAGCTCGATCAATCCTTCTCGACTGTTTCTCGCAGCTGAGCCTATTTGTTTGGCTCTTTCAAGTCTGCATAGCGCGTAAATGGACGTTGAAGTTTGAATTTCGTCGTGACGCGATGAAGTCGAATTCCACGAGAGTGCGCCATGCTCGCTTGAATACATTACGCCTCATGAATCGTTACTGTCCGTTCTACATGGATATACATGAATACAGCCCCTGAGCATATTCCAAAGAAGGCATCGATTGGATGCAGCTCTTGCAGTTGTCAATTTGAGGCTAGAATACAAACTTGTAGATAAAATGCTATCTTGTAGAGTTGATGATGGGCTCCACAATTTAGTAGAATTGTAGGAATGTAAGAGAGAGGCACAAGACTTTTGCAAAACTCTAAAGATAATGCTCTATTTTCCTCGGCAGTAAGATAAGAATGCGCGCGTTGTAAACTTGAAAAGAACATCTTATCTTTATAAGAACACTAGAATAGTGATTATAAAACTGATAATCTTCTATGAGAACTTTATCTCTATAAATAAGGTATAGCTTTTTTGACTCTAGTTTGCTATTATAATCTACTAGACTAAATGCTCTTAACAAATAAATATGAAGTCCCATGTGACAGTCTGTTGTACAAAGATTTCTGAGCTGTAGTCAAAGTGCAAATTCTTAATTTTCAGTATTTGTGATTTGGACATATTATACAAGTCTCTATATCTCATCTATTCAATGCTAGCAGAACCAAATTGCCACAATCCATATGCCACTGACCACCTTCTAAATAAATGCTACAAAGCAGCAATCCTCCAAGATGACTATATCAACGAGAAGGTGTCTCGATGATGTATGATATACTAGCAAGACATCCCATCAAAAATGTAGGCCTTTCCAGCCCTTCTGTGATCTATAGATAGGCCTTTTTCGTAAGGTGCTCCAATGACCACCAGACCGTCTGCTGCTGCTGTGATAGCATCTCCGAAATGCGATCCGACGTCGTAGCCAAGTAGACACGGGGAAAGAGCCACCTTGAAAATTGGTTTCCTTCTACCGATCTTGCCGCCCTGGTTGATATTGAGCAGCCGATTCCTAACCACTTCATATTGTGAAGTAGTCGGTGGAATCAAGCTTGGAACATAGAAGACTGCGCCACGGTCATCATAGTTCGGGGCTGTGATATAGACACCTCCAGATTGATCTGCCCTGACAATTTTGTGACCAAAATGTGAGAATGGCATATCGACATCCGGGCGAATTTCGCGAACGATTTTGATTGTCCATGGTATGTTTCTTCGGAACGAGTTCTTCTTGTACAATGGACATAGGTGATAAACACGAACCATCCCTACTTGACTTTTGGCACTATCTTGAGTCACCGATCCTACGTAGAGAAAATTGCCAACAGTCAATAAGCCACTAGACCCAAAACCAGTATCAAGTCGATCTTTCGTAGAATCGTCTAGTTGAAAGAGCTCTTTCGCACTTCGAAGGAGTCGATCTAGCTTGTAACATATGACTTGCCGGCTTGCTGCGGATCCGATAAACAACATGTGATGTTCTTTTGCGAATGCTAGAGCACTTCCAAACCGTTGCGATGATAGTCGCTTCTCGGGTTGGATGATCAGATCAGCCTTTGTCAGAGATACTGTGCCACCCAGCAATGATTTCGAGCTGAAGAGATACACTTTTCCACTGGCTGCATGGCCGCTCCACTGATTGGCGATAGCTAAGACCGAGATCCCGTCTAGCACAAAACTATAAAGCTCAGTTCCGATTGGGGGGCTGGAAAAGCTTTGTGCCTCGAAAGTAGAGTCGATGATTGTGATATAAGGAGTCACGTCCATTGACTTATTGAGACTGCGAAAGATTTCGACTTTCCGGGACGAAAGGACTGCTAAACAAGGCTGACCTACTAAGGTAATATTGACGATAGACTGTCCAAATTCTCGACTTCGAAGTTCGTGTTGCTCAAATTGAGCTTGACCTACGTCTGATACATCGACCTCCGGTGCGTCCGAGATAACATCAGAGGCACTCAGTAGGGGACTTACACTGATGAATCCTTTATTGTCATCATTGTTAGCCGCACTAGCAGCTTCCAGCGGTATCACATATGTGCCACCACGAGCAGGTTCAGAAGCGGAATCCGTGTCTTTTGGACTGCCTATTGCGACAACTCGTGTGTCACTAGTATCACTTGATTCGAGTAGTGTCATACTTGTGCCAAATTCAGCATAAGAAATAGAGGGTGTGAGGAAATAAGATCTTGCGGATATCGAAGGAATGGAGACTCGTGCAGGAGCAGTACTCGGGTTGTGAGTGTGCACTTTGGTCGAGGAGATCTCAATTGTCCCCGTGAGGATATTCTCCTTGACGACGATGTGCTTCATTTCCTCTTCGAGTACTTGCTCGAACTCGGCGAAGATGTCACTTGAATCTGACTTTTGATTGTCCCGAATGTGGCCAGCAAACACATCTTGTTGCTGCATATCATACAGTGCTTGAGAAAAGGATTTATAAGGTCCAGCCTTGCCCCTCCTAGATATCGTGCGCATTGGCTCGCAAAGAGACCATGTAGCATTCTTTCCTGGACTCCCTCCTGTCAGAACCCAGGACTGCAGTGACTCCCAACAGATTACAGTTGTGATGCTTGCCTCACCCAAAGAGCCAAGAAAGTGCCGCTCCAGATTGCGGTTCATGAAGGGCGATTGAGCTTGATAACGACCAGCAAGAGCGGCTCCAACACTCCTTAGTGCAGCCACGGCTGCGAAGCCTCTCGTCATACAGTACCGAAGTTTTATACTGCTTACACTGTAACCCAGTTTGGCATAGATGGCTGCGAGGTCTCGCACCGGTACAGACCAAGTACGGGCTAGATGTGCAAAACCATCATCGTGAGACACAGCAAATTCTTTGGCTAAGATTGTATCGCCTCCAATGTCAAGGATGGAATGAGCACTCTCATAATCCGCATCAAAATCATTGTTTGCCATGGCACGAAGTAGTCCTTCTCGCATTTTGATGCTATGCCATGTCGCGTCTGTATTTTGATGAGAAGTCATTCCTAAGATGAAGCTCAAGAGTCTCTGAGCTTCAATTGATGAATTTAAGGGATTGTATGTCTCAAGAAGATGATCGATTGCAACGCCCAGGAATGGTGGCCAATGTGCAGCTTCTGCCTCCTCATCATTCGAAAGACATCCATAGCCCCAATCTGGGAAAAATGCACCTGCTTGAGTGTACTCGATATTGTCGGCGAGCCACTTCGCAAAAAGAGTACGTGTTGGTGTATGTTCCGAGCCGGTCGAGAGACCCAAGGTATATGTTGCCCTACGAACTACTTCGATGTGTGCAAGGACGCCAGCCGCACTTGTCACGGAAAGAAATGCTGCAAAAATCCAGCATTCAAACTTCATAGGTCCCTTGACCTTCGCTCAGGTAGATGAGCTTTGAGCGACCGCAAATGAATGAGATGTAAGGACTTCGAACAATCTGCTTTTAGTCAAAGGTAGAACCAACATGTGCCTGGATAGTGATGCCGGGTCAACTATAGTGAACTCTCCTCAGACTACCACCCAATCACAGTGATTGTACCATTCTACAGACATGCTTGAATGATTGAGAGTATGTCTTATGGATGGCGGTTGCAAATAAGGACGATTACTTCTGGGAGGTAGAGTACATCACAAAAGATGTGGGGCCTGGGCGCTAAAGGTGCTGACCTCAATTGATATCCACCCGCACCGAAGCTCCACAGACGAATTTGGGCTTCTGCCTCTTACAACACTCGACTTTTTAGACACGCGTCCAGGATAGTACTAGAAGCTCTTGCTTTAGCTGGCTCAATCATAGCCAACACCACTTGCCAATACAAGGGCAAAGTGTTTTATCTCTCCTTCTGATTCATCGAACTTGGTATCATTCAACATCGGTTTCCTATCAGTGTGCTTTGATGGGAGATGAGGACAGAACATATCCTTATTTCACATGCCTCCCATATGCCATAGAGGATAGCAAGCATAGGCTCGATAACCTACACAAGATCACCGATGAGCTTCATGATGCGTTCGCCTCTGAAGATTGGAACAGAGCCCTATACTGGAATACAGAACTTCGTGATTGGTCGGCGCTGAAATTTAGACTGCCAAAGGAGACACGAATTCGACTTTTGAAGGTATACTATGAAGTTATCACTGCTTTTGGCATTGATCCACGAGCGCATGGCAGGTTCATGAGCACTTTCCTGCATCTCTCCAAGTAAGCACTTATCGATTTATCCTCACCTATCTGACTTTTAAGGCGCCGTTACTACCTTAACGGCACAGATGATCTGGTCTTGGATTGGAAACCTTTGTGGCATGTCATCAAGCGCGTAGTGATACCATCTGGCGAGCTGATAATTCGTGCGGTGGCAGCTGAGGATCTCAATCATCTCAAAGTTCTCGCACATGCTCAACAATTCTTCGACATCAATGAGACTCACGAAATGCTGGAGGAATTTCTCCCTCTATTTCAGACTAGCATTCTGGGAGATGCCTTCTTGAGCGTTCACCTCATTTGCAACTTCTTGCCGACCAGCTCGTATGTACACGCCGACAGCGTACTGCCTAGCATCTTCCATTTATGGAATCTTCTGGCATCATCACAGATCGCTGATGCCATCTTCATAGAGTTTCTATCTCGGTGGGCTCGCGATACTCACTGTTCGAAGGAAACTTATCGCCGTCTACTAAGCGAACCGCAGATTGATTATGTCTTCACCCATTTCTTACGCCTCATGAAGATTCCTGTGGGCAATTCCAGTGGATCATCGTCAAAAAATCTGGACGCTCATGCTCGAAATTTATTCTTCAATAAAAAGTATGCGGCTGCCAAAGATATGGCGCGACTGGTCGTCTATATGCTGCCGGATACGAGGATCATGGAACACTTAGCAGTCTTTCTTGAGGCTACTGAAACATTCTTTCATCCTTCAAATGCAGGGCCGTGGATGTCACCTCTCGTCTCCTTTGTTTACGAACTTGTCACGTTTTATCAGCTGCGCATCAATCGAGAGAGGTCCGGTGAAAGTCCAATCACGGAGGACAGATCATTAGAGTCGATGAAGAAGCGATTTGTCCTATTCTTCAAAAAAGTGACTTTCATGTCGACCTATTCTCGCTCTTCCGATATTCAAAGCTTGGCCCAGGCTTCGTTGCAAGGACTAGCTTATCTGTATCCAGACGAGATTGTGCCACATGCGCTGAAGACCATTTATCCGTCCCTCCAAGGTCTTGTGGAAGCTCACAGAACAACAGCGTCCTTACAATCTCTTGCGTCCTTAATGCCTGTAATCGCCGCTCATCCAGTCTGGCGAGCTCACTTGACATCGCTGATAACGTTCTCTCTTCCTGGCATAGATGCGAATGACTTGCATAAAACTAGCGTAACACTAGTATTTCTCACTCAAGTCGTTCAAATTATATGCATAGAGGACTTATCACTAACGGGCGATACTGCTCTTGCTGTACAATGGGTCCAGCAAGAAATGGCGGAATTTGAAGGTTTAGTGGTTCGTGAGGACGGCACAGTCGAATCTCTCGAGAAGTCAATAAACGAGAAGCAGATCTTGTCGTCGGAAGCGATGCTTGAGGTGGTCAAATCGTCCACAGCCGCCTGGCGTGACATCTTGACTATGTTCTTGGACAGGATTTTTCTATTACTTGAGAACTTGCCACCGACCGGGCCCGGACACACATCGAACGAAACTCAGGTGTCAAATGATATCTCATGTCTATTACCCCCATTCTTTGTAGCACTATCACCAGAGTTATTGGACGCGGCTATCAGGAAGATTGTGAAATTTATCACATCAAGGACGTTGTATAATGTGTCAGACACCATGTCTGCTATAATCAATTCTCTATGTAAGGCTAATTCAGCAGCTGTGTGGGACAACTTTTATAATGTGCTCGATTCGGCGATCAGATCCGAAGTACTAGACAACGGTGCAGGTAGCTCTCGATCCGCTGGAATTGATGTCCTGCCTCGAGATCGTGGCTTAGTCTGGTACCTACGTTGTCTTGAAGGTATGGTAGATGCAGGTGGACCTATGGTATACCAACATCGTACTGAACTACGATCCCTTATCTCTTTTCTTTGTGAGAATTGTGTCAGTCAAGTGACGGAGTACACTGGCATTCTAATATCATCGTTCCTCGAGGGCCTGGTTGAAACCTATACCACAGACTCTCGACGTATAAATCCTGAGGAAGAAGGGCATCCTGATTCAGGTCTCGAAAGCTGGTGCTTACAGCCCAGTCCTAGATCGTTGAAGATTCGTTGGCATTCCCCAAGTTCACTGGAAGTCGAAGAGGGAGCGAATTTCTTTATGGATACCTCTGCGCGTTTACTTGCAAGAATAACTGATCTGCTGAATGAAAGTAGAGCGGTGAATGGTAAGGTCAAACAGGACTGGACTGATATTTTGGTCAGTCAGCTCAGCTATCTCGAAAATCTTTTATCTGGTGCCACAGAGATGTTTGCATCCACACGACAATTCCGTTCAGATGAAGAAGTCGATCTCGATGGTCTTGAATATTGTTCGAAGTATCCAGCTGGCTACATCTTTGATGATGTGCAGAATAGTCTCCGCCAACAATTGCATTCGCGCCGACATGAGGTCGGCGAACTTTTACATGAGGCTCACAAGTATCTTTCAGAAGTCCACGCAGACGACATTCTAGTATTCGATGTTCTTCTTCTAGTCGTTAAAACATGGTTTGGAAATATTGGCTATCAAAGAGCTGATGGCAGCCAAAGCAAATTGAATAATGTGTATGTGGAAGATATCGCAATGTTCAAGATTCCAGGAAAGCGGAAGCAATACCCAAGGCAATATCTTGTCCGACGTGCATTACTGTATCATGTACAACGAACCAAACACAGCGCATTGACTATCGACGCAACTCCGCTCCATTGGAAATTGATTGCTGATCTTCAAGGTGGTTCGATTGGACTATATACTGAAATCCGGATCATTGCCCAATCTGCACTGAACTTAGCCCTCAGGGCCGTCGCCGATATCAGAGCTTCCGTCATCCCATTCTTTCTCGAGGCCCTGACTCCTGGGAACGACGACAGGATCAAAGGCGCATTGTACATGCTATCAGGAAAAGGACTTAAGAACTACATTGGACGAGACTATCATTTCTTTCCCGATTTCCTAAAGCAGTTGATCTTGCTCAACAATGTCGACAAACCCTCTATGCAATTGCCAGTCAAGCAAGCTTTTCTGGAATGTGCTCTGAAAAGTCGCCCACCTCCGGGCGTCTGTAGCTACGAAAAACATGAGCTTGACCAGATCAGACCGTCGACCTTTAGTACAGCACGGATCGAGAGCTTTACACATAAACAAGTGCAGAATGACCAGTTCAGAGAGGGAGAACAAGTGAAATTAAGAGACGATCTCGTCGAAATGACTAAAATCAGTGATTGGCGCATCTCATGCGCAGCGGCCTCAGCTCTCGGTGCCGGAATTAGTTCTGCATCATTACCGCCGTCAACCAAGCTTGCAGCCAGTATACTCGAATTGTCTATAGCTGATCACCCACATCTGCGTGCTATCGCCATGAGCCAATTGGCACAACTTCTAGCAACATGCTGGCTGAGAGTACTTACGAAAGGCAATGCAAGGGATGCTGTGCTCGAAAATCTCTCTATTCCTGGAAAAATCATTTTGACCTCGAAAAATGATGGAAATTTCGGAAGTGACATCCTAGCTGGACTGCGAGATCCTTGTCCAAAATTTTTTGTGGATAATGAACGTGCAGGCTGGCTAGCTTGGCCACGTCAATTGGAGGTCTTTGAGCGTAATAATGGTGGGCTTGTTATGGAAATGGATGATTTAACTAAAGAACTCTTCCAAGTCATGGGGCCTAGGATGAACCTAGCATGGATCTTACAGATCATTGAGTATTGGAAAGAGGAGCCTAAAGAAGGGGCCGGCAAGTTCCGGACTTCGCTGCAGCATGTCATCCGTTTGTTCTTTGTGTGTTCCCGAAGAATGCCAGGCTCTGTTACACTCGAGGAACTCAAGCCCACGATTGAACAACTGTGTGCGAAGGGGGCACTACATTATCACAGTCGAGTTGGTGCCGAGATGTTGTCAGGACTGATCGGATCGCTCAGGTACGAATCAGATGAATTACACAACGACGTTTGGCAGTGGTGTGAACCGATATTGAGAGACGTCTTAGTTGACAGACTGACACCAGACAATGTTACCTACTGGCAGCATTCCATCTCTTCTATCTTCCTACACCGCGACCCTAGGCGATTCTTTCCGTTGATGGAGGTCGTCTCGTCACTTCCATTGGACATGGATTCACATTCAGCATTTGCTGAGAGTGCCAAAATCCTTGTCCTAAGAAAAATGGTAGCGGCCATTGGTTGGCACTATCAGTCTGGTGACCAAGCAATACAGAAGTTCATTGCTCATATCGATCATTCTTACAAGAAAGTGCGTGATGAGATTGGTCGAGCACTCAATAGCTTGTTTGCAATGCAGTATTTCGAATCCCACGCAACAGTCTCTGATTTTATACAAGCGAACGAGAATGCAGAATCCTCACTTGGGGTGATTCCATATCGACCGAATGCCAGGCTTACGCAAGTAATGAACGAAATGTTCTCTAAATTAAGTAAGTGGAGGCTCGAGCGCCCTCCAGGACAAGAGATCCCTTCACAATATACTATGGCATCCAAGACAATAGCCACCTGGGTCTATAATTCGGTAGATATGACAGAGGCATATCTTCTTCTGCCATTTGTGCCCAAACTCATCCTACCTGAAATCCTTCACATGATGGATGTCAAAGAAGACAATGATCTACTAGTGATTGCTGTAGGAGTCTTCAAGCAGTTGGGCAATATCGTATATCCTATCTCACAAATTCGGCCGATGGTAGACAGTCTCGTCAACATCATGACAGCAGACCCATCATGGCACCATCGACTAAGGGTTATGGCTGTAGTTCAAGTCTTCTTCTACAGAAATATGTTCATCGTGTCGCATGACGATCGTCAGCGATTGTTCGATGCGATCGTGGCTCTTCTCTTTGACGCTCAACTCGATGTCAGAGAGGGCGCGGCGTCTACCATATCTGGTATGATTCGTGCGTCATCATATGATAGACAAAATACGATACATCGCATGATTGAAAAATTCACGACAATCTTGGAAGACAATCCACTACCGAGAAATCGAAACAGATCTAGGCGAAAGAGTCAAGTACTGAGGCATGACTCGTCGCTCATCACTACCAACATAATCAATCGTCATGCAGCGGTGCTTGGATTATCGTCGTTAGTACTAGCATTTCCATATGACACTCCTCCGAAGTGGCTGCCACCAGTTCTCGCAAGATTGGCTCGATGCTCCGACAATCCTCATCCGATCGCTGCGTCAGTCAAAAGAGTTCTTGCGAGCTTCAAAAAGACGCATAACGACACGTGGACTACCGATCAGAAAGTGTTTTCTCAGGATGAATTGGACGATGTTAGTGAGCCGAGTCACAGTTATTTCGTGTAATTATTTCATTCCGAACCAGATTCGAGGAATTGCAACAATACTAGTAATACAGTAGAAATCGTAGCATAGCGTTCAGGCGGTTCAGTCATCTCAATATAGCATTGGCACATGCCGGGTCAGTTTGTACACTTGTATATTACAGTTTAAAAAGTCTATAGTACAATGTGACCTCCGCCCCTCTTCAAATGATTCATAGTTTCTCTCGTCACACAATGTCTTGAGCGGTAAAGAATCCTTGGGGAGAAGTGATCGATTGTGCACACTCGATGATTCGGAGTTCGCATGCTTGACAGACTATGGCGCCTCGTCCGTGTACCTTTTCAGATTTCCAGTCTTTGTTCTGCACGACTTCATCAAAGACTTGTCCCGTCCTTTCGAGGATGGGCTTCATCGAATCGAGAACGGTGAGGACCGCTTGCTTGAGATTCAAGCCACGTAAAGAGTGGGCCAAGAGGAGAGAGGCAAAGAGGTCTCCGGTACCTTGATAGGGTCGATTATAAAAAGGCACCGAGACGGAAAAGGCGCCGTCTCGGACGTGACTTCCAACGACACGAATCGTCTCGGGCCAATCTGGGTCGCGAAAGGTCGTGACGACGATACTGTCGACTCCTAATCCATGAATCACTCCACAAGCGCGCCTAAGAGAAGCGAGGTCGGTGATGTGTGAGTCGGCCAAGACTTGCAACTCGAATTGATTCGGCGTAATGATGTCTGCATGAGGAATCAAGGCGCGATAAAATCCCGAAACATCTTTTGAAACGTATAATCCCCTCTCTTCATCTCCCATCACCGGATCCAACACCCACACCAATAAACCACTCTTGACTCTCATCTTGGTCGAAATCTCAGTGATGGCTTCGATCCCTTCTGAACCAGGCACGTAACCCGTCAATAACCCCACGAATTCATCGACACCATTAAGTTCCATTCCTTCATACAACGTCGTCATTTCTTCTCTGGATAATTTTTGGCCTTTGATGGTCGGGTATCCCGTATGCGTACTGAATTGGACCGTATTGATGCATGAGACGTCGTACCCCAACAACTGCAACGGAAAAGTCGCCGCCCTATTTCCTACGTAACCAGTACACACCGACGACTGTATCGACAGGATCCGTTGAGCTTTCTCCACGGGCATTGGAATTGTCTTTTTCGTAGTGAAGAAGTAGATATCTACTCGTGTCTTTATGATGAACCTTGAGAGTTCTCCACAACGGCCACAACTTGCCTGAGTACCGGGCTGACGGAGCCTCCGTCCACCAACCACTACCTAGACAAGTCGGTCTTGTGATGCAGTACGTCTATCGTGTACATATGAATGGTATTACGCTATTCTACAACTTATGATGAACTTTGTTGTTACCTGTTATCGTGATCTGAGGGCATCGGCGAGTATCCTATCTGATGGGCTGAATCAGAGCTGTATTGTCGAGACAAGTGTAGGCATTCCCGATGCTACAAAACTTGACGGGTCTATTCCCTGGCGATTCGGGTGGCCGCGTGAGACTGAGGGTTTTCTTACTGTAGCAGTCTGACTTGTTGTCATGAGGTCGGGCGAACGAGGCAGGGTGGAACCCCTTTGGCATGATCGATGAACATACGCTTTGTAACAGCTTGGTTTTGTGTTTTGATGACATTGCTTCTTTGCGATAACGCGCCAGAACACAATCGCGTGGTATGGAGGATGTCTCATTGCGAAATCCGATGGATAGTGATGACGAGCACATGTCAAGTGACTCGATCGATGAGTCATTGGCTACAACGTTCTCAAAAGTGGACGTTTTCGATTTTGTCTTCGGCAAACGATCCTTCCAATCCTCTGCTTCACTAGTGGAACTCTCAATAACGATACGTTGCATATCATCGCACAAGGCGAACGAATCGTCATGCTCACAGCAAACTTGAACCTCCAGTTCTTTCGATGTCCTCAGTAGGGTGATGACCGTTCCAGAGCCTGCCACGGTCTTGGGGCCAATTTGTGTTTGCTGTCGCTGCGACTGAGAATAGATAGCACTCAAATCTCTGGTTCTGGCAGTTGAAGCGGAAACTCGTCGATGAAGGTGTGACTTTGAGTATCTAAGGCTCAACTTCTTTGCGGTTGTAACCACAGGGATCACACTTTTGCCCTCCTGCAACTGGTTGCAGTGTGCACTGGCATTGCGCTTGGTGAAACGATTTCTAAATCTCTGTAGAGAACGTGGCACTGGACTTGGTGGACTCGTGAGCAGCACTAAACGGCTGCTCGCCATTGATGAGTCAATTGTTTCAAGCGAGACGGGTTCGTTGTCGTGTGGAGCTAAGATGCGTTCGCTTCCAACCAAAGATGATGTCTCGGTAGACACTTTGCTGTTGTCAGGACTACTACAAGGGTCCTTTGCAATACTGTATGCTAGAAGCATCAAGTAGAGGACAGCGACCTGGAGGCTACTTTGTGTAGAATCAGTCTCGTGGCGGGCGTCTACAAGTCAGCATGATTTCTAGCTAGCTTCATCGGTCTTACACTGCGCATCTTGAGCATAATCAACCCAGGCAGAAGAGCCCGATGGTTCGCTACTCATTTGCGAACCGGCAAATTTCCCAACAGTCAACATCGAGCTAGGAGTTCTGTGCTCAGTGGGAACGAATTTAGAAGAAGCATCGGGACATGTCGAGCACGAAGTTGCCACTTCTGGATTCCAGGCCAATGATGCTGTCGACTCGGAATTACTTGCTTCTCTTGCTCCTGCTGTCTTGCTCACCTCACGTTGTTCTATATCAGCTTGTGCCTCAAGGAACCTGACTAGGCTAGGTCGCGCCACATGAGGATCGAACTTGTCTGTCCTAGATGTGACTGAGAAGGCAGGATAAATCGGCTTTTCCTGAATGGAATCACTGCATAATTTGGTACGTTTTGCGGTACTCCTTGGCCCGAGTGCCTGTTCTCTGCCGTTCTGAACACGATGATTCTTTCCTAGACTGGTGAATTGCTGTGATGCTTTACGATGCCTCTTGAAAGCTGTTAGGCCATTATCGGTGGACTCTAAATCTGTGGTGGAATGCGCCCGCATGATTGATTGCTGAGGGAGACCAGGTGAAGTCAAGTAACAAGAGTAAGACACTCCTGTAACGCACAAGTGTTGACTTTGAGTAAAGGCTGTCACAAAACTGTAAGATAGGTATGTGGGTAGAGATAGGTTCACAAGCAATCGTTGAAATCGTGATCATAGACACGCGATGATCAGTGAGACCTGCACTTGCTAAGGAGCCACTTGACTCTCGGGCAGATATGGTCGCGAAAGTGCTCAGAAGGGCCATTGTGTGGCATCTAGCAACATTCGATGGCATTCATAAGGTGTATTAGATACTCTTAGCTTCACTATCTGACATGGAAGTCTGCCCAAAGTCTTGAGTTATGCTGCGACCCACCCGGTTCTGTGACGGTAGACGGCGAATGATCACGGGTATTGCGAAATCAATGTAGCTGTCCATATCAGTGTTCAGATTGACATACATCATCCAGTATGACGCTCGGGATACCATCTCAAAGCTCTGTCTCCACATCGGGTTCTCTTCCGTGCATACTGAACTTGTCTCTGATTTTGTGGCCTGCAACTTTGACTTCGTCTTTGAGGAATTTCATATTGCGTACAGCTTTTATGCCAAGGATACCTCTGTGTTTTCTCCCGAGTTCCGCTTTGGCCGCTCGTTTGTCCTGCTTCTGTCGACGGTGTTTCAGATCCTGATCCGAGATCTCTGAATCAGTGATATCCTCCTGTTCACGTAAAGAAGCACGATCGTCGCTAATAAGTGACGAATGATTAGATGTATACTGACCCAATTCGTGACCAAAAGAGCCTGCCCATTGCTCGTCACTTGAAGTATTATGATAATCATCAATCTCCTTCTCGAAACCTGGAGCGTTCCTCGGGACGCGAGTCACATTAGCAGTGACATCATCGTCGTCGTCGTCTGATTCATCGTCATTCATCTGCACATTTTCACCCACAACCTTCCCAGCATCTACCAGACCCTTGACTGCCTCGGGGGTCTCTCTCTTGACGATCCGTGTTCTATAGCCTTCGGCGACCGTGCACTCCCAAGATTCGAATGTTTCGCGATCGTAATTTGTCTTCATCCACTGTTTGTGCGAGTCGTCCATTCCCATCTTGTAGCGAACGGTAAGCTTGATGACGCCGACTTTGTTGGACTCAATCTTATCTTGCTCAATATTCGAGATATAATTCTGCGTCATCTGCTTCGGCATAGGCGTTCTGTACACCGGCAAACTCAAAGCTGTTTCGATATTGTCAACGAGATCTGTCATCCAGTAAATAGCATACGCTGTTGGCTTACGATTTCCCTTGTTGAAGAATTCGATGCGAATCGGTGCTTGATATCTCCTGCGCACAGGAACCAGGACTCGATGTTTTTGCATATCTAAATCATCCTCACGCACGCGTTTGAGACTCCACGATGTACCCCGTCCATCGTTGTCTCGATCAATCCAGTGTCGATGTATGGTAGATTTTCCCACGTCCGTATGAATGGCAATTCGAGCTCCGGAGAACATACCGTGGTCTTCCATCACAGAGACCTTGTCACCGAGAACCTCTAAAGATCCCAGGTCCCAGCCAAGCATGTTTCTTGGCAATTGGAGGTCCACCGATCGGAAAAGTACAGAAACAGTTATACGACCATATCCCATACCACCGTCTAGTGCGTAGATGGCAGTGTTTTGAGATGCAGTCTGCAAGACTTCGCTCAATTTGATGGTAATGGCTCCGAGAACAGGATCGTGTTCTCGATGAACTGAATTACGGCAAGTGATGGTAAAAATTGCAGTACGCCAGTCACGAACGAAGCGCTCTGTCTGAGCATTGAAGATTGGTGTCGAGGACTTGACTTTCGTCCGAGTTTTAAAGACCAGCTCGTCGTTTTGGAGGACAGTACAATATGAGGATGGGAGTCCTTTAGCTTCCTCGTCTGTATTCTCTCCCGTGATCTGAGCCGGCGTCCAAGGCGAATAGGATCCGAAACTGCCGGAAGGCCGATGCTCTTCCAAGTTATCAATCTGGTGTATGAGGATGCAAGCGATGCCAGACGGCAGAGAGGGATCCGGAGGGGTTGTAGTCACATCAGCTTCTTGCTGTGTAGTGATGACACCCTTATCGTCGGCGAATTCGTCCTTATCTCTGAGCGCCTTTGGAATTGACGCGTCTCTTCCATCGGTCTTCATCGAGGCTTTGAACTCAGAACGTGGAAAGTATCCAATGTCCCAATAGAGTTTTCCGGGAAGTGGCTGATCGTCCTTGTCGCACAAGCCATCGACACGTTCGGTTATCTTGTTGGTGTAATCACGAATGAGGTCGCGAAGATCGAATTTAACTTTGCCCACCACATCATCAGATGTAACAGCATCTGAATCCCACAATTCAACTGAGAGTTTCTCACCAGCAGTCAATTGATCTTGGTACACGAGCAAGCAGGTCTGCTCGTTCCATGATGGATTAAGTTCCTGTTCAATAATTCGAGTGCAATAAACTGGTTTTCCAAATTGTGAATATGCCAGGGTGATGAATGGATCACTCTTGCCTGAGCGGTCTTGGGCAGAGATGCCTTTGGCATACTTGATCTTCACGTAAATTAGTCCCATCGCATCCGTTTCTTTCTTGACAACGTCCCCTTGCAAAATCTTTGACATATCCATGATTAAAGACTTCGGTGCAACGTATTCATCCAGAGCGGCCGCAATCGAAGAGTTGACAAAACCAGAGATCAAAGGAAGATCGAGAACATTGATTCCCTTCGAAGTCAAGGGCACAGCCGACGCATCTATCTTTGGGAGACCCATGAATGTGAAGGTGAGATTTTTGAGAAACGGAGGATTTGGTGTCAGTTGAAACCTCAGACGAATCGTACCGATTATGCCATTCAACTCAACAAAGATTGGTAGAGGCACTCCGAATAGTCCCTGAATGCCGAGGTAGAAGATGAGCTCAAGATGCAAGTTCTTCGCTTTCCCGATCACTCCCTTGGCAGGAATAGCATGATATGCAAAGGATGCCTCGAGGTTGTAGTATTTCATATTCTCGTCGTCTTCACCTTCCAATTCTCGTTGTTCCTTTTTCTTATCCTTCTCCTCTTGACTCAGTTCGCCTCCGCCAGCCTCTTGTTTTGCATGGCCCTTATCTTCTTCTGCAGACGGCAGTGCCCGAAGCGATAGAATTTTGAAGGCTTGGTCTCCGAGCCCGATCGAGGAAACTCGGACGTTTTGGATGATCTGCGGTGGGACAGAGGCCTGCATGACATCCTCGAGAGTGTCTGCCATCGCAGCAAACATTTCTGGGTTGATCAGATTCCAAATTATACCTACCAAGGAGTTCATCCATTCTACAGATTCCGGCACAAGCGATTCTGTCGCGGCAACAGCTCGTTTGCGCTCGGCATCCCAATTGATGGAATTCGCGTCTTCCTGGAGGCCGCGAAGCCACAAATGTATGCAGCATGAAACGATAATCCCAGCGAGCACCGATGCGATGAGACCTTTGAAACCCCCACCAACGAATAACCAGTTCAGAGCGACGATACCGGCAGTCACTGCGATCGTGATTTGACTTATTGCCTCCTCCAAGGCATAGAACGATCTTTTTAGGTCTGCTATCGGTAGAGGATGATAGATTACTTCGTGATTCTTCGAGTGATGCAAGTAGTCCTGCGTCTTGTCCGGATTGGCTTCCGGAGGAGCCAAGTCATCAAGCGTCTGTCTATATGCCTCTCCATCTCCCTGTGGCAGATGTGGAGCAGGGACACCGGGCAGATTATCTGGCTTTGGTGCTTGTGCGGGATTCATGTCTGCCTTCGGAACAGTGATTTTGGGTCGACGGATTGATTCCTCGAAATCGCCATCGACGTCCTGTATGATGACTTCATTTTTCGTCGTTGGGTCTATGACTTTTCTCCGAGAAGCAGCCTTGGCCTTCTTGATTTCGTCGGCGTCCTTGCCAGAAGCTGCCTTTGATGCATCAGCTTTTTGTAGGTTTAATCTCTGAGCTAGCTCTTCTCCAAGCTTTTGTATCGTGGGAACCTGTAAGATGAGCAGGAAGTGTAACAGTGGCCATAAGCACATACTTTATTTCTGGCCGAATATGGTGTCATCAGAGCTCGCTATGCACAACTACTATCGAGCTGTGATTCCAGATACCTAATTTTGGTGATGGCACAAGCAATGACAATGGTGACCAGTATGTACTGAAACGATCGTCGTCAACACTGGCAGTAGATGAAAGACTGTGTGACAGAGAGTCTAGGCGTGCGACAGGAGAGCTGTGTCTTCCAAGGTTGCAGGATAGTCTATGATGCACACGAGCTCGTGTCCATCTCTGGTGAAGCTGGTAGCTAATCACGAACAGGTCCTTACGGTACGGTATTGTGCCAACTCCAGGGCTCGCTGTGTAACGCGGGACAGCTTGAATGTGTCTCGGCGGTGGGAAAAGAGCAGTGGTGGAGCCCTGGAGGTGCGAAGTGCAGGTGGTGGCCGCTGAAGGCGAGTCTGCCGATTGGGCCTCGAATTCCTTGCCAAGGGAGGCTCTGCAGGGGAGAAATCACTGACTGGAAGGGTGGATGGGTCTTGTGAGGCTTTGCTTGGGGCCAAGTTCCGTTCTGGCACACCTTGGAAGGTAGAGTTGGCTGAGCCGCACGAGCCAAGGAGGTTCAAGTATGACGTGGGTCACTCACTCAATCACTCAATCACTCAATCACCCACCCACCCACTCACTCACTCACTTCCCTGTCAGACTGCTGCAGAGCTGCGGGCAATCAGAGTTGGGTCAGCCTCATCTCTCGCGTCCACTCGAGTGAGAGCTGGAGGGGCTCGTGTGTGATCTGGTCGATTGAGTGATTGGTCGCTTGATCCAAATCTCGATCATCCACCAAATCTGCCCTCCTCCTGCCTTCCAAGGTTGCGCTCACTGGTATCCCGACGAGGGAGCTGCTTGTTCAGGGTGCTCTCTGCCCTCTGCCCCGGTGGTTGTCTCTCTCGCTCTCTCTCTATACCCGCCTCAGGGTGGGAGGCTGCGGCTTGGGCTCGCTCGATCGATCGATCGAGGACGAGACTGAGACCCCATAGCCAGTACCGTACACCCACGTATGTTGCAGCTCTCTACCTGCCTGATCTCCATGGCCAGCAACAAACCGTGAAAGAACCTGTTTACCTAGGTAGTTCCAAGTCTAATCAGCTGCTTGCCAAATACTAGTGGGCGTCACCTATTGTCCTTCGCAGTAGTGACTGGATATTAGCTACAACACTCTCGGACACTAAGAGCAGCAAAGTACTTCGTCTCTTTTCTGCTCAGTCGTGGACTCCTCGAAAACGTCCTTCTTTTAGAGCACATCTATTGGCATTATTCCTCACACGTCCCATATGCAACCTCTAGGTAAAGCTCTTGGCGATGATGGTGACACGCCATATGCGGCATTACCTACTTCCTCGTCTGGCGCCATGCCCAACAGTAGTCGTCAAGTTCAACCTGATTCCACAAGCAGTACAGTTATTGGATCCGGAAGAACCATTGCAGAACAGAAAAAGCCAGTAGTAATCACAAGCAATAGCAGGAGCTCTGAGAACCAGGCAGGAAAAGACAGCTCCGTCTTGGTAGACCAGCACTCCAAGGCTAAGATTGAGCTTAACCATTCTAACGGAGATACTGAGCTGCCAAACCCTCAACCCGCTTCAAGCTCGTCTCTACAGAATGCTGCGGTCCCAAGAGGGAAGCAATTCTCAGGTGATGCCCTGACAGGAGACGCGAAAATATATGGTCAAGCTTATTCGGATCGAAACCCTGCACCAAATATTCGAACATACAAGGAACATGAAGCGCAGCGACATGAGGCATCAAAAAGGTACATGGCAGCTGGCAAAAGGGAAGAGGATAATTTTCCAGATTCTTACGCACAGGCCGATCCAACAGGTCATGAAAATGACGACGGTGTCCGGGCTGGAGCCACTGAGGACGTCCCAATTGGTGCCGAAAAATCAAATGTCTTGTTTCAACCTACGCCAGAGGTCAATTTCGATCGTGTTTTTGAGACACTCGAGAAAGATTCACTGCAAATATCTTATCTGATATTTGGAGCTATTGTCGTCCTTGACTGGCTTTTCATCGGGGGCGGCTTCAAAGGTCTCTTGAAATCGTTGTTCCCAGCCTCTGGCATTGCTGGCGCGGTCTATTTCATACTAGCCAGCGTCGGTCGCAAAGCTGCGGATCGCAAGCTGGATCAGGCCGAGCCGAAACTCGAAAAATTGAGGTACGTGCCAGAATCTGTGGAGTGGATGAACAGTCTGACGGAGACTCTCTGGTCTACACTACAGAAGGACTTTTTCGACAACGTTGCGACCCTAATTAACGAGACCATACAGCCGCTGATCCCAAAAAGTGTTCCAGCCACAGTCAAAATTGTAGAACTAGGTCACGGCTCACAGTCTGCTCGAGTCCTCTCGATGAGATCTCTTCCGGACTCGGAATTTGGAGACCTCGTGCCAGCTCATGGGAATGACAAATCTGGCTCGGTCAGTGAGGCCAAAGGAAGAGAAAAGGCCATCGAGCGGGAAGAGGGCGGAGTCTTCTACAACTTGGAAATCGCCATCGCATACCATGCCGCTCCTTTACTACATCGTAAAGAGCATATGCACGTCGACATACTAGCAATGTTGGGTCCACTGCCATTGCCGATCTTTGTTGAGGTCAAGGAGTTCGTTGCCACGATTCGCGTCAGATTGCAAATGCATCCCGATCTGCCGTTTCTCAAGAACATCACCTTTGCCTTGACGGAGAATCCAATCATCAACACATGTGTTTCTCTTGGTGCTCCATGGGCACTAAATCTCTTGAATCTACCAATCGTAGATAATATCGTGGCTTCTCAAATCCAACAGGCTGCGGCCGATTTTGTGCAGCCAAAATCTATGAGTCTCGACATGACAGTGTATGTCGGTGGTTCCGATCAAAAAGAAGAGACAGAGTCGGTGGGAGTTCTCTTCGTGAAAATTCATCGAGCCAGGAATCTGGCTCGGCAGGATTCAACGGGGCCAGGCGCAGATCCATATCTTACCATTGCCTTTAGTAAATATGAAAAACCCATGTATGCTACGCGAATCATCAAGGGCGACCTCAATCCGGTATGGGAGGAAACAGCCATCATAATGATCAGACCCGAGCACGTCAAAAGGAAAGAGGATGTCCTGCTTCGATTATGGGACTCGGATAAGACTGGGAGTGATGATATTTGTGGAGTTTGTCAGTTTCCATTACAGGACCTGATTCTTAAAGCAAATAAGATGCAGAAGCGAAAGGACAAATTACAGGGTGATGTGGCCGGCACTGATGCTGAAGGTATTCTAGAATGGGAAATTGGTTATTTCCCGCGTGCAAAATTCCAAGCGGAGCTTCGGACCAGCGCAAGCGATCCCAGAGATTATCATGGAGACAAGATGGATGTTGCAGAGAACGACCAAGTACAGAATGCACAAAATACTGTGCCTGACCCAAATTTACCTTCCGGTCTGCTTGGCTTCACTGTGCACCAACTCATCAACGTTCAGGTCGATGATCCCAACAAAAAATCCATGGGTCATGTCAAGGTACAACATCAGGACTCGGATGGTGAAGATGACGGCGATCAAGAGACTATCAGCATTGATTATATTCCATCTTTATATGTCACCGCGGATTTAAATGACCAACTGATCTACCGTACACGAGTCAAGAGCATAAACAGCGCGCCTACATACAATTCGTCTACTGAGCAATATGTTCGGGATTGGAGATTGGCAACTATTTCCTTTTCTGTATGGGACACAAGGAAGAAGAACGATGATTGCCTTGTCGGAGTGGTCTCCTTGAAGTTGTCAGATATTTTTCATGAATCTTCCTCAGTTGTGAAATTTTATGATCTGAGAGGTGGAAAAGGTACAGGCAGAATCAGGGTCAGTATGATATTCCGATCCATGCGGATGAAATTGGACAAATCTCTCCTGGGATACAGTGTAGGGTCTTTCGTCTTCAAGTCACCTATAATTGCTGTTGGCGATATGCACACGAATAAACTCAAGCTTCGTGCCTCGGGTTCCAGGCGTCCGATCAAGCATAGTGGATCCAAATCCGACTCTGGTTATACCTGGACGCTGAGTCACGAGGACAGCATTCTACCGGTTCATCATAGGTATCTGAGTCCGATCGTGCTTGAATTTGTCAGTGGTGGCTTAAGTGAGAAGATTAAAGGTCCCCTCGGCAAGGACAAGCACTATGCGGTCTTGTGGCTCTTCAAGTTAGTCGACAATCAGACTACAAGCTTCACCTTGCCCATCTACAAGACCGACAACGCGAACAGATTCATCCAGAACGTGGTGACTGAGCCCGATGCTACGATGAGCCTGGAGAAGGTGGGCGAAGTCAAGTTTACGGCCAAGTTCAAGGCGGGTCTCGATGAAGCTCATGAGGCTTTCCTAGAAGACCATGACCAATGGAGCACATATCAATCCTGGCTTGCAGCAAGGAGATCTGGTGAGTAAGTGGTAGAGGAACGATACAGCCAAAGAAACTGATACCAGAATAGGCCAACGGGCAGATCAAGTCAAATCACGCACCAATAGTACTGTCGAGCATTTGGCAGCCAAGATAAATCAGAGCCAAGCAATTCCAGTGTGAGTAGTGTCGCGCGCGCCAATGTAACGTAGCGTTTCGCTTCGGTCTGTGAGTCCACAGAGCTGTATTACTTCTTTCTGCTACTCTTTTCTGCTACTCTTTTAGATACTCAAAAGACAAGATATCAAATTTGTCCAAGACTCTAACGAGAATTGAAGGCAGGAGTACGAGTCGGACATGAGTCATGCAAAAATCGATAATATATATAATCGAGGTTATTGTGACAAGTATACATCAGTGACCAATTCACATCAAACTTTATCCTACAAAGCTCTTGTATTCGTGAATATCTGAGCAATCAGAATTCATTGATGCCTGTTTGAGAGCTTGTGGTACTGAAGTCTATGCTATGAGCAGCGTTTTACTGAGCCGAGGTTTGACGATCTAGGACGCATTCGCTCGATCTGCTTAGCATGTGTGGTTGAGCTCCCTGCACCTTGTCCTTCATTTGAGGCTGCCATCAAGACATCTGCAGCCCACCCCAGGTCTCCGTTCTCTCCCTCTCTGGGGCTTTCCCGACTCCACGGGGCCGAGCGAACTGTGGGGGGTTTCTCTTCGGAATGAGCCAGCCGACCGGCCAGCCAGCCAGCCAGCGAAACAACAGGCAGGCAGCTCCCTCCATACTACCTGTGCTGCCGAGTCTACTTGCTGTTCTGCTTATAGGTAGCGTGCTTGCCTGCCTGCATCGTTTCCGCCCAAGCTCGCGTCAGCTTGCTTCGATACTTTCATTCGAAAAAACCTCCCCCTCTGCTGTCCTGTCGAAGCACCGGTTGTGAATCAAACCCCATTTTTGAAGCTCGTCACCAGATGCAGAACTTGGGAGCCATCGTACCAGAAGAGTCCGAGAAGAAAGATGTGTGGGGTCCAAAAACCATGGTCTCTCAAGCGCTTAGCAGACAATTACTTGAGTCCGAACCTACACTTACAAGCCTGCGTGGCAAGAACGTTCTGATCACTGGAGGTGCGTAGACCCAACCTTCAAGTCGGCATGATCGTTGACCCGAATAGGTGCAGGAGGACTTGGCAAAGCAATGGCTGAACAGTATGTCGCGGCTGGTGCAAATGTGACGATCGGGGACCTCGATGTCGTTAACGGCGAGAAACTTGCTCGCACCAACAGAGCACTAGAATTTCGTAAATGCAATGTGCTCAACTGGGACGATCAAAAAAGTCTCTTTGAGTATGCTTTCAATCGATACTCTGGACTCGATATTGTTGTCGCCAATGCCGGTGTCACTGAGCGCGGCTTTGCTTTCACCGATGATCTCGAGAAGCCCGGGCTATTCACACTCAACATCAATCTACAAGCTCAATTCTACACCGCCAAATTAGCACATTACTACTTGAGGCGCAATCCTAAAGGGATCAATCGTGATAGACTTCTACTCTTGACTGGTTCTATGGCTTCGGTCGGAGAGATCCCTGGTGCACCGGAATACACTGCTTCAAAGCATGGCATGCTCGGTCTCATGCGATCGCTTCGAAGGACGGCTCCCAGTGATGATATTCGTGTCAACTCTATACATCCTTGGTTCGTTGAGACCGGGATCATCGACGAAGGGGTCAAACTTTTACTGGCGGGTACTCAGTATGCCAGAATCGAAGATGTCGTTCGCGCAATCATGCTCTTATCTACAGAGTCTGTGAATGGCCGAGCACTTGCAATCATGGCTCCAGATGTCGGCATTGTTGATCTCTTCCCTTCTGATGACACCGTAGGCGATTTCCAGGTCTTTACTGATCGGGTTGCGTTTGCTTTTGGCCTCAGGAATAGAGCACTGACGAGGGTCTTGTATGTCAAGGACTGGTTGAAGCAGGTTTCACACTTTGTTTGGAGGACAGGAAAGCTACCACTTTTGGCATTTTTGCTCACGATTGTCTACAGGAAGCGAAAGAGCCCTTATGTGCAGATCAAGCTAATGGAGTTGGTGCAGAAATACCACGAGCTTAGAGGTAACTAGACACTGACTGATGCTAAGATATATCGCTGGTTATTAGCATAATGTACATCTATGTCTGAAAACTTCCTGGCTTCACAGTGCAACCGCATCTTGCACAATAAGCGCGTTTCAGATACCGCTGGTTTCATTGCAACATCTCCTACAACATTTAGAGAACAGTGCAGCACTGTTGCGAGATTTTATGGGAGTATATGGCTTGACGGAATCACTTCGTAGCCGTCGTACAGATCCCAGCCTTTCCGCGCCCTGAGGAGCGTCATCACAAGTTTGAACCACGCATCCGACTTCTGTGGAGTCGAATGTGCTATGCCCATGTGGACAAGAATATGCCATATACATGGCCGCTAAACTCACGTCACGCGACAAGCTACCTCATCTCGACAGCTTAGAGAGTGATCTTGTACTTGTCCCACTGGTATAGCTGTGGCAAGGATGAATTTTCGACTACCACCGTCGAAGTTCAAGAACCAGATACTGTCGGCACAAAAGAGAGATCAATTCCACTCCGAACTCGACCTTACAAAAGAGGCCATTGGAAATGACAGTACCCGTACCGTTCAGGCAAATTCGGATACAGTCATCTTTTCTTGTGGACACAGTGGTTTTGGAACTGTCCCATTGAAGAGGCCTGGTAAGTTCGGTTTCCAGCACCGAAAGATCAATTGCGGGCATGTCAGTGACTTGCATCTGTCTCCGTTTATTTACGATCGTCTTTTGGCTGTAAGCTGTACCGACCAATCTGTTCGCATATATACAACACCGAATGCGGAGACTGACGATGAAGAAGCAGAAGCACCGGCGGCTCTTCACGAATTTCGTGCTAGTGCAGGTACTGCCACTACGCCTGTGCTGGTGTGCTGGAATCCGCAAGTCAGTGGAATTCTTGCAGTTGGATCGGGCAGCAAGTTTGATATCTTTTCCGTATCTAGTGGAGCTGTCAAAATCACCAAGGATATACCAAGTCCAATAGTCACCATGGACTGGTCGCATGATGGCTCAAGGTTGGACCTGATCTGCAAAGATGCTATACTAAGAATCTATGATGTGCGGTCAACGGAACTTGTTCACGAGGTAAAGCTGACAGGCTCGAAACATGTTCTCAAAGCACTGGCCGATAAACAGTTCGTTGTGTCGTCCTTGTCCCGCATGCGAGAACGGGAGCTAAATTTGTACTCATTCGATGAACCGAGTCGAGCCATCAAGACATGGAACTTTGGTACGGCTTCAACGCCATTGATTCCAATTCCTGATACTGTACGCAAAATTGTCTACCTGCTCGATAAGTCAGGAGGGACTTTGCGATGGATTGAAATGATCTCCCCATACAACGAAGGAGCGGCTGGCACATCCGTTGATCAGGCGTCCAATGGCTGCCTTGTACATCCCTTTGGTCTACAGATCATGGAAGGTGAAATCAACCGCATTCTCATCGCAGATACAAAGGGAAACACGGTGCCGGTCAAGGTAACAATAGGACGCAAAAGTTATGTTGAGTTTCATGACGATATCTTCACTCCGGTCCCAGTAGAGAGTGTAGTATCGGGACCCGAATGGCTTGGTGGTCAGAATAGCATGGCAATGATTGCCACGGTCAATCCGGCGTTGCTCGCCGCCGCCGAACGTGGTGACTCCCTGACGAAGCATGCCATAATTCCGAGTTCACAAACGACAGCAAGCAGCAGTAAAGCATCGACCGAGGAACCCGTGCGGAAGAAAAGTCAGCTCGCAGGACAATCGCAAGAATCGAGTGCTGTACTTAGAGACGAGATTGCCCCAACTGCACCGTCTCGCTCACAGACTGCCCCGGTACAGGGTAGTGCGAAGCCTGCTTCGACTCTTTCAGCTAGGGAACAACGCAAATGGGACAAAGAGGAAGCCCAACTCGAGGCAAGCTCTGCAGATCGCGGCCGCGAGGTCTTCAGGGAGGATTTAAATTCTCGGCGTGCTGAATACGGAGCACCAACCACGAGAGAGAAAAGTCCTGATGGTGAACGAGCAGTCCCAAAGAAAGAGGCTGAAGTTTCACTGTCTCCACACCTTGTCGACTCTGATACTAACACGTCGACCAGAGAGACCAAAGTTTCAGAAGCACCATCTATTGGTAGAGGGTCTGCACCTGTTGTCGACAATGAAGACGCTTTGGAAAGAATCAGATCACGCCGTGTCACCCCAGCTATCGAATCGCAAGAGAGCTCGCAAGATATCAAATCGCCGCAACCTCAACGTGAAGTTTACAGAGAAGATCTGGGGTCTCGGAGGTCCGAGTACGGCGCACCTTCCGCTGGGGCCACGCGAGAAGTCTTTAAGGAGGACTTGAGTGCACGGCGGGCGGAATATGGAGCTAGAACATCGTCGCGATTGTCCGAGGAGCCCAAGCACACATCTGCTCCATCACCAAGCCTCACACAAACGGAACAGTCGTCTCAGACTCATAATGGCAGCCGAGAAGTTTATCGCGAAGATTTGAACTCAAGAAGAGCCGAGTGTAAGTCATTCTGACGACTTGGTTTACCTTACTGACCACTATAGATGGCGCACCGACCAAATCTGGGAACACAAACGCATCGTCAACACCTAAGCCATCCACACCTACACTCTCAGCACGCGAGCAGCGCAAGTGGGATAAAGAAGCGTCCAGGTCTTTGAACGAAACCACTGATCGGACGAGTAGTCAAACCAAATCTGAAGACTTCATCGAAAAGAAAGCTAGCGCCATGCCTTCAGTCTCTAAACCAGAACGTACAACAACAGCAGAGCGAGAAGTGTTCCGAGAAGACTTGACAGCTCGACGTGCTGAATATGGAGCCGTCACCCCGAAGCTGGACGAGCCAAGTACTGCGTATAAAGAACTGACACGAGCACTTGGCAAGGCACCTCCGAGGAGTATACCCGAGCCCGCATCAGAAACTGTGCCATACACGAATGCAGATCCAGCTCAGTCCGAAGCTACAAAAGAAGAGCTAGAGAATGTTTATGCACCACCGATAGAAGAAACAAAATTGAACGAGAAAAAGAAGGACGTTCCTATCGAAAAAGTCTCGTCCATCGTAGAAAAGGTCCCAGCGGACTCCATATCTTCAGCAGCATCAACCACTCAGGAAAAGCTAAAAGAGGACATTTCGTCGGCAGACTCAAACAACATTAGAACACCATCGAAAAAGGCATCGCCAGATACTTCAGAAAAGGCTGAAAGCAGGGATTACACTAGAAAATATTTGCAAGGCAAACCTCAACATCCCAGAAATTCGTACACTTCACTCATCGGACTGAATGCTTCTCTACCGAACACGGCTCGATTGATTGATGCTACACCCCAGCATATTGCCATTCCACTGGCTGGGCCCGGTGGGCGTATTGCAATCATCCAATATGAGCAATCTGGTCGACTGCCGCCACTACTTCTCGGTGTTGCAGGTGGTGCACAAGTTGTTGACTTTCAGCTCGATCGTTTCAAGTCGAATCGCCTAGTGAGTGCTCATCTCGACCAGACTGTCAAGGTATGGACAATTCCCGGCGATCTATCAGAGCTCGAGACGGACATTGACACGCCTGACCGTGTCCTCAAGGGGATGGACCGAATTCTTGCTTTGTCGCTACATTCACATGCTAAGAACCTACTCATGGTCACTACTTCTACCAAAGTTCATTTATTTGATATCGAGGATGGAGAAGAACTCCATTCGTTCTCTGTGCGTGGCGTCGCAAACACTTGCTGGTCTCTGGACGGTACGAAGATTGCCATTGGGAAATCAGACAAATCGATAGTGATCATTGAGGCAGGAACTGGTCGCGAGATCCAGAATTTTGCATCGGCACATACGTCAACACGACCGTTCAGGTTGCAATTCGTTGGAGGAGATCGACTCATCACGGCAGGCTTTGGTCGTGGCTCAGTCCGACAACTAGCGCTGTACGATAGTACAACAGGCAAGGAATTGCAAGTGCATGACATGGACATTTCTCCATCACCATTCGCATTGCCACACTTTGATGAGATGACGAACATTCTGTACCTTGTGCCTAGAGGATCATCAAACGTCTTACCATTTCACATCCGCAAAGACGATTTCAGTCCGTTGACCACGTATAGCGCTGCCGATCCGATAATGGGCACTGTCTTTTTAGCACCGCAAGACCTCGCCATACGTGAGATCGAGGTTGCTCGCTGTCTACGATTGAGTACCAATGAAATCACTGTGGTAGGTTTCCATATCCCTCGTCCGGCAGGAGAATTTTTCCATGACGATATCTATCCACGGGAGACAAGAGATGTGTATACGTCGAGCATTTCAGCAAAGAAGTGGCTATCAGGTCAACACGACACAGAACAGAAGAAAGTCAATCTCAATCGGGAAGATCTGAAGAGCGCGAGTGCTTCTGGCATCGGTTCCATCGGAAAGAAGAGTGCTGCTTCCACATCACAGACGCCTGGTCGTTTTCGCGAGCCAACGGTGAAGAAACCATCTGAGCTTGAGCAGATGTTCAATCAAGCCAAGAATCAACAGGATGGAGACGAGCCGGAGAATATCAACAAGAACAAGAACACTGAGTGGGAGTAGTCTGCAAGATCGCATTCATTGTATAATCAGCTTTTGTAACAATAAATCGACGGTCTTTTGAGTCAGCGGGGTCTACTTGCTGGAGCCTTCAATTGTGTAGCCCGGAAGTTTGAGGATCGCTGTGTGGAAAACTCCTGTGACGTGTATACGATGGAAGTCTTGCATTTGTTGATACATCGAGTGAAATTGATGGATCGACAACAGATGATCGGTGCCTCGGCAGGGGCTCTGAACTGTGCGGCAAGTAATACTCCATTGGGAAGCATCCGACTGCGGGGTGAGGGTTTATGACTCGGCTTGGCGTCGTGGGGCAAGGATGGAGCTATACCGAAGCCTCTGCTGTACGCGGTATACATGAGTCCCGATCTGCACTTGGACACATCCCTTGTCAAGGGTACGTGCCAACTTTATCACCTGACGTGACACATCTGACTCGAATCTCTCCAACGACAGATCAACTTACTTGACTTCATCACAAAATTACATACAACTAGTTGCGCAATGGGCTACAGCAAGACGCCCGACTACGATGTGGTCATTGTTGGATCTGGTATGTGTGGAATGGCACTTGCCATACAGATGCACAAACGGATACCACATGCCCGCATATGTATCTTGGAACGAGAGAAGCGTTTGGGCGGTACTTGGAACTTGAACACATACCCAGGTGCTGGCTGTGACGTTCCTTCTCACTTCTACTCGTTCTCGTTTGCCAAGAATCCAAACTGGACGCGATTTCTGAGTCAGCAGACCGAGATCAACCAATATCAGCAGGATGTCGCTCGCAAGTTCAATATCGAGCGAATCATCAAGTTTGAGACCAGAGTCAACATATCCCGCTGGGACGAGGACGAGAAGTTGTGGACCATTTATTCCACAGACGAGCGGACCAATACCGATCACGAGATTAGAACTCGTATGTTTGTTACTGCCGTAGGAGGGCTGCATCTACCCAACGATTGTGACATCAAGGGGGTCGAGAAGTTTGAGGGCCCACTCTTTCACTCTGCCAGATGGGACCATTCTGTCTCCATCAAGGACAAGAATGTGGCCGTAGTCGGCAACGGCTGCTCGGCGACACAGTTTGTTCCCATTCTGGTCAAGGAAGCCAAGCAAGTGCGACAGTTTGTTCGATCAATGCACTATCTCATGCCGAATCCAGATTTCATTTATTCTGACAAGGCAAAGAAGCGTTTTGCTCGGTTCCCGATGATCATGGCATTGTACCGCTTGATGCTGGCTTCCGCCCTCGACTTCTCCTTCATCATGTTTTACGTGCACGGTCTCGGAGGTTGGATGCGAAAACACTATCAAAAGAGAATCACCAATTACATCGAGACAAAGTGTCCTCCAAAATATCGAGACATCATTGTGCCAGATTTCAAGATTGGTTGCAAGCGCAGAGTCATGGACACTGGATATCTCGATTGTCTGCACAGAGACAACATGGACGTCACCAGGGACGGCATCGTGGAGATTAAGGAGAAGAGCGTAATCACAAAGTCTGGCCAAGAATATCCGACCGACGTGATTGTTCTTGCGAATGGATTCAAGGTCGGCAAATTCGTCCTTGACATTCGGGGCCGCAACGGCGAGTCTCTGGACGATCACTGGGCTGCAAGAGGGGGACCTCAGGCATACTTTAGCACTTGCCTGTCCAATTTCCCAAACATGTTCATGTCCATGGGCCCAAATTCGGCCACGGGACATTACTCGTACATCTTCACGTCCGAGTGTCAAAACAACTTTATCATCTCGTTGATGGAGCAAGTGATTCCGAACGGTGGTGACGAGGAGAGACGTCGGGTGATTGAGGTCACGTCGGAGGCCGAGATGAACGACCTCAAGTGGATCGAGGAAGCGACGGACAAGATCATCATGGGCAAGAACGGAGGTTGCGTGTCCTGGTACACCGAGGGCACGAGAAACATTGCTCTCTATCCGCACTTCCAGACGCACTTCCGTCTGAGGAGTGAGAACATCAGGTGGCAGGATTTCTTGCTGGACGGAAAGAAGGCCGGCACTAGATTGGGTGATTGGGTGTATTCCACCTTCAAGACTGCCGTGCCCATCGTCGGCGCGGTGACACTCGCGGGATTATTCATCTAGACTAAGATTTGATGTAGCTGTTCAGTTGTAGATAGAAATGTTACGAATAAGCAGTAGAAATGGACGATTGAACCATCAACCTGATTAGAGAGAGCGAGAGATTCATAGCGAAGAGGAAGACCGGGTGGAAGCTGTTTCCCAATCTGGTCACATGACGGGAAGAGTTACTTCTTATGGGTAACCGTTGAGAGCAGACGTAGAATCTGATTGGTTGGCAGATCGGCTGCTGCGGCTTTACTTCGTGTAAATCGTTTTTCCGTCCACAACTGAAACTCGATTTCGCTTCCTCTTGTCCGTAAATGGGCGCAGAGTCCCTACAAGTACATCATCGCGCATCCCATCCCATCGTTCCCCATTGCCCACATCACAAGTCCATCATCCACAAACGCACACTCGAGACCACGGGTTCTCATCTCTGGTCGAGGATTCTGATACAGACAGTGTGATTGAGTGTTGAAAGTCCTGTTACCAGGGTCGTAGTGAGATGGAACGCAGGTCGGGTCTCGGATTCGGATTCTTCAACAAATCCAAATCGAAATTAGGTTCTAGAAAAAAGGATGAGCGAAGTGAACGACAGATGGCCGAGATGTATGATAAACTCGCTATTCGGGGGTCCATCAAACATGTCTGGGGAGACGAAGCGAATGTGAGTTCCGGATCAAAGATACATGCGCCCGCATGTAAGCCCCTGACGAATCGTGCGCAAACGATGCCTGTTCTAAGTCTTCCATTCGATCAAGAAGCGCATGAAAAGCAAACGACAACATCAAACTATAGTAGCACTGTTGATCAGGGCCCGGCGCCAAATTCATCAATTGAGAATACAAATAGTATACCACAAATGGAGGTACTACAGGGCACATCCGAACTCGAGCTTGATCCTCCACTCCAGTCTTTCCACTTGGCAAACGTGCCGACGATTGTACAAGAACTAGAATCGTCGCCAGATGCGACGATTGCGCCGGCGCTGAGCAAAAATCCGACTGCGAGGCCACTTTCATCGGCGAGTCAATCAAGAGTCGGGTCCCTCTCGTTGTTGAGCCACAAGCGGAGCGTAGATTCTAGCGAACAGTCCTTGCCGGTCGTACATAAAAAGTTTTCATTCTGTCCATCGACAATCTCACTCGCATCTCAGCGGTCTCCTTCTGCTGGACTGGTGAAAGGACCTCGGCGATCGTCACTCACAAATTCGAGTTATCCTCATTCTCGAAGATCGAGTGTCTTTTCGTCGTCGACTCCGAGCCTACAGTTTGGCACTAATCCGAGTCGCGAGTTCCTACCCATGCCACATTCCGACGACGTCTCGATCGCGGCGGAAGAGGAAGATGATCACCCCTTTGGCACGATTCAGGTTTCCCCCACCAATTCCCTACACTACTCCAACTCAATCATCTCTCGCATGTCCTCCACCATTGGTTCACCGGCAATCAAGGCCGAAGATAAATTTCTTCCTGGGTCCATATACTCCGGAACACTACCCGATGCGTTGCGCGGGTTGAGTAGTGTCGACGCATTGCCGGAACAATATGACGAAGACGACGAGTCCTCGTCCATCTCTGGTCTATCAGAAGTCAACGCCGACAATTCCGACTCTGAATTCGACATGGATCTGGACGAGGAAGACGGGGCTCATGGAGTGCCGTCAATGATTACGACCGACATTAGTGATAAAATCCGACGTGACTCGGTGAAGCGCGTCTCTTATACGAAATTGGAGAGTGGAGAATATTTAGTGGCTCATAAACGTCGATCGCAACATTCTCGTACGTCGTCGTCGGCTCAGACTTCCTGGCCGGACGGAGGGGCCAGTGGTGGTGGTTCAGGTGTCGGAGGGACTGTTTATCGATCGGCGAGTACAAAGAGTGATGAGAGTCAATGGTCCATTGAGAGGGAATATATATCTGGTGGAATCTAGATGGTAGTAGTCGTTGGGAAATGTAGTAGCTCTGGCGTGGCGGGTGTCGTGATGAAATGAAATAAACTTGTCATTTCAATTTTTCTATACATGATCAGGTGAATGTCGATGTGGCGGATTACATTTTTTGATCAATCAGTAAAATTCGTTACCGGTATATTTATGTACATGACGATTGAGTTGTGAGAAAGTACGGGTCGGATGGAAGAATTGGTAGAGTGGTCAAAGACACGAGGTATTTCGATTCACGAGTCCATTACTTTATTGGAGCCGGGAGAGTTTGGGACACAAGGGACTTGTTGTGCGGATATCCCCTCTGAATCAATCTTGGCGAGCATTCCATACGCATCATGTCTAACGCCTCGCTCTGCCGCGGAATTCTTCAACGTCCCATTTCAAGTCCTCGCCGCCAAAAACCTCGAAGGTCCGATTTTGGCACTATATTTATCGACTTGTACGGGTCCTCATGGAGGGGGTAATCCAGATGGAAGGTCACAGTGGGGCGCATACGTCGATTCGCTCCCGAAAACATTCGAGACGTTGGATTATTGGACAGATGAGGAAGTATCGTGGTTTCAAGGGACGGGACTGGACAAGAGTGTAGATGCGAGAAGGACGACTTGGATGAACCAGTATGAGGCTTTACGAACCGTCGTCCCTAAAGACAAGTGGATCGATGTGAGTTTGGAAGAGTGGAAGTGGTCCATGACCATCCTCTCCACCCGCTCCTTTCCTTCTTCCCTCCTCGCTCCTACTGATACTACTCCTACCATCATCAGTAATGAAGTAGGAGGAGGACTCGTCGAGAGTCACCCGATATTGTTGCCGGTACTGGACACATTCAACCATACTTCTCCCCTCTCAATCACCTGGCTCAGTTCCGCCAGTCACATCCACTTTATAACACACCAATCCATCCCTTTGGGCTCTCAAGTCTACAACAACTACGGCACCAAATCCACCGGTGAATTTCTCCTCACGTATGGCTTTTACGACGGCCTCGATGTTTTATTTCTATCCCTCCCCCTCGATAGTATCCACTCGTCCGCATACATCACCTTTGACAATCTCGTTCCTCACACCCTCATTGCCGCCATCCTCCCTTCCCAATCCCGCGACAAGGATTATATCGTCGCATGTACATCTATTCTCCAGGGCCTCATTCATAAACAAAGGCACTTAGATCGCGTCATTCATGGACGTGGAAAGAGATTTAATCTCGTCATGCGCTACAAGACGAGTCAAAGCAACCTTTGTTCAGCGTCAATAGCCGCCCTCCGAGACCTCATTCACTTGAAATTAAAGACATGTGAGGATCGAGTCGTCACGGTGGAAACGGCACTCCGAGAAGACTCGTTCAGAGATGCGATTAGTATTTGTTTCGGCGTCGTCACTGTGCAAGACGCCCAGGACACCAATCTCACCGACGTCATCTTGGCACTCTACCTCTCTCGCTCATCAACGACGAGATTTGGTGAGAGTATTGGAAACGGTCATTTGGAGCAGCAGAAAGCAGACGCTGAAGATGTCTGGCAACAAATCCAGTCTTGTACGGAAATCGCACCACAGGTCTTTGGTCAATTAAACAAAACACGATTCGAGCACGCGATTCTCTGCGTTTGGAACGAAAGCGTGGAAGTCGACGATACTTTATACGTCTTTTGCAAAGAATGATGATGGCTTTTTCTTATCATTGCTAGAATAGTCTAGCATAGTCATATGGACAACGAAGTATGAATAGTGACGAATACAATCGCCAATGCCACTGAGAAAAGAAATTCTAATTGCAATCGTGTGTCATAATTTTACTGGTCATCGCTGGTTCTTCATTAGGGTTTTTCGTGCTGATGTTTTCTGTCGGAAGGTGAATTGTGGATGCACTATTTCTTGCTAGGTGTTGCATACAAAGTGAGTATGCCTGAGCCTTCCACTGTGTCAGATTCGAGCGCCATCTGCACATCGTCATCAGAACTGATCGTGATCAAATCGCCATCCTCATCTTTATAACGAATTCGGAAGCTCGCAACCTCCGTTGCGGAGTGGCCGCATAGTCGAATCTTCTTCTCCACGCGATCTGTGAGATCACGGTAACCAGCATCAGGTGGTAAAAGAACAATGAAAACGTCTTCACCATAGGTGACCTTGATCTTGGTGCCAGACGTCGGCGAATTTTGTACCCCGCCAATAGCTGATCCAGAAGGTGAGACGGCATAACTGCTATGACTTGTCCTGCTACTAACAGGCATCGGCGGGGGTGGCATTTCAGGTATGCTGATGCCTGGTCTTTGAGGATAGCCGTTAATGTTCGGACTGCTTGCTGATCGCGTCCTTGCGCTCATACCAGGGCGTTGCGTAAGAGAGGCATTGCTGCCTCTAGCGCCATTGTTGGCATACATCTGGCGAGAATTGAAGCCATCACGAGAGCCAGTGCGACTCATGGCTGGGGCAGTGTTCCTGGTGTGGCCATTCAAGAGCTCTGGCTCGTGATAACTGGTCCTCGGGAATGGATAAGCACTGGCTGAAGGACTGCCTTTATTGCTATAAGCCGTGCCTTCCGAATCCCAAGCTGGTGAGAATTGCGAGGTGTTCATGTCTCCCATAAAGTGTTTCGGCATACCGGAAGAAATGATGCGCTGACCGGTAGTGTTGTATCTCGGATACCCAGCAATCTGTATGCTCTCATTTGTCGCCGAACGCGAACGAACGCTGCCGTTGTTCGATTGCTCGCGGCTCATCATAGTGCTGCCGTTCCCATTGACACTCTCGTTGTCATCTGCAGTGTCTTCCGTCATTCGAGATTCCTCATCGCTCTCGTAACCTCCACGGCTCTTTTCATTTATGTTCATTTGTTGTAAGGATGTCAGGTGAGTGTTTGATAATGATCTAGAGCCATAATCGACGGAGTGGTTTGATCTGTACTCCGCCATGGCGACCCGAGCTTCCTCGATAAGCTTTGCTAGAGCACTGTACCACTGTTTAAGATTCTCTTCATTTCGGCAGCGAAGTGTGAAGAATTCTTGATCTTGGTCTCCCTTCCAATATACCTGTAGGGTGTGAATGCTGTTACGGCTGGTAGGAATGATATCTGTGACGTTGTTGATGAAGATGCGACCTTTGAGCTGCAGACTGGATCTCTTCTTCGGCTTTTTCGTGATGGACATACTCTTACTATTTTTCTTGATGTCCTTTGTCTCCTTACAACAAAGGAGAATACGCTCGAAAAGGTAAACTCGATATTCGCGTTCGACCTCGCCCTTGGTGACTTGAAATGTGTCTTCGAGCAAAAGGGCCCCGAAACTGGCTATAGAGTGCCCTTTCCAATCCTCGACTCTCCTCTCGAGATCGACCACCAAGACAGCATTTTCTTGCCGCCTTCTCGTCTCGTTGACTCTATCTGTCACTCTTTTTATGGCAGCTTCGCCAGCTTCTAATTCTATGTAAAATGCGTCATCACTGCTCGTGAATTTGAGAAGCTCACGAAGGAGCAGTGGGTATTTACATATTCTTTGTATGGGCTTGATCAGCAGAGATGGTAGCTCATACGTTGGTTCTACCAGATGTTCCAACTTCTTCAATCGTGGCGTTTCCGAGATGGCCAGATCCGCCGCATACGTGTAATTAGCACAGAATGGCTCGTACACATTAAATGCATTTTCTAGATTAGAAAACACAAGTCCGATGCGTTGTGATTCCGCAGGAAGAGCACATGTAGTCTCGACTGCAATGAGAAATCGACGTTGAAAGTCCACGAGTGCATTCAAGTTTGCGAAGAGCATATGACATGTGTCAGCCGAGATCACTTCCCCGTTTTGGAGTTCGCGCATGTAATTCTATGCTTCATCAATTTGTGCTCGGTCAACTTCGATCCAATGGTATGTTACCTGTAGAATTTCCAGATATTGCACATATTTACGTTCCGTCTCTAGCAATTCGGCAATGACTTTAGCTTTGTTGTCTTTAGGCACTTCAGGATGCACTGCATCCGCACCGTCGTCGTGTCTAATATTGAGGAGATTTCTCTGCTCCAGAACGTCCAATACCAAGGAGACGGTCTTTGTCACCTGAACAATTAGCATGACAGGAGAAAATTGAGCGTGTCTCTACCTTGACAAACCCGTTTGTGTTTTCCGAGTAAAGCTCAGAGATGGTGAAGAGATCTTCGTCGGCAAAGTTGAGATGCTTTTTGCATGCAAGCAAGAAGTGGTACACCTCGGCTTTGCAGGCATTCATATTGTTTGTTGATGCCTCAGGGCGCACTGACAGTTCGATATCGGGTAGTGTAGCGTTGTACAAATGGCACAGACTAGCGCCCGTCCGAAAGCATTTCCAAAGATCGGAAACGGGATCTTTTGCAGCGCTGACTGGGCTTTGAGCAGCTTCGAGATCTTGTAGGTACAATTCTTCAAAACCTGAAACACAACGCAGCCGGTCAGTGATGATTCTGCACGTCTGATACAGGGAGACGGAAGCTGGTTTGTTGAAAATGGAGCCTACAGCGGCGCTTGGAGCACTACTCGTTATGGAGCTATGGGAAGCGTCCAGGACAGGAGCAGTCATGGTTCGTTGAAGTTGTGGAGGGTGAGCTTGTCCTGTCGAGTAGCCATTTCGCAGTCCTTGCAAGCCCGTCAGTCCGGTCGTGACTGATCCGGAAGCATTCCTCTGCATCGCCAGAGCCAGCTGGGGAGGCGATCGATAGCAAGTGTCGCGCGAGTCTCTCAGAAGTAGGTAACTCTAGCGATCCCTGGCGCCAGGTTAACCGACCGCTCACAGAGCGTAATGACTTTCTCTGGCGAAAGTGTCGAGACCTCGTCAACGAAGCAAGTGCTTGTGTATTCAAAAGGAGTCAGGCCCGAAAGGAGCGCTAGGGAGAGTGTGTGAGAGACTCAGAAGGGAGAGGAGAGGAAGGAGAGAGAAAGACCAGGGGAGGATGTGTATTGATTGTTGTCTGGCTCCCTAAAAACGAGAACGGCGTGGGAGTTGTGTGTGAGTTAGACTTTCATGAGCCATGCACGAAAGCCTGCAGCCTTCCCGGAGCGACCGGTCTTTCCTTCTCTTTTCACCCCTTAAGCTTCTGTGGATCTCCCTTCATCCCTTCTTTCGCTGCTGGCCATGAATCTACCCTACTCTGCAACCTATAATCATATCACGTCTCTTCCATGCTGTCGAGGCATGGTCTGTGCTGATGCAAGGTCAGTCATAGTACTTATGAAAAGTGCACATTAAAATTGTTTACACTAGCAGTGAGCAAAGCCTCACTTTGACAACTCGAGCCCCCGTAATCGAGTGGGCTCGTGCTAACGAACAGACACAGACAGGCCTTCCTCAGATCCACCGCCGACTTGCCCAGATGAGGAAATTGGACCCTTCCCGGACTTGCCAGATCTGCCAAAAGTCCCAGGATCAGGGGGGGGTGAAAAGCAGGAGTTCAAGCGAGGGACGATTCTCACCAAAAAGTTCCACCAAAACACGTACGAGGCTTTCCGATCGCAGCCAGCTTCAAGTTTACCTTCCTTTAACGTGTTCCCTGCTGATAACAGAGCTATGTGGACACACAGAAATTTGACTGAAAGTTCAACGACTGCCGCTTGTCTCACCCAGACCCTGGTCAAGGGTGCAGACTATGTTCTAATTCACTTGATGCTTATTTAAGCCTTCCATGCCTGGTCCCACACACGGACCAGAGTCTTACGCAGATCGAAATAGCATGAGCCTGATCGACCATCCGAATTTTGAAACGCTGCTTTTAGGTGTACATCTCTTGTAGGGTCCCAGACCCTGAGCTCTGTATATGGTCTCCAGTACTTGTGGAGCAGTTCTAAGCATTCTTATAAAAATTAGTGCTTGGTATTTGTAACAGTTAGCCTATATAGCTTACAGGACCTGGTCCTGGGATCCCATTTAGCTACAGATGCTCTAATAATGCTATCGCTCGCCATTCTTTCCTTGTAAATACCGTCTATAATTACATGCCTGGATGTGGTCTCAGGAATCGGCCATCAAAGAACTGTGATAGCTACTGCTGGCAGCCACCAATCGTTCCAGTCTCTTGATCTCCGCATAGTCAGATCTCGTCTGCTTTGCATGCTGTGCTCTCATCTCCTGGACCAGCTTCCTAAACTCTTTCCTCAACATTGCCGTGGAATTGCTCTCGTTGGAGCCGGTCATGGGGCTCACTGGACCGTCATCATTAGACGCTGGTCGATGTCCCAGATTCTTGACTCGTTCTTCTGCCACGAGAGCCTCAAGCTCCATCACCCGATCCATCAGACCGTCTGAACGATCTTCCAGCTTGGCCCGCTCAGACTCAAATGCGACACTCGTTCTCGTCAGAGCCTCAAAGTCCACCAGCATGGAATCCAACTCCGACTGCAACAGCTCGCATCTGGCTTGTAGATGTTGTGCCGAGACAGAGTCTGCCGTGCTCATCAGGTGTCGATCACCCTCGAATGCAAGACCTACATTGCGCTGTCCGAGTGAGGCCATTTCGCGATGTGAAGCGGTTGCGTCTGCCTCGAGCTTGATAATGATGTTTTCGTGTATCGTCCTTTGTTCTGCAGCTTGCTGGAGTTGCAGTCGCAGGGAGTGTACTTGTGCAGACAATTGATCGACTTTTTGTTGAGTGTCCTGCTGCGATTGTTCCTGTGACTTTAGATGGTTGATCCTGACTGCATTGTCCCTCGCTACGCTGGCTCTTGCCGCTTCTAGCTCGTGTTGTAACGAATCAATCTTCTGTTGCATCTTACTATCTTGAACGCTGAGTTGTGCCAAAGCTTCCGAGAGGCTCGTGCTGACTTGTGTAATCGTACTCGAAGCCTCCTCTAATTGTGTTGCTTGCTCGGTAATCTTGGTAGCTGACTGAGCTTTCTCTGCTGCGTAGCTATTCTTTGCAGCTCCAATTTCTCGCTCTTGAATCTCATTTCTTTCACGATGTGAAGCGATATCAGCGGAAAGATGCTTAAGCAGTTCCTCCAGTGCGGTAATTTTCTGCTGTGCACTCTCGTTATCACTTCGTTGAGCTTTGTTCTTCGTCAATAGCTCGACCTGTAGATTTCCTACCTCCTGCTGAAGAGACTCTTTCATCTCATCGGCTTTAGCCCTATCTAGCTCAGTATGCTTCACCTTTTCCGTAAGCTCATTAAAGTGCTCCTTTGCCATCTGAAGTTCAGTGAGTACCGTCCTTAATTGCATCTCGTGCTTCGCTTTCAGGCTTGAGATCTCTTGCTTGAGATCTTGTGTACTTGCCCGGTCTTCTTCAAGCGCTGACTCTGCTTCCCTCAATTGATCGAGCTCTGCATGAGCGTCATCCAATTCTCGCTCATACTCGGCTTGAAGTTGCTTCATAGCTAGTGCATGCTGCTCCTCCAGATCGATAGCTCGCGCGTTACGCTCTTGTATTTCAAGTCCAAGACGATGGCTATCCTGAACAAGCAATGACAATTTATGCACTAGAGCACTCTCTGAATCGTCCGCAGGATCATCCTCTCGTAGGACGCTCCATAATTGTTTGATAAAGGTTGGCTGTGCAGATCTTTCTGCTAGCATCGTTTGCTGTGCTTTATACCTCAAATGCAATTCCTGTACGCCTGCTTGCAATTCTTGCAGTTCAGTTTCGACGCTATGACCTTCGGGCACGTCTCTCTTCTCGTCGTCCGCTGACTCTTTTAATGTTATCATAGCACGTAAGCGTGCATTCGTTTCGCTTAATCCTCGCAAAACGAATTCTATTGTTTTGGTCGCGTTCTCGTGCTTCAAAACGCTCTCCGTCTCCGTCTGATGTTTGATCTCAGGGTGCCGAGTGCCCAGATCCTCAAATTCAATCAGTGAAG
Organism: Taphrina confusa; assembly: GCA_005281535.1. Classification (NCBI taxonomy): domain Eukaryota; kingdom Fungi; phylum Ascomycota; class Taphrinomycetes; order Taphrinales; family Taphrinaceae; genus Taphrina; species Taphrina confusa. Next base: position 375,130 of record RHGJ01000012.1, on the reverse strand, counting down.
TGCTATCTATATATAAATGAGCGTCATCAAAGTCTAGTGGAGGTAACGCATGTAACATTTGGTCGTCAGTGGTTACATTTCGTCCAAGGACACCTGCCATATGCTCCAGCAATTGTTCTTTGATGACAGCCTCTCGTCGTTGGAGTCTCCATAGATCCGTCGCTAGATCATCGACCTTACGAGCGGCGGACTGAAATTGTTCGTCTGCTTGTTTCGACAATCGTTTGTTCTTCTGAGAATGCAGCTTAACGAGATTTTCTGAGGCTTCTCGTACTTTACTTTCAAGCGCCAGCTTACGAATGTGAGCATCTATACGGCTTCGCAACAAGGATTTTTCTCGTTTCAATCTTTCAACCTCTTCTAAGCTCAATAGCTTGAAGTTCTGCGAGTCTTCTGCAGCGCTTGTCACTAGCAGTCTCATCCCAAGATCATCTTTGGTGTCGAGCAAGGGCGAAAAGTTGAGATTTTCGGTATGCTTAAGCTGCAGAGTATAATTTTCTTGTCGATAGCCCTCAAGTAGTGCAGACGGCGCCGGGGGAACGGGAGTGCCATATGTAGAGATCAGTGTTGTATCGTCTGGCCGAGGCCGCGAATATGTTCTCTCGTTGACTGGCATAGAATGTTTGTTTCTGCACAATTTATGCTTCCTGTTCGTGGTTGATCATTTCACGTATAGCGCCGAATGGATTGCTTTCCGCATCTGGCGCAGTCAAAAGAATTTGACATGCTTGCTGCGATTCAGTCGTTGAGAAGTCTAAGTTGTAGTTCGCTTGCAATTGTTTTGTTGTGTGGCTAAAGCCTGGTACAACGGTATGCCCGGAAACAACTTCTCACTTCTTGTGGCTGATCTGGCTCCACATGTGTCTGCATGTGCTCTACCATCCATCCATCCATCCATTCATCCAGACCAGACCAAACCTTTTTGAACGCGAGGATAGCGTAAGCTGTAGGAAAATCACAATTACGCTTCAACTACGTGCGACTAGACAATTGATTCAAGTGCTTCGAAGAAGACATGATTGGAACTGGCCATCCGCATTGCTAAATATAGACCTTACAGCACGTAAAAGAACTACACTCACAAGATTCGGAGGATTGTATTGAAGTGATATACATAGGTTACATGGACTCTAGAGCTCGTGTCAAAGGACTAGGTCTTGAATGGCTTGACCATTGGTGCGATGACCTTGCCCTGCCGCTTCACAATATGGGGCATGATTTGCTTCTGGAAATTTGTACGTGTCGTGAACTCTGGACCGATCGGAAGATTGAGAGATCGTTCATACTGTTCCTTATTCTCGTACGGATATGGTACAGATTGTGACATGTACGGTTTTGCTTGCTTCATCCTTTTTTCGTTGATAATGACATGCTGAAGCTTTGAATCTTGGCGTTGATCACTGCGTATACCAGGAATATGTTTGACAAACTTTTTGGAGTGTCGTGGCTTTTTGACTCCCTCACCGGTCCAGGAGCCCCATCCGGGCAAAGTCTGATCGATCTCTTGTGGAGCGTCTTGTACAATAGCAGAATTCTTTTCAGCCTCAAATTCTGCGACAACATCATCACCAGCAAATGCCCTACTCACCAAGTCGGATTGTTTCATCGCAGTCTGTCGTGTAACAAGTTGTACATCGCGCTCCTGATCAGAGCTGTGTGCCTCGTCCAAAGAGTCCTTCAGTGGTAACTTGTGGGCCACATCAAGCTGTAAGTTGCCCATCCGGCCTTCGTGCTGTCTAATCCGTCGCTTTTCATCCTTTCTCTTCTTCAGCTTAGCAGCAAATTTATCCGCTTCGTTGGTGTCCTTATGGACGATGTCCGCACCGTTGCTTTTCGTAAGTCGTGCAGTGGTCAGCCAAGGATTCCTCTCGTCGGAAGACTTCAGCTTCTCCTCGTCGATAGACCTTTGCTTCTCTTGGTTATGGAGCATCTTTTGTGCTACTGCATGGACCGGATTTCTGGCTTTCACCTTGGTCTGAGCTTGGGCATGCTGCGTCGCGATTGGTTTGAACACTCTTCTGCCTCTTTCAATTGCTGGATCACTCGACTGAGAATAGTCGTCAATATTGCTTGTATCTTCTTGGAACGCTCGCGCCTGCTTTGCATCGGCGTCCCGCATGAATTTCATACTAAAAACACCTCGATCTGGAAGTGGCTCATCTTGTTGAGGTAAGCCGTCCTGGTCAGAGTCGGAATTCTCGCTTTGATCATTATGCTCTAGTCCACGAATTTTGCGTTCTAATTCCTCGCCACGCTGCAACTGCTCGGTTATAGCAGCGCGGGATCCTTCTCCGTGATCGGCTCGTTCGAGCATTTTCTGGGCCCATTTGCCAGTATTTTTATGACGAAGTTCCATTCTTTCCCTGGCTCGGGATGCTTCGGCTTGCCTCAAATGCTCATTCGGATTGGGATTTGCTTCTTCCATTGCGAGTTTCATTTTTTCTTTCTCCTTACGGTGCACTCTACGAAATGCCTTGGACTTGATCTTGCTTTGTCGTTTCGCTTTCTGTTCTTGTCGAAATAAAAGATCCCGCATGATGGCGAGATCCGCTCGTCGTTTCTGTACCTCCTCTACACTAAGTTTCGCCATTTTTAGATCCTCGAATGTTGCGATACTGTTTTCTGACTGCATTCCGCTTTCTTTCAATATAGCGTCAATCTCGTTCTCAAACGCATTTGCTGGCTTGAAGGTCGAAGCAAGAGAATTATTGTTTGGCTGGATCTTATCAGATTCTGTTAAGGGAAATTTGAGCACTGCTGCCTCCCGTAGTTGTCTGACAGCTGGCTGCCACTTAGTAAGCTGGTCTTTAACAGTTTCGTAAGCGGCGGATCGATCGATACGATCTTGTATCGGCTTAGCCAATGGTGCCTGTAACGCTTGTGTTTTGCTCAAAATTTTGCCTTGTTGACCTGTCAATGATTCCATCATGCTCTCGATATCCAATTTGCCACGGTTCGAGGATAAGCTCAGGTTGTACTCAGACTCTGTAGAGCGTTCATTACTCTCAGATGGTCGCAATGCCAAAGACTTTCGTGCTTGATGTTTCACATGGGTAGCAGGTGCTTCGGGTATGCTAGACGACTTTCGCTTCTGCTCAAGCTGTGCAACGAAATTTCCTAGTGCATCTGAAGGTAAGGACGAAGACTCCTCTGAGGTCGTTGAAGACGAATCGCTTGCGGACACGTCGTCGTCGTTGTCTTCGCCGTCATCATCGCTGTCCTCAGACGTGGTTGCACCTTGATCCGTATCTTCTAGCTCATTAAGAGCAAGTCTAGACTTCTCTTCATTGTTGTACTTCATCGTATCATCATACGGGCTTGTCCGAAGTTCAAGTTCCGGTGTTGCAAGACCTTGTCTGGTTGTTTTCGATGAATTAAGCATTTCGCTTAAATCCATCAGGTCTTCACCAAGGTCCTCCTCGAAATCCGAAGCAGTACCTTGATCGGAATCGCTTTCTGCCTGAGATCGTTGCTCTATCCGTGGCCTTTTGCCAAAGGAATTTTTGATCTTGGCGGAAACATCCTGCTCAGCGTCTTCCGCGAGATCAACCTCTATTGTAGCAGGTCTCTGCGTAATGTTCCGATCATCAAAAGCCTTTGTTCGTTTTCGTTTAGCTGATTTTACAGTTGAACCAGAGAATTTGAATGAGTCGAATTTATCCTCGTCGCCAGACTCAAATGCTTCATCTGAGTCAATCTCCTCATCATCCTCGGGCTTCACATTCCCGTCGCTGTCATTAACGGAATCGCCATCATCTGATTCATTTAAACTGAAGGCATTGAGTGATCGTTGCTTCGAAATCTTCTTCGAATTGCCACTTCGCTTGGAGCTTCCCGTCTTAGCATCGCTTCTCCGACTTTTGGAAGCCAAACGATGTCCGACAGAACGTCTGGTTCCAGGCATACGTTTAGAGACACGAGATACACAAGTCAGGAACAAGATCTCATTAATGTCAGTGCAGGCACAGACAGCCAAAAATTCAGGAATTTCATTGTGCATGTTACGAAGAAAACGCTATCTTGGCGCAGCACATCCACGAGGCGACAGTTGGTGGCTACCACGAAAACGCGGCTCCTCAGACCCCATCAGCGTCATGAAATACCAGGTTACAATGATATGGATGTCCAGTAATCTTACCACCTCAGAGCTATCGGAAGCGCTGAGGGTCATGTCTAAAGGTCGTTCAGCCGTGTTGAAATTTGAGATGTCAAGTTGATATTCAGGACACTAGCACGATTTATCAGGCAAGCATTGCCTACGCTCCAAGCGCACTCAACCCATCTCCATCTCCCAGACACGACTCGTGGACTGCTATTGATATCCGGGACACTGAAGGCAGTATGGCAGATGCCACTGAAAGGCGGGAGAAAGAACGACTGAAGAGATTAAGCAGATTGGGTATAGAGTCGACCTCTAGAACAACTACGACTGTGCCAGCTACAAAAGATGAGGTACAAGCTATGGGTGCCAAGGCGAACAGATCTAGTGTAGCGATCAGCAAGCTACCGGCCACTTCTGAAAAAGTCCAGCAATCTGATATCGCCCCGAAAATACCAGAGAAATCTGAGAAGATCAAGTCTGCGAAACCCAACGAAAATGTCTCTACGTGGATCTCAGACAATATCAGCTCTATTTTGAAGGTGACCCTCAATCCTGTTCACGAGGAGTTTCACTATCTCTCGTCACTGCATGACGAACTGCAGGAAGAAGTTGCAGCTAATGAAGTTCCTACTTTAGGCTTGGAAAACCTGGACAGGACAATTTTATGTCGATTAGCGGACGAGATGGCCAGTCCTCCGTTCGACTATCTACTCGAATCCTACAATCGATCCGAAATGGTCTTGCGTAGTGTAAAGAAGGATGACTATAATGTTGCAGATAAGTTACAGGTCATAAGTGAAATCAAACGATTGTGCGTAAATTACGCTGGCTTGAGTGTTACAATGCCTGAGCTACTAGAAACAATGCATGCTCCCCCAGATCTCGTTGGCCGTCTGCTCCAGTCAGACCAGGAAGGAAAAGGCATACCTAATTCATTCCTACGAGATTTGGTTGCTAAATTCACGGACGAAGACTCCCTCGCAGATTTCTTTGAACCTATTCTGCTTGGCATCTCACAGAATCTGCAAAGATTGTGTCTAACAGATGATTTCTATCAGCACTTTCGCGCTCTTCGTTACTTGCTTCAGTATCCAGGGGTTGCTTCAGTATTGTGCAACTCATCTCACTTTGCACCAGATTGTAGTGCTGCTGAGATAGAAGTGAAGTCTCTTCTCGGACCGTTCTTCAAGATTTCTCCAATATCTGCCAAGGTAGCAGACCTCACTTTCAGCTCTATATCAGATGGGAATCAAAGTCAGTTGTCGGCAGGTATATCCTCCTTGCGTGCTGTGCTTCCGGTGCTGCTGAATCAACTCTTCGATATCTGTAATGTCCTGGTACGGCAATCTCCGGATAGCAGAGAAGCTCTGCTCAAGTATTTTGCGCACGTTCTCAAGTTGAATAAAAAGAGACATGCGATACAGGTGGATGCTGCGACTGTATCCTCAGATGGTTTCATGGTCAACATAACTGCTGTGCTCAATAAATTCTCGGAGCCTTTCATGTCTGATTTCTCAAAAATATCTAAAATCGATGTAAATTATCTGAGACGCAAGCCACTCGTAGATCTTGAGGGGGAAACGCGTCTTTTGGCAGACGAGAACACAACACACGAGTACTATGCTCACGTAGTCGACGGTGAAAACAACTTTATCTCACATGTCTTCTTTCTAAATGTCGCTTACCATCATTATGGTCTAGGTGCGACTATGTCAGCCCATCAGAAGGTACTCGAAAAGATTAGGGACATGCAAAAGTACAGAGATAGGATGCAAGGCGAGCAGCCATTTGCTGGACCGCAAGCCATGATGATGACAATGCAATTTCAGAGGATTGAGAAAGCTCTAGCACAGGCTCGTGCTATTTCTTATTGCTTCGAGGCACAGTTATGTAACGAAGCTATGCAAGCTCGATCGTTCTCATTCTTGAGTCTCGTCGCCAGTTGGCTCATTCGACTTGTGGACGAAAGGCATGAGTACCCACAATCCATGATTACCCTTCCTCTCCGCTCGCTCGATGCGGCCGAAGCATTTCAGAATTTGCCAGAGTATTTCGTGGAGGACATTGCGGAGTACTTTCTCTATGTTTCTCGCATGATGCCGGGATTGCTTTCGAAATCGCCAGTGACAGATCTGGTCGTCTTTAGTCTCGTATTCTTGCGCAGTCCTGAGTACATAAAGAATCCTTATCTGAAAGCGAAGCTTGTGGAAATTTTGTTCAATGGTGTTCGACCTCTCAGACGTGGTGAGACTCAAGGAGCGCTGAGTCCAGTACTCAATTCGCATGCATTAGCATTGCAACATCTTTTCCCGGCTCTGATGGGATTTTACATTGAAGTCGAAAGCACAGGTCTCTCGTCGCAGTTCTATGACAAATTCAACATACGATTTCATATATCACAAATCTTCAAGTCAATATGGGAAAATCCTGCACACCGCGAGAAATTATCCTTGGAAGCGAAGAATGACATAGAATTTTTTGTGAAATTTGTTGCTCTACTGCTCAACGATCAAACCTATCTCCTTGATGAGGCACTCGCGAAGCTGTCTGAGATTCATGACCTTCAAATTGAGTTAGGAGGAATGGATGACAAGACGACAGAGCAATATCAAGAAAAACAAGGGCATCTGCAACAAGCCGAACGACAAGCAACATCGTATCTACAATTAGGCACCGAGACGCTGTCCATGCTCAACCTATTCACAGCATCAATACCTGCAGCATTCTGCACTGCTGAAATTGCTGATAGGCTTGCTGCCATGTTAGACTATAATATCGATGCTCTGGTAGGCCCTAAATGTACAGGGTTAAAGGTCCAAAATCCGGAAAGCTATCATTTCGATCCGAAGGCACTACTCAGTGGGATAGTTGGCATATTTCTCAACATGTCTTCACATAGCGACTTTATCACGGCCGTGGTGCGAGATGGTCGTTCATATAAGAAAGAAAACTTCGACAGAACAGCAGCCATCATTCGAAAATTCGCACTCCGTAGTTCTCAAGATATTGACACTCTTCAAGAGTTTGTGTCAAAGGTCGAAATGAAGAAGATTGAGTATCAACAGGATGAGGATGATCTCGGTGAAATTCCGGACGAATTCTTGGATCCGCTAATAGGAGAACTCATGAAAGACCCCGTCACCCTCCCCACAAGTAGGACTATCATTGACAGGGCCACTATCAAGAGACATCTCTTGAACGATGCTACAGATCCATTCAATAGATCACCCTTAGAATTGAAAGACGTCATTCCGGCGACAGAGCTCAAGCAACAAATTGAGGAATTCATACGAAGCAAGAAAAGAACCAAAGTTTAGCGCTTCCACTCACTCTAGACTCCGTATGACTTGTCAGCATTCATCTACATAGCTTCGATATTGCGAGTAATCATAATATGCATAGTGGTCGTTAGAAGCTGATTGACGTACTTCTTGCGCTCATAGGCTGTGATATGATTTTACTCAAATAAATCTTGTACTGGAAAGTCCTGCATGTCCAAGTGCTCGACAAATGCGTCACTATAGTCAGTTCCGACAGTCGCTTGGGTGCCGACTTCGACAGGCTGTGCCTCACTCTCATACATCTCTCGTGCATCTGCCGCCAACTTCCATTCCTGCCGTAATGCTTCCAGATTGACCTCCTCGTGCTCAAGAATCACAAGGATTGATTGGTGGTTGTGCCTAGTCTGTTCTGGTTCGTTTCGTGAAACAGGTACGATGTTGGGTACGGAACGGCCTGCGTTGTGCCGTGCTGGATCCTGAGCAGCTGGGAAGGAAGCTGGGTCATCCTCAAACAGATCTCCCTTGCTGGACTGTGAAGATGGGTGAAATGATGCGTCCACTTCCTCGACGATGCTCACATTTTTGCTACGTGTGGTGATTGACTCTGGTGGTGTAATAGTAGGCACATGATCAAAGTGGAATGATATCAGCTTCAAGTATGTAGCACTATCTGAGATTGATCCTGCATCCGAAAGAACACCTATGACTTTACAGGGTTCCTTGTTGACATGATGATCTTCCAACAAAACCTTTGATCCCTGACGGCCGATAATTCTCAGTACAGGACAACTTATCAGGCTCACAGCCATGAAAAGATCATGTATACATACTTGGTCGGTACTCATGCTGGGATTAAGGGAATAAAGTTTAGTCTGATCCAATATGCGTTTACAGGTATCAAAGTCATAAGATTTGAGCAGACCTGCTGGGAACGAATGATATTTGCCACGTACCAGTTCATCGTCACTTGAGTGCTTCAATGCACGGTACCCTGCTTGACTGTAAGACTTATATGGAGCGTTCCTTGAGGTGTTATGAGCAGCACGACTTGGACTTGGTCGAATATGCTCTGATTCGGAATAATTCGTTGAGACAGATAACTGCGAATTTACACGAGCATTAGTCTGAGATGTTGTGGTTTGATCCTCAACAGTTGGAATAGCCATTGTGGCCTGTGGCGACCTAGGCATATCATCATGCTCATATGCTATCTCTATTTCTGGCGCACCTGAAGCTCGCAGCTGTTTGAGAGTTTGTGCATTAGAGATTAGCTTCTGAGTAAAGGCAAACTTCTCCTCGTTGACATTTAAACGTGCCTCAAGGTCCTGTTCATCGACATCCGGATCATCCTCAAGTAGTTCTGCTTTTTGAGCAGCAGTGAAGGGATCCAGGACTTCATCTTCTACTGCAGGCTCGTCTAGATCCGAATCCAACTCGTGAAAATGGCCAAAGTCAAAGGAGTCTTCTGATAGTGCATCAAAGTCCTGGCCTTCATTTTCTTTCCCCATGTCTTTGGGTTCTCAATCCATGGCGAGACCGAGATTGACGAAGTGATTGATATGAAGTTCCTTGTGGAACGTGATCATAGGCACGCAAGTTGCTTGATTAGGTGTCCTTTATGCGGGTGTATACACATTCTGGCAGCTCCAAATCACGACCCATCAAGATAAAGGCAAGTTATGATGGCTTTAACGAGCCGTGATTCCAATTCTTTGTTAGAATGTACTAACCTGACTCAAGTCATTGATTTCATCAGTACTATATATAATCATATATTTGATACGTGGTGGAAGCCGAATTGCTGCTGCTGTAATCATGCTAGTACTACGGTACAGGCAAGAATGATCACTATTTTACTGATCGAACAACTTCATTGGTAGCCGCTCCATACGAAGCACGTGAGCGTCGTTGTGCTTTTGTAATATTAATTCAGCAGGTCGACTTCCACTCAAACAACTTTTGCTATTGGAGGAGCCCCTGAGCTTCGCGAGACTGCTCCCAATTTTTACCGTGCGATACAAGTGCTATTCAAGTTCGCCTCTGTAGACATATATCACTCAGCTCATCATGTCGTCGTCCTTGGTTGTTCCTGAAAAGAACACATGTATGTCAAGTCATCGCGAATCAATATCAGACGATATTGGCGCGCAGCTTTTTTGAAGTTGCATAGTCTGACTATGTAGTCCAACACATTCTCCGTCTCCTCAACACCAATGTTGACGGAAAGAACAAGATCATGTTTGCTCTCACAGAAATCAAGGGAGTCGGTCGTCGATACTCGAACTTAGTCTGCAAGAAGGCCGATGTCGATTTGAACAAGCGAGCCGGTGAACTCACGGTTGAGGAGTTGGAGCGAATTGTCACAATCATGCAAAACCCACAGCAGTACAAGATCCCAGATTGGTTCCTCAACAGACAGAGAGACATTGTCGACGGAAAGACCTACCAGGTGCTGGCTAACTCTACCGACACCAAGATGCGTGATGACCTCGAGCGACTCAAGAAGATCCGTGCTCACCGTGGTCTGCGACACTACTGGGGATTACGAGTACGAGGACAGCACACCAAGACCACTGGCCGACGTGGAAAGACCGTCGGAGTATCAAAGAAGAAGTAAACAGGGTGTTTTTCTATTGGTCTGCACAATCTTATGCCTGGATTGGTCATAGTCTGGGGGTGCATTTTCACGACGTCCAGCGATATGCATTATTTTAAAACATTTCAAACCGTGTCTATTCGTCTCGTCTCGAGTCGCTTTCGTGTCGATTATCACAAGGCTCTTTACATCGTACTTTGCTGACGTCCTGTTCTGGGCCGTGAACTTTAAGTGTGATCATGCACCGTAGTCAAGGGCTAAATTGTTATTTGTCCACTTGATTGAGGCCTGTCAGGATAGTTCCTAAGAGGCTTTTCGTATCTTTCAATACTTGGGTATTCTGTAGTATGTTGTGTTGATATCCCTCTCTGTTGCAGCCCCGGATTTTCATGTGACAATGTAATTATAGATGTGAATTTACGAACTAAACACAATGTGCTAATGTATCAAAGCACAAGGGCAATATTGCTCATAGAAACAATGCTGTACATGTTCTCCATGGTGGATTTGTAGTGGCAATAAGGTGTATTCAGAATTTAGTCAGACTACATGCACATGAGTGCAGTGTCTATTCAACAATGCTGAAACAGTACCCATGATTGAGCCATTGAATCTAAAGGAATATAATTGTATACAATCGGAGCCTAAGTACAGTACATGTCGGCTACAAGTGGTCATCCCACATTTTTTTGCAAAACTGGTTTCATCATTTCCAAGTAGGATTGCAGCTTGCATACAAGCAGAAGGTAACTTTACTAAGTACCAGCATATGAAATAGAACCCAGGCTATCATTCTATATGCTTCTATAGCTACCAGAAGTGTTATAAGCTGTGCAATATGGACACTTTTGATGTCTGTTTTCTCGTTCAATCGTTAAAAAAAATGTAGGGATGACCACTTGTAGCCGACAGGTACTGTAGGTAGCTAGAATCAACGAGCATGATGAGACGGGAGTCGTGGACTTTCGCGTTGCTTCAAGGGCATCCATGGTCATTAATTGTTTCATGCACGCACGATCGCAGCTAGAGGTTGTGTGCCACAATCATGATCGTGGCTTGAAGTGTGAGTGAGCTCACCGTAATACGCCGCAGACCGACATGATAAAACTGATCATAAGTTGACCTCGACCACAAGCATAAAAGGCACACGTCTTGCAAAGGCTAAAGCTGACAGGCAACTGATGCATGGATGACTGCTCCTACTCGAGGTTCAATGATATCCACAAAGGAAAGGATGTGGTGATACAACTGAAGGCAAGCAACAGGCCTAAGTAGAAGAAAGCTATCTGAATTCCATCTTACACACAACAACTGCCAAGAACGCCTTGACGATTCAAAGATGCCCTGATCTTTCGGATGTTGCACGCACCAACTAGTACGGAGACCACGAGGTGAGAGCTAAATGATCCGATTAATGACCAAGTTCCGTGCAAAGTCCAAAAGCCAGACCAATGAGTGGACGGAAGAGCCGGGTGTGGGGTCAACTATTGGCGACGTCAATCTCACTGGAGCAGCTCCTGCCATTCGAGCCCCAGCTTGGCGGATCCTGCCCAGCCTTGAGAAGGTCTTCCCTATCTGCAAATCAGAAGCACCAGCTCCAGTAGAGTGAGTCTCTTCTTCAATCTCATTGGCTCCACAAGAGACGATTGGGGCGTTCGAGTACAAGCCACTATAGGCAGGAGTACACGTGCGTGGGAGCGAAACTCGAATCAAATTCGCACGAATTGAAGCTTCAGACACTTCAGAGAGGGAAAGTTTCAACCTTGGAAGTGCTGCTGCTGCTGCTGCTGCTGCTCTCTTACACGTTCCAATCTTCTTCACCCGTCCCCCGGCCCGCCCCTTCTACCCTCACTCCAACGCTTTATCAGTTACCACATTCCACATTCCAACTACACTTTTCTGTCTTCACCAAGCCGACTACAACTACTACTACTTCTTCTTCTTCTTCTTCTTCTCATCCAGCGTGGTTGAGCAGAAAGACACAGTCAGGACACCTAGGACTCATGTTGGATTCTCTCCGTCGAGGCCGCAAGGCCGACCCGGCAATCGACTCCGTCACGGAACCTGCTTACGGAGCCGACGTTGCGCTCGACACTGGCTACGGAGTCGACACGAGATCAAATGCCGCAAAGTACTGGACAGTTGCCGTGTGCGGTATCGCATTGCTTTCTGATGGGTACTGTGCCTCGTCTATCGGAACAGTGGTCTCGATCATAAAGGGACTCTACCCTGACCAAGTCATGAACTCGACCGCCTTCTCTATCCTCTCGTCCATTTCCTTTGTCGGCACCGTCGTTGGTCAACTCACATTCGGGTACATTTGTGATCGAATAGGCAGGAAATACGGCATGATCATCGCAACCACTTTGCTGATCATTTGGACTGGTACGTATTCAGCTGATCTACCTGGGATAAGGATACACCACTAACAATCTTGTAGCGATGTGTGCAGGTGCATATGGTTTACACGGCAGTATCGGCGGCATGCTAGCAGCACTTGCTTGTTATCGATGCTTCCTCGGTTTCGCCATCGGTGCAGAATATCCAGTCTCTTCAGCTGCCGCTTCGGAAACATCTGCAGAGACTAGAACCGGGCATAGACATGCCATCTTTGTGGGTAAGACCTTTCTCCTTCATGCACCACAGAAATTCTCTGACCGTGCAAGGTGTCACCAATGTCATGATTGATCTCGGATTCGTCCTCGGAGCTTTTGTCCCTTACATTCTAGTCTTGATATTCTCCGAGAACCACTTACGGGCCGTGTGGCGTCTGACGATCGGACTCGGTGTCGTGATTCCCTCGAGTCTGTTTTACTTCCGAGTCAAGTTGACGGAACCTAAGGCATTCCAGAAAGCCGGTGGTCGCCGCGCCAAGATTCCGTACCTGCTCGTCATCAAGCGATACTGGATCAAACTCATAGCCATCTCGATCATCTGGTTCATCTACGACTTTTCATCCTACGCTTTCGGAATCTACGGCTCGACGGTGACGGGAGCAGTCTTGCCCAAAGGCTCGTCGCTGGCCAAGGTGTACGGCTGGAACACGCTCCTGAACGTCTTTTATCTTCCTGGCGCCTTCTTGGGTGCGTTTGGGTCGGACTTGTTGGGTCCAAAGTACTGTCTAATGGTGGGAATCTTTTTACAAGCAATCGTGGGCTTCTTCATGGCAGGCTTCTACAATCAGATCTTGGACAGTGGCATCGGCGGGTTCACCGTGATGTACGGCGTCTTTTTGAGTCTTGGCGAATTCGGACCCGGCGACAACATTGGTCTGATTGCAGCGAAATCGTCGAGTTCAATGGTTCGAGGTCAATTCTACGGCATCGCGGCTGCCATCGGGAAAGTAGGTGCCTTTGCTGGTTCGTATGCATTCACCAAGATTGCTGCCCGCTTTGACCCCGCGAACCCAGACTCTGCATCCGCTTACGCAGGTGACTTTTACGTCGCTTCTGCACTCGCCATCGTAGCGGGCATCATTGCCTTTTTCTTTGTCGGTGATCTCGATCAGGAATGCATTCAAAAGGAAGACGTCGCTTTTATGGAGTACCTCGAAGCAAACGGGTACGACATGTCTCAAATCGGCGAGCGACCTTCTGTCGCCGACGAATTCGAAAAAGCCCATCATTCTTCTTCTTGGACCAAAGACACGCCCGGACCAGGTGAACGTGAGGGCGAAGTCAATTTTTCGGGATAAAGGTTTCCCGGGATAAAGGTTTCAGCTGTTCATAGTCGAGATTATCATTTGTGCATCATTCACATCTCACGTTTTGTCGATGTTCTGTTTTATATTCCGTGACAATCGTTTTCCATCTCACGTTTGTTGATATACTGTCTTGTACTCCATGACAATCAGCTCCACTTACATTTCACGTTTGTCAATATTCTGTCTTGTACTCATTGTGAAGTTCAAGTTCAATACGCCTTTGAGCCACACAATATGGTCATTATCCATTATTGATAGTCTACATTTTTTCTAGATGTGTATATTCGCTATGAAATGCAATGTCACTTTTGTTTCTTGAAGGAATCTCGATTCACCTTTTTCTACCGCGTCTTCTTGTCGTTCGACACCACTTCTGGCGAGTCCATCAAGAACGTCCGTTCATACAACTTGAGTAATTCGTCGATGGCGATGATTGGAGCACTGATGCACAGGACGGCCTTCCATTCCTCCCAATTCAACGGAACGATGGCAAATAAGCTCTGTAGTGCCGGAACATACAGGATTGCAAAGTGTAGAATCATGCTGAGCGTGATGGCATAAACCAACTTCATGTTGACCCATAACGGTAATGTCAGGAGCGACTCGCTCTGTGACAGGGCATTGATGGCATTCATCATCTCAATGACAACCAAGATGCTGAGAGACACTGTGGACGCCTTCTTCGACAACTGATTCGTAAACATGTCACAACCGATCGATGGAAATTGCGAAGAACACTCGTGAAAGTGAGTCAACTGGTAGAATGAAATGTTGGGTCCCTGAGAGTAGTACATGAACCACCATGCGTAGCCGGCGACCGTGGCCACCCCGACATATGTTCCAATCACCATGTAACGGAAGAATAACCAGCCAGTGACGAGAGGCTCATCGCGACGCCTTGGCGGTCGCTGCATGATTGCATGATCTGGTGGATTGAATCCTAAAGCAGTTGCTGGTAGACCATCAGTCACCAGATTGACCCATAAGAGCTGGACTGGTATGAGGGCTTCAGGCATCCCCAGTAAAACCGTGAGGAAGATTGATACAACCTCGCCGATGTTGGAGGAGATGAGATAACGAATAAATTGTTGAGTGTTGTTGTAGATGGATCGTCCTTCTTCGACAGCAGTCTCGATAGTGGCAAAATTGTCATCGGCCAAGACCATGTCACTAGCCAATTTGGCAACGTCGGTGCCGGATCCCATAGCTATACCAATATCGGCCTTTTTCAAAGCAGGCGCATCATTGACACCATCTCCAGTCATTGCTACAACTTCGCCTTGTGATTGGAGGAGATCGACTAGCAGAGACTTGTGAGACGGCTCAGTACGACTGAACAAGGATGCATGCTTCACAGCCTCAAGTTGCTGGGAGTGAGTCAAGTTATCGAATTCCCTGCCTGTGTATGACTTGTTGGCAAGATCCTCGTTCTCACCAAACACGCCTATTCGTCGACAAATGGTCTCAGCAGTCTGTTTATTGTCACCAGTGATGACAACCACTCGAATTCCTGCAGATCGACACTTCTTGATGGCATCGCGCACCTCCGGACGTGGCGGGTCCAACATTGCTACTAATCCCACAAAGGTCAAGTCAGACTCTAATGCCGCATACTCTGAAGATTGTGATGCTTTTGTCGGGTTGCTTGCGCCTGAGACATTGGATTTTATTGCAAGTGCAATTACTCTGAGACCTTGTTGCCCATACCCGGTGAGCTTCGCCTCTATAGAAGAACGATGTTCCTGCGTAAGTGCAATAGCTTGACCATTCACCAAGACACTTGTGGAATTCGCGAGAACAGCTTCGGGTGCACCTTTAGTCAATAGCTTGTATTGGGCACCGGCGGCGACAAGGATTGACATCATCTTCCTATCCCGACTGAATTCGAATGTGGCAGCACGAGGATTTTGTCGTATGTATGTTTGACTGGACGTGCCAAGCTTCTCAACCAAGGTCTTTAGTGCTGCCTCGGTAGGCTCGCCAATGTTAGTGTATGCTCCGGTCTTTTCATCCACAGCGATCTCAGCGTCGTTACAGACTGCGCAGACCGCGGACAGAGTGCTGAGAGTCACATCAGATGATGCATCAACGACACTTTTTCCATTCTCAGTCACCTCGCCCTGAGGGGCGTATGTGGTGCCTTCGACCTCCAATTCACGTAACCCTGACTTGGTGATGGTGACGACTCGACAGACTGACATCTGGTTAGTGGTAAGGGTTCCTGTTTTGTCACTGCAGATGACACTGGTACTACCTAAAGTCTCGACTGATGGCAACGAACGGACGATAGCATTCTTTGCAGCCATCTTCCTTGTTCCAAGAGCCAAGCATGTAGTGATGACAACTGCAAGGCCCTCTGGAATGGCAGCCACGGCAAGAGCCACAGCTATTTTGAAGTAGTATATGGCTCCTGCCAGCACACCTCCGTGTGCAGGGTCCCAAAAGTTCTTGAAATTCACAGCCCACACCAGTACACAGATCACAGTGATTACCTTGGCCAAAAGATCGCCAAAGTCGTTGAGCTTCTCCTTGAGTGGCGTAGGCTCACTGATCTGAGAAGCGATTGATGTGTGAATGTCTCCGATAGCAGTCGAGGGCCCAGTGAGGACAACTACCGCTCTAGCACGGCCAATTGTCACGGTAGTGCCGGAGAAGAGCATATTGATCTGATCCTGTTTTACAGCTCTCTCATCCTTCACAGCATTCGTCGATTTGTTGACAGATTCTGACTCTCCTGTGAGTATGGCTTGATCCATCCTGAACGAATTCGTTTCAATCACCAATAGTCGACAGTCCGCAGGAACCTTATCACCAACACTGACTTCCACAATATCTCCGGGGACAAGCTCTTCGGCTCTAATCTTGGCGAGATGTCCATTTCGAATGACCTTGGCCTCATCGGGACTGTATTCTGATAGAGCGGCAATTGCTTTTTCTGCGGATGCCTCCTGACTGACACCGACGACTGCATTGAGGATTAGAATTGTCAAGATTACAATCGGATCGACAAAAGGTTCAAATCCTTGCCCTTCTTCCAGGATCGCAAGGACAAGAGAGATTCCAGCAGCGGCCAAGAGGATGATGACTAGTTTATCCTTGAATTGCTCGAGAATAAGTTCCCACAAAGGGGTAGGAGGCTCCTCTGGCATAATGTTTCGTCCATACTTGTCGCGATGCTCAGAAGCCTGTGCCGCTGTAAGACCGTGATTTGCATCGACTGAGAAAGCTCGCAGGACAGCTTCCGTGTCTTTGGTATAGGCTGCCTCCATCGTGAGGTTGGCAAAAGGACAGGAACTGAGCCTGACACGCGTCTGAAGAAGAGGAGGAAGGACTGCAAAGTGGTGATTGGGAGTAGAATTGACACGCTGCAGTTGGTGTTTAGGCAGGGAAAGAAAGGTCAAAGCACCAGAAGCAAGTTTCCCAAACTTTCTACTTCTACCGGTACTCATCTCCAGCTAGGTAACAAACACTTTGGACAGCACATCCACTTTCATGCCATCCTCCAATCATATTCACACTATTCAGCCAGTGTATCAGCCATCCCGCAGGTGAGGCTTGGGCTCAATTTGATCTTCCAAACAGTATACTCACTACTGCACTACTGTACTCAATACTAGTACTACAACAACATTCAACTCACTGACAATGGGCACTTGTGTGTTTAGCTGTGAGTAGCAAGACTCAGCTACTGTCCGATCGTCTCGAAATATCCATGAAGACTGTCATCCTCTAAACCACATCAACCATTAGTTATAACAACGAACTCAAATCATGACCGAAACATATAGTCCTGGCTTTGATACCTCAATGATCCAATCAGCCTCTCTTGAGGTTCTCGAACAATTACTATCATCTAGTAGAGAGCAGCAGAAGCATCTGACTGAAGAATTGGATCGATTCGTCTTGTCTCATCAGAACGAGCTACAGACGCTATACCTGGACGAGGACCAAGGCGCGGACGAAGTCCGGAGTTCTCTGGCACCTCTGGAGCTTCGGTATGAAGCTTTGCGTACATTACATAAGAAGTCGGAGCATAATATCAAGTCACTTCAAGAATCCAGAGTGCGACAGGAAAGGGACAAGCTAGAAAAACAAGTTTCTGAGCTTGAAGACCGTCTTACGAACAGTGCTAAAGCACTAAGTGTGAAGCAATTTGTCTCTGCATACGACATTGTTGATAGCCTGTCTGCAGATTTGCAGTCAGCGTCAGCCAGGGCAATATCCTCAGAGAAGTTGAATGCTCTTTATGACGCAACATCCGCTCAGCAGGCTTCAATCTTATCGCAAGCAATGGAAATATGGTCGAGTGGCATCATTATCAATCCCACTGGTCTGCGAATATCTCAGGAGCCATATTTAAGCGAGGTTATCGAGATTTTCAACAGAACAGGCTCGCTGAAGGACAAAACAAAAAGAATGACACAGCAATTATTGGACACATTTGTTCGTCCTTTATTGGTCAATGATGTCCGAGTTGATGAGTTCGATGACCGGTTGGTTCTTGGCAAGACTGGTCAGCGTGGACTCGCTGGTCTAGAAATACTACTGACCTATGTGGTCAAAAGCCCGCCGGCTCTCATATCCATGTTGCGGAGTTATCTGACACCTCTGGTTGTTGATGCCATACAGGGCGACTACCTTCGAGAGAACCTACCGA
Source organism: Taphrina confusa (assembly GCA_005281535.1). Classification (NCBI taxonomy): domain Eukaryota; kingdom Fungi; phylum Ascomycota; class Taphrinomycetes; order Taphrinales; family Taphrinaceae; genus Taphrina; species Taphrina confusa. Next base: position 356,791 of record RHGJ01000012.1, on the reverse strand, counting down.
CTCAAATCCAAGTAAGTGCCCGGATAGACGCTCTCTTACACGATCTCTCACATCTAAACACGACCATGAAAGAGCTTGGGTTACTTTCTAGCTCAGGCATCGTAGAAACGATCAATAATATTCCAACGGTATGGTTCGAGAAAAAAAGAAATATGGTACTCGATGAGTGTAGAAAGTTGGTCACGTCCTGGAGCGGCACCACCGAGACAATCGAGCAGAATGAGAACGTGACACATGAAGCTCTCATGGCGCCGGCCACCACATCGAGGTCAGAAGCAAAGGAAGTTGAGGCTGTCTATCAAGTCGAACAGGAAAATGACGATTGGGGCGTGGATGACTGGGATGTTGATGAAGATGACAGCAAGACAATGACAAATAAGGGCGGAGACGAGGTAGAAGATGATGCAGACGATGCTTGGGGATTGGACAAGGAGATGACAGAGTCACCAATAAGTCCACAGTCCACGAATCGGGGAGCAGCTGGTGAGACAGTGCTTTTATCGACGAGATATGCAGTATCTACCATTCCAAAGCTGCTCTTGGAGCTTATCAACCAATGCAAGATTGATGCAAATTCGTTGAAGACAACCCACAAGGACTCACCTATTGCATCCCAGTCACATAATCTTCTGACCATTCCCTTGGAGATCCTAGACATCTACCGAGCGCTGGTACCGCTCCTCATCACTCGGACGGGATATCCACGAATGACAATCTACAACGACTGCATCTACATCGCCTCTCAAATCGACGAAAAGGACATTTCGGCAAAAATGCAATCTTTTGGTGAACGGTTCTACACATTGGAGATCCACGAGAAACGCGACCAGATTCAGACGATCCTGAAGGAATCTGGCGGCTTTGTTAGCATCACCATCCCAGAACAGGCGGAACTCTGTCGCTCACTCATTCAACAAGTACTGGACCTGCTTCAGCGGACACAGGAACGATACGAACCGCAACTCGGTCGAACGACCATGTTTACCGCTCTCGGCACCCTCGTGGAATCCGCCTTGCAGTACTTTGTGACTTCATGTACCGCCATGACTGATATCTCAGAGGGCGAGTCGACCCAATTGGCAGCACTGGGCGATCAATTGAGTCTCGTCGAGGGATTGTTCAAGAGTGATGATGATGAATCAGGGACCGTATTGGCGGCCATGTGGTGTCCTACCTGGTTCAAATTCAGATTATTGTTGGACATTCTAGAGGCCAAGTTGGATTACATTCTGCAACTCTGGCGAGACGGAGATTTGGTCGATTATGAAGCGGGAGAAGTCGTGGAACTCATTCGCGCCCTCTTTTCAGATTCACCAAAAAGGCGACGTGCCATTGATGAAATCCTCGATAGTGTTGCTTGATGAATCGTAAACAAACAATCATTCCAGACTAGTGTTGTGTAATTCGAGTGAATGTCACGTTGAGCAAAACAAAAAGCGAGAGGCAAAATATACTTTGTAGTCAACAATCAATTACCACTTTGCACTAATTCTATCTTGTCACTCTTACTCTCACACCGTCTCTGATATTACTCTCTGAATTCTGGTTTTACTTCTTGGCCTCCTCGCGGGAATCGATACTCGATTCTTCGGCGACAGCTTGTCGGACAGCCAACAACTGCTTCTTCTCGAGCCATCGTGACTCGGGAACCAACCACCAACTGACAAAGCCAAAGATTGTAATTGCACCGAGAATGATGCCGGCATAGTTGAGGGACTGACCGGAAACCGGAAAGACGTACGGCGAGACGAGAACGGCAACGCAGAACCAATTGAATGGGATGGCGAGGAGATTGAGTGGTCGACTAAAGGCACCCAATTGCCACGCACCGTCTCTGAACCGAGTCGGCGTGATGAAGAAACGACAAGTGGTGATGAGGGCGTACGCAGCAAACGTCGGTACTCCAGCTGCCGAGATGAGACTCGTAAAGGCGACCGAGGACGGTAATATGGTCAACAGCAACAGACTCGCCACGATCCAAATCACCGTCTGCGCGTTCTTCGGATTGCCGTTCTTGTCAATTTTGGCGATCCAGTTCGACCAGGGCAGCACTCCGTCCCTCGCTACCGCAAACACGAGACGCGAGGCTGCTACAGAAGCGACCGAAGTGTTGAGAAGTAGTCCCAAGATTGAGATGACATTCATAAAGACGTGAGCACGTTGACCCAGCGCTGCGGCGTAGACCGAGACGAATGGTTGTGGACCACCAAAGTTCTCGATTGTGGATACGTCAGGCGCGGCAAACAAAAACAAGATGACGACTGGTAGACCCAGGACTGCCGAACACACCGCGGACCAAAACAGTCCTCGGGCTGCATTTCGAGAGGCATGCTTGGTCTCTTCTGCGACATGACCGGAGGCATCGTAACCGACCAGAATACCGGCAGTGGCAAGGAACGAAAGACACCAATTCCATCCTGGAGTAGCTCCTGTGTAGTTGTCCGTTGACAAAAAGGCATACTCGGCAGACCTGAATCCATAGGTAGTGGCAACACCAATTGGGAACCAGATGATGTTTAGTAAAAAGTCAAGCATGACTATGGTCGTGGCAGATCGGAAGACCCAACGATAATGCCTTGGCGGCAAATACTGAACAGACATTGAAAGTGCCAAGCAAGCTTCTGCCACCGCCCACTGGACGGCTCGAAACTTGACATCTGCGACGTCCGTCGAAAAGTCAAGGTTGAAGGCCGCAATTTCCGACAACATGTAATTTGCACAAGCCTGTGAGTTTGAGGCCACAAAGGTCGTCCAGGCGGTAGTCGACCACCAAGCGACGATAAAACCAGCGAGTCGTCCATAATTTGGTCCAGCACACTCAGCAGCCCAGAAGTAGATAGATCCAGCGGCAGGTAGTGCTGAGCATATCTCAGCCAGCACGGCTGCTGTGATGAATGTAAAGACGCATGTTATCAAGTACGAGGTCCAGTAAGCCAATGGTCCACCAGCTTCAACTCCGAGGAAAAATGTGACTCTGATTCCGCCGACAAAGTATAAGGCCGCGAAAGCCGCCGAGAAGTTGTCGATGAGCGCAAATGTCCTGTGTAATGCCTAACCATGTCAATTTCATTACCGATGCTGTGACAGAACCCCACTTACTGGCTTGTAACCTAATTTTGCCTATAACCATCAGCAACTTGCTCTTATCGAGCAGAAAACAACGTCGTAGGCTTGTTTTTCCTTCCGCAGATATTAATCTGATCAAGTTTTACGGGTATAATCTCAGACTCCTGCCCACTACTCCACCATAAAGATTGGCATCAATATGGTGAGAGTCGCAAACAAGAAGCCACCCCGAAACAAGCTGTTTGACGGCAAGAAAATTGTTACCTATGATTTGTATGCATTTCTGCTCGAACCATGCTGTATGGTTCAGCTTACGAGAAGTCGCTCATCATCGTTGAGCGAAGAAGCAATAGACTTGGAAGGCTCTGTGACCTCCAAATCATGCATGTTGAGTCTGTCGGACTTGTCCATGAGTGATTAAACTGTTGTATAGTATATTTTCTCTTATGAGTCCGAAGTTGGTGAAAAGATGGAAAACGGGATCCTCGAATACACGGGATGGACTGATGACACCATTTGAGCTCCGCCTAACCCAACGGTCAATTTCGGAGGTTTCTGCAGTGTACGGTAATGTTGATAATCCGTGAGCACCAATGGCTGGAAAGGTCTGCTTCATGGTGATGTATCTACAGAGTGACGATATCTACATTCAGAGACTTCCGTAAACACGTTGCCTTTTGCTCAAGACGATTGCATCATCCGTCATTATGATTCTTGAGCTTCGTCGTGCCTTTCGTCCTGGCCTACGGACAGTAAAGCTTGCTATGCAGAGTACACGCAAATGAATTAAACCCATGAATCTTGCTTTGCTCCCCAATTTTAAAGTGATCATATGAAGCTATTGGTACAGTTTACCAGAATATTTTTTCTTTCAAGCTCTCCCATGGTTCTTGCAGTGACCCATCATCAATACGCTTCCGTAAATCGTTGACAACTATCTTATAAGTACAACGTCCTCTTGTATGGCCGCGACGTCTATAGTACATTTTCAACGGCTCTAATGTATTCGGAAGTCTCTTGACGAGGTGGAATCGTTTAGCTTGATCCTTTTTACGAGCATCCTGACGAAAGAGGCTGTCACAAGCTTCCATCAGCTCGACGTGCTTGTTTAGTAGATTGTGCGCATCATCCTTGAGAAAATCGCCAAAGCTGAAAATGTCCATCTCGCGCTGCATACTCTGAAAATGTTCTCTCGCTCGCTCGTCGTCGAATACCACACCTCGGCATGATGTATTTGCGAGAGCTAGATAGGCCTCTCGTGCAGGTTTGCCCTGGATAAGTTGACGACACGCAGGGTTGAGCCCGGTGACAAGTAATTCCCATGCTGCACGGTCCTGATCGTAGGCGTGCTGAGCCTTCACCTTATTGGAAAAGGACACGCTCAGTGAACACGTATCCGACTCGAGTGGATTCTTCCTGATCCTTTCAAGCTCATCAATTAGTGACGGCAGTTGCGATATCCTCTGCTTTACAAGAGCTGCATAATTTGCATCGAATATATGGCGAAAGAGATCTGCATGTGAAGAATTGACACACAGCTCTATACTCCACGAAGTAAAGTCTGAAAGGACGACGCCTGAGCTTCTAACTGTTTCAGGCACATGCTTTTTTTCCATGGCACAATGACAGATGCTTACAAGAGTGCTTCATTCATAAAGATTGTACCACCTTGATCCTGCAGCAGTAGATGACGGACAGTTGTGGGCTATGGAGGCAAGCATATGACATTCTGTGGAACGCACAACACAGACAGAGAATCCTATCATGCTTCAAATGCCATGATGTTCTTGTACAATGCTCAAATTGCATGTGCAGTAAAATGTCTCATCTTGATTGTGTGTTGTGGCGCCATCAGTGTTCAATGGCCCATTGAACCTTTGCGTGGTCAATTGGCCTTGAGGCCGAACTTGAAGAAACAGTATGCAAACTTGCGCTCGCTTTAGCAGTGACGACTGGATAGTGCCCAGCTTGATACAGTCATCGTTGTATCTGCCACCAGTGTACGTCTCATAAAAGACAAGAGATAAATAGACTTCAAGTCTTGAAAGTGTATGGCCTGCCAACGGCTTTGCCTTTGCCATCAAATTTGACACCCTCCTCACGTAGCAGTTTGATTTTTTCTTTGGCATGTATGCCATCTTCACCCCAACTTCCACCGAATCCGCCAATAGTCCCATCGCTGGCCAATACTCGATGGCAGGGCACGTATGGCGCGAAAGGATTATTGCGCATGGCATTTCCCACGGCACGAGGAGAACTTGAGAGAGCATCGGACATTGCCTTGTAAGTTGTCCATTGACCACGAGGCACAGTATACAAGAGTTGCAAGACCTTCTTACGATATGGCTTCAGATCGCTGGAATTGTTCAAACTGGCAATGTCAAATGCTGTAGAGTCGTCCAACTTTGATTTCTTTTCACTAGCGTCTGTACTCGGCGCTGAAATGAGACCAGAGTGTTTCTCCTCATCCTTTAAGTGAGCTGTATGAGAATCGTCTGTAGCCTTTCGCTTATTGACTTGGGCTTTACTTGGTCCTTTCTTTCCTCGAAGATCAAGGCTCTTCTGATTCAATTCCACGAGATCCTCGGATCCATTCAGAATGCCTTGTCCCAACTCGATTGCATCCTGTAATTGTTGAATCGTCATGTTCTTGTACGCCGGACTCTTGATCTTTGACATCCACGGAACGTCTTTGCCGACTGCATTATCTAGTATGATGCGCGCGAAACAATGATCAAGAGAGACTGGCCACTTCTTCTGGGCAGACGAACGTTCTTTGGCAGCTGTTGGCAGCGTCTTCGAGTACAGCTCTGTCCAGATAGCTTGTCTCTCTTGCAAAACTGCTGGCACCGCTTGCACCATTTATGACATGTATGCGTCGATTGAGATTTACTTGTTATTGTTTACTGTTACACATACTTGAGCATTGAGGCATATGGGATCGGACCTGGTGTTCAATAATCGAGGGAATGATCAGTGATCAGAAAGTTCATATCAATACCTGGGCACTGCTTCATCATCAACAACACGAATAGATATCAGGCAGAACAGATACCCAATGATAGTATGTGAGGACAAATCACGTCAAGTAAAGGACAAGCTCTCGTATGGGCCCCTATTATAAATGATACTGCCATCGCGAAACCCGACGCTATGCAATAAGAGAACTGAATAATGTACAACAACACCTTCTCATGGCAACCAAACTTTGACCACCGGATCGACTCCTGCACTTGCCAAGACATACCTGCCTTTCCCCAAATCTTCATGCCGACTACCATTAGTGTCAACTCCCTTGTGTTGCTGTTCTTCGTAGATTTGTGACGCACTCAATCCCCATTTCATGGAACTTATAAAGTGACTGTGCGCATCATTAATCGTCTTGCTGCACCGACCGCCTTGTTCGAGATCCCATATTTTGATGCTTTTGTCATCACTTGAGGAGAATAGGTATTTGCCATCTGGGTGAAAAACAAGAGCTCGCACCCAATTATCATGTCCGTTTAGTGTCGCTATACATATGGCCGTTTCGACATTCCACAGCTTGATGCTTTTGTCCCTGGATCCAGTGGCTGCAAAAGTAGTCGTCCGACTCACCTTTGTGCCAGCCAATTTGCATAAATGTACAAAGCTACTGGGTGGCGCGAGTACTGCACACTCCACAACATGTTCGTGCCCTCTCAATTCCACCTTGCACTCGCCACTTGAGATGATGCGATACCGGGCTACATGGTCGGAGCCACCAGTGAGCAGGGCCAAACCATCGAATGCAGGGGTTAAGCAGCGAATCCAGTCACCGTGCGCGTTCTCTATCGTGTTTATGCAGAATCCAGTCTCCACTTGCCATATACGGACTGTGCAATCACGACCTACAGAGGCCAAACGATCTCCAAGCGTGGGGACGAATTTGACAGAAGATATGACATGATCATGGCCGTACAGTGTCTTGATACATTTGTATTCGTCGTCGGCGTCCCACAGCTTGATCGTCAAGTCATTACTGCACGATACCAGCAGTGTAGGACTACGTGCTTGATTTGGGTTGACACTATCTGTGAAGATTGGAGGAGAAAAGTCGACGTCAGTGACAGACTTTGTATGTGATTTGAGCGTTCTCTCAAAGTCTCCAGTCTCCCAGTCCCATATCTTGATTGTTGAGTCTTCTGAGGACGTTGCGATGATGCTAAATGTTGGGTGGAAGGCAATGCCTGTTACTGGTTGTCGATGTCCGCTTAGGTTATGTCTGGCCGGAGTTCGGGGTGTCCAAGTCGTCAGGTCCACTTTGTTGTTGCCGTTTGCAAGATGAGTGGGAACTAACGATTGCATCTCAGCTAGACTTTGTTCGAGATCCATTATTTTCTTTTGTAGTCGAATCACAGATAACCACTTCTTTTCCAGGAGATCGTTGAATTTGACATCTTCAGGTACCTCTTGAGGGTCAATCGATAGTTCTTTGCTTAGAACCTTGAAAGAAGAGGACAAATTCTGCTTCTTAAGGTAGGCGAGCATGGAACGATGCAAGTCGTCGCGCTGCTTTTGCGAAAGTGACATCGACGCCTAGATCGCCCGGTGTTGCGACTTCCCTCCCACTCCTGCCAACTTATCGACTCGTCAATCACACACTGTAAACATGCAGTCATCCAAGATTTTCCTGCTGAAAGTGATTGATTCGCCTTTGTTGTGCTCGGTGCTTGCAATGTTTGAGCACAAGGCAAACTGTTTCGCAACGCCGCCAGATTGTGGCTACACGCGCCGTTCCCGTTGTGAGAAGATCTGGCGGAGTAAAGGATCAGGCCTCAGTATCCTACCTATGGGTAGGTATAATCGGAATCAATTGCAATGTCCTACAACTATCTGCTTTGTATGTATGCACAACCCAGGTCTGTCATTCCTGCATACTGCGGTCCAGTAAGATGCTTTACCATCGATGGCAGGTCACACAAGCATCACCTGACGAGACCTGTGTCTTGAGACAATAGTATAGACTATTTGCAACACTATGCTATGCAATCGCATGTCATGTTTTGATGGCAAGGCTCTCGCTAAATAAGCACAGTCAGAGATATTTACATCATCAATCATCTTGATCGGACGATCTTGTTAAAAGTCCAATCCTCCCTGTATGACCTTTCTACTCAGTGTAGATTGCATCTGTGGTAATGCCTCGTCAGTCTTTGGCACGGTGTCGGCGCTAGACGAGAGTAGACTGGCTTTCTGCTGAGCAGCAAGGTGATCCCGCCGAGCTCGCTTCTCACTACCGATGCCGAGCTTGGAAATGCCAGAATTGAGTCCTTCGAGTAAAACGCACGCTTTGCAGACTTCGTTGCTGGAAATATAGCCACATCTGCTACACTTGCCCTGCTTTGCCAACTCGACGGTATCCTTGATCTGAAATTGTTCCCCAGAGAAGATTATGTCAATGATGGCGGATGGCCGCATAGCTTCCAGGTCCTTGATCAGTGTTCGCGCTGTGCCCCTAAAAGCTTCTGGAGAATAGAGACACTCCGTCGAGAAGTAGTCGAGGTTCTTGTAGTGTGCATATAGGACTATTTCCTTCTCGTAGGTATACTTGAAAGGCTTGGAGCGTCGAATGGAAGCCTCCCCTTGTGTCACGATCTCTGTACACCGGCCCAATCTGGCGACATCTCCACGTAGGAGGTTCATGACGACTGTCTCCGCTATATCATCGGCATTGTGACCTGTGACAATGTGCTGTATATCGAGCATCCCAGCACCGCGATCGAGAGCCTGTCGCCTAAAGACACCACAAAAGGTGCAGTTGTTCTTCTTGCCGACTGCCTCCACAATTTTGTCCATGCTCCATCCATATAGTTCATCATAACTCACTATCGTCAGAGGGATGGCATATTGTATCTGGTTTCGCTTGACGGTCTCGAGAGAGTCGTCCCGGTAACCCTTGATTCCTTCATCGACACTGATCAGATAGAGGTCGAGACCGTAGTCGTGTCTCTCGTTCAACAATTTCATCGTGTGCGCCAGGACTGTAGAATCCTTACCGCCGGAGGCACCAATGCCAACCTTGTCACCTCTCTTGAAGAGCTTATTCGTGACGATTGTATTGTGTATCTCTGTTTCGAAAACATGATAGAAGCATTCACGACAGATTTTCTGTGACGTCTTTGGGCGCTTCATCTGCGGCTTCCTGATGTGACATAGCTCGCAACTCCTGACCACCATTATAGCCTTATGAAAGATTGCTTAGCAAGAGCCCAAGCAAGTCTTTCTGATCGCACAAATGGAGTCGACAACCACTGGAAGTTGAAGAAGAAAGATTTGTGGCAGATGGCAAAACAAAAATTGGGTGGCGGTGGTGGAGGAGAAGGGTACGGGATAACTTTGGTCCCTTTCAAGGTTGTCTCGATTCATGCCCCAATTGTGGTGATGGATGGCAATTCATGTGCACGAGTTGACTGAAAGTAGAGGAGGACTGATAACTGTTACCATCCATGGATGCGTCAGTGACGGAAGGAAGGATTTCACACAATTTCAACACGCAGATTTGTCTCGCAGCAGTAGTTCTAGTTGCTCAATCCCAAACACTCACTGCTGACGCTATTTCAAGGTTCGTGAGCGTGTAGTCAACGCACATCGTCCTCTCTGATTGGTCAGGACGGGCTGTCCCGCTCTGTCCCGCCGGCTCCAGCAAACGAGCAAACGGTTTGGAAGGGAGTCGGTTGCAGGAGCTGATTCTGTCGCGCTTCCTGACTCTCCTACTCTCAGGGATATACCTTACAGCGAGCGACCTTTTGATAACCCCCTCGTTCTAGGCTGTCTTTACCGTCTAAAAGTTCAGTCTTGTACCCTGGACAGTAGGCAACGTGCTACGTGATGCCCTTGTTCATCATCGAGCCATCCTCGGAAGGTCCTGTCCCTGGCTCACAATCTCTGGAGACTCGCAAGGCTACTCAGGCACTGACACGGATCCCTCGTCCCAGTGATTCACCCGATGACCCTTTGAACTGGTCTCTGGCACGAAAGAATTTCATACTGAGCATACTATGCGCACACGCTCTCCTCGCGGCAGTCTTGAACCCAGTCTTGGCAGTAAACACTTTCCAACTCACGTCTGCCTTCAAGGTCAGCTTCACCAAGATTGCTATGCTCACTGGCTACAACGTTCTCGCGCTCGCCATAGCAGCACTCTTCTTCTCTGCATCCTGCAAAACATTCGGAAGACGACACACCTTCCTGATCGGCTCGTTGCTGATAATCGCCGGCTGCTTCTGGGCTGCCAAGGCTGATACCTATGGCTCGATCCTTGGCGCCAGAATCTTGCAGGGTATAGGAATCGCTCCATTTGAGGGACTGATTCAGGTCGTCGTTGCAGACATGTACTTTGTCCATCAACGAGGCCGTGCCTTTGCTTGTGTCGCCGTTGCGTATCTCGCCGGCGCCATGATCACCCCAATCATAACCGGTAAATTGATTGTCGAACAAGGAAGGCGGGCACCTTTCTATCTTGTCGGCGGCTTCAGTAGCTTTTTCTTCATCGTCCTGTTCTTCTTTCTCGAGGAGACGGCATTTAGACGCCCTGCTGAATCTTCCTCCATGTCTGTGGACGAGGACATTACTACTCCGCGCGCCTACATCAACAACGAACTCAAGACGACATTCGAAGCCGGCGATGCGATTGAACGTCAACTGACACCTCCCAAGAACGTCGTCAGTCCAGTCAAGACGTTTGCCATGGCGAAGCTCTCACCCTTCTCGGGAAGATATTCGGACGAGTCCTTCATCAAGCTGGTCCTGCGACCGATAATGCTCTGCTTCCATCCCGCCGTCTTCTGGGGTGCTGCAACGGGTGGTCTCATCACGGCGTGGGCCGTGATGCTCGCCACGACTGTTGCCGCCTTTTTCGTCTTTTTGTCTCCAGCAAAGATTGGATACCTCTTTACCGGTCCCCTCATCGGCGCCCTGGTCTCGCTACCTCTGTCGGGTCTGTCATCCGATTACATCGTGAGACGACTTACGCACAAATATGGCGTCTACGAACCCGAGTACCGACTCTTTCTCATCATTCCATTCGCCATCACCTCCACCATCGGTCTCTTTGGGTTCGGGTACACCGTGATTGGTCACGACAGAATCATTCCTGCGGCCTTTGCCGGCTTCGTCGTCTCGTCCGTCTGTTTCTCGACCGTGGCGGCCAGCACGTACATTGCAGACGCCTACGCGTCTCTCGACGTCGACTGCTTCATCGCCTTTCTCCTCGTCAAGAACGTCCTGGCGTACGCACTCACGGTCAAGGGCTTCACTTGGTTATTTAAAGATGGACCGAGACGCATGTTTGTCGTCTGTGGAGCCTCTGAACTCGGCGTCTGTTTTCTCGCCCTCTTGATGTTTTTCTTTGGCAAGGTCATCAGACAGTGGTCTGCAAAGTCGGCCTTTTGGCAGTACATTTTTCATTGAGCCAAGCAGGCTGCCTGCCATCGAGTAATCCTTTTTCCAAACGGCTCTTTTCTTTTACAGCAATGGCATATGACGACACTCTTAGTATTCTTTATTCACATATTTTTCTGACACGATTCATAAATATATATAACTATAAATCACAAATACTTTTAATTGCGTGATCGTCTGGAGATTGTACGCACATTGTGAATCGAGTACTGTTGAAAATTTCATACATTATATATACATGATTTCGAATGTATATAGACAATCAGGTCGTTGTTTAGCCAATATATGGTCCTCATAATTCCTCATAATTCTTCATCTACACATCAAGACTACAACTTATGCCTGATACTCAATGCGAGTTCTTATCCTCCACTTATCCAGAGTTGTTGTACTCGGTCACGGCAATCTTGATTTTACTATACACAAACTTCCGACCCGACTCCTCCTCGATCGGGATGAATGGACCCCGGACGCCTTTGAGAATCAACTGGATTCCCGTCTTTTCGAGCGCGATCGTCTTCAAGTCTGTGAATGGAATGTCCCATTCGACCGTAAAGTTCTTGGTCTTGGCCAGGATCATCGTCTGATATGTAATCAACAACGTGGCTTCGTCCGTGATGTTGTAGTGAGCCAAGTAATCCTCCTTGGATAACTTGCTATTGTTCAACTGTCGCAACCAGAAGAGTCCCAAGGCTTCATTCTGGTTGAATGGTCGGACGATACCGTCTCTTCCCACATGACGAGTGATTCGTACTTTTGATAGTCCGTCCTCGTCAAAGACTGTCGTGGTGTTGCGAATTCCTTCCGAGACATTACTTGCGAGGTCAAACACACCAATGACGGGCTTCGTCGCAAGTCCCAGGAGTCCCTTACCCACGCCCTTGAAAAAGCCTGCAGCACCTTCCCTTTCCGCGCCCTCGAACGGTTGACGTGCAAGACCTTCTACTCCACTGCCGAGACTTGAGATTAATGCCATACCACCCTGCTGAACTCCATATAGTGCATGCTTTGGCTTATTACGAGCACGAGTCATCCTCCTCCTGTCTTGAAATTGCTTGTCCATGGTAGCAACCGAGAGGCCTTTGGAAACACTACCAGTCACCTTCGAGATACTATCCGAAACACCAAAGACGGTCTTCTTCACAAAGCTTGCAGTCCCTTTGGCGATTCCAATACCCAATTCTTGTGGCCGATCACTCATCACAAATCCGTTGTATGGCTCATAGAAGATATCCGCCACTCCGGATGTGATGTTTGTGAAAAGCCCAACCGGATTGCCAAGGAAGTCAGCTGAACCTAGAATTTTGTGCACCTGGTAGAAGAATTCCTGACCATAATGAGTTTGGATACTGGCTTGCAAAAGCGGAAAGGAAGTGAGGACGTTCTCCATGAGCAAGGCATTAAGTCGGACGGGTGCGTCGTTTATGTTTCCAATAGCCATCGTAAGTATATTGAAGAAGAACATTAGGGGGTTGCGTGACGATGTCTTGTCCTCGACATTGACACGTTCAGTGCGCACAAAAGAAAGATTGAGCTGCGCGGGCTGTAGGTGCAGTACTTCGAAGTATACGTCTGAGCTTGATACAGCACCTGACGGCTCAGGTATTTCGATTTTGTCATCACATAGAACACCTTCATGGATTTCTGACCACGAAGCTCCAGGCACTTTTGAGAAGTCAAGTAAGGCGAACAAAAAGTCCTCGTCGACTTCCATGGTCATCTCTTGCAATAGGACGGTCGCGTACTTCACGAAAAATACTCCATGAGAGTCGTCTTTGGCTTGTGTCAACGCTGCGCGCCAGGCCGGTCTGATATCCATCTCTCGCCCTGTTTTGGGCACAACTGTGGGATAAAATAGAATTGGATAGATGCCGCCATACAATTGGTTGTCTATTTGGATCCACTTGCATAAGAGATCGTAATGTACCTCAGCTGGAGAATCGCTGTAGTTGAGTTCGATATTTCTTAGTGAAATATAAGCGAGTTCCTGGTGGCGACTATTGATCAATGAGAGGCCAAATCCCTCAAGTCGTACCACGGCCGTGAATGTGGGTCTAGTGTCCTTCGTGGATGCCACAGTTTCAAATTCGTTATTGCTTGCTGTTGATGCAGAGCTATCGGCACGTAGCAATCGTTGCCTAGTGGTGCTACTGCGTTTGGGTTTGTATAGACTTGTTTTCGGATCATAGTCACGAATGATCAACTTCCTTTGTGGTCCATCCGCAACTACGTTGAGATCTACCGCTCTACTTTCTGTACCTGGTTTGCTTGGATTGCTTGGCACACGGAAAGGCTCAAAGCTGCCGATTTCGTCCAATCGCAAATGCCGAGGCCTCGAGGTCTTTTCAGTCCATGGACAGAGCACAAGACTGTGTTGTGCAGCTGCAGGAAAGTCCCAAGCATATGGCATCGAGCATTTTGCCGGTATCCTATATCGTTCAGGATAATATCTTATGCCCGAGTCTTCGTCAGGATAAGGATTGCCTTGGTAGTAAACGAAGTCTGTTTTGCTCTCATTACGTATCTCAAAGGGCCAACGGCTCTCTTCACTAACAGTTAAAAATAGAGCTGGACCTTCCAACATTATGTCGATCTTGATCAGTTGCTGGTGCTCTCCTTGCTTCTGAATTTTCAGATGCGTTCTTCCGACATTCTGAATATTGATCGGGTTTGACCAATGATTGTCCATGCCTGGGAAAGCCACAACTAATTGTCGTTCTTGGCCAGCACGCATGAAATGTAATGGTAACGTCTTTCCGGATTTCAACGTCAAGATGTCGGAAGATCGTGGCTCTCTGATGTTTATGTCCACCGATAAGGTACTTTTAAGAATGAATCTAGGAGTCAAAGAGACCACCTTTGTGAGCTTGTATTTGCCTTGGCCCTCTTCAATTTGTATTCCAATATGGATCTCCTTATTGTCACTGTCTGGAATAGTGATATCTGATACGCTGCCAATAGCTTCGAAACTCTGAGGAGTGGACCAATTAGAATTTCCAATCTTCAGAAGTGACCGATTTTTCCTCTCGTCACTTGCATATGAGTGAATGTATGGTGCGGCCACAATACCATTTCCAGAAGGAAGTTGCCCAGCGCCTGCTCGAGCCTTTTGTAGGAATGTCTTGGATTTGATCTGAATATCCAGACCAGTCTTGTTAAGTACGAGATACGGTGCATAGATCGAGACCACGAAAGCACCGCCAGAATCAGGCAATTTTGTGTAGTGTAAGCCGAGATTAGTTTTCAAACCCTGCTCATCTACCACAGCAAGTCGACCTTCTTGTCTGAAACTGTCAGGGTCATTGGTGTGTATGACCGCAAATTGACTTGTCTTGTACTTGGGGTGACTATCCACCAATTTGACACTCAACAACAGAACATGCTTCAAGTCTACAGTGTGAACAGGACCAAGCAGACCTTTCCGAAGGTAGTTCTTGTGATCCTGTTTAGTCTTGTCGTCAAAGACACGGTATTCGAGATCATACGGCAATAAATTGTTGATTTCGATTGGTGGACTAATCTTGATGGTCTGATATGGATATCTGCCAGCCAATGTCCCATTCGCGTCGAAGCGTGAAAAACATTGGAAATTCCAATTGGAGCCTTCGCCATCCACAGGCTTACAATTTACAGAGAGCGCCGGCGATTCGTAAAGTTCGTGCCAAGTCAAGGTTTGATGTGACCATTGATAGTGAAATCCTGGATCTGGACGAATTTTAAACCCGCAATCCAGTGCAGCACGAATAGGCGCTGCGCAGTCTTCTTCCGGACCAATCTTATAAATTTTTGAACGTTTGTTGCCCTTCTCGTCGACCGCAACCAGCTCTAATGGGATCTTAGTCCTATTCTCGAACAGTAGAGCTGACCTGAAAGTGATATACTTAACGTAATCTGCTCTCAAATGTATGTGAACCACTACGCGATGATTGATTGAACCTGTTTTCTCTTTCTGCTTGAGCACGTATATCTTCTCGCCCTCTCGGTTGACTGGAATATCTCTTACCGTCTCCCAATCACTGTCCTCGATTTTGATCGCAAGCCGTGAGTTCTTCTCGTTGTTCGATAAGTTCTCTCGTTGCGTTCGCCAATCGTAAAACGACCAGGAGATTTCTTCTCCATCTTCAATTTTCTTCGCTCCAGATGATTGATCAGTATCATCATTCTGTGTATCTGACCATAAGGTAAGAGGGAATCCCGTCATATTCAGAATCCGATAAGGGGCATCATTCCCTCGAACCCGAGTCAGGATATCATCGGGGTTGGAACTCAAGTAGTCGAAAGACTTGGAAGCAAGCGCAATTGTGTTGCTCGTTAAAGTCATTTCGATGCGTTTGCGGCTGAAGATGTTGACATCCAGCTTTTCCGGGTTCAGTGTTTTAGCGACCTGGAAGAAGTTAGCATGTTACGTTTCTTGAGCTTAGTACTGTTACGTGGAAGCCAATATCAAACGGCTCAATCAGCGGTTCCCAGTGTGATACAGAAAAGTTGTATATATTGGCAAATGCTCTGATCGATGTGTCAATGAACATCTGTACAGTTAGTATAACTAGTAACGAATCGAGTCGTGCCATACATCTGAAGTCCAATTCTTGATATTGACGGTAAATTTGTATATGCTCATATCAATGATCGGTAATTCGTGGAGACTCCCAATAAGGACGAGTCTCAATCCCTCAAAAGTCGCTCGCAGTTCCTCCTTGTTGACGATCGCCGAGGTTATCCCTGAGTCAGGCAGGACTGCATTATCAGGAGCGCTCTCTTCTTTGATCTTCGTTGCCATAGATTGACGGGCGTTCGTGCTTCTGTTCATGCGTGAAGCTGTACCTACTGATTTGCGCCTCTGGCTTAAGCCCGCTGCAGTACTACTTCGACGTCTACTCCCCTCCACAGCTTTTATTTCGGGCTCACCTTGTGGTACATCGCTGGAGAGATTCGAAGCGGTAGAAGCTATTTGCATAACGAGCATGATATCACGAAGCGACAAACGGAGAACGAGCGGATCCACATCCACCTCGATTATCTGTATTGAGCGACGACCAGACTCGACTCTTGCATCCAGTGACAGAGAAAGTGAAAAGTCATCAAGGATTCGTAGACGCCTAGCCTCAAACTCATTCATGCGGGTCATGTACATTCCTACCTTGTCAACGTTCAGCATAAGGACCGATTGCTGTGTCAGTAGTAATTGCTTTGCAGTAAGAACAATAGCATCTGTATCATGTTTGCTTGAGTTTGCCACCAAGATGATCGATGGATCCACAATGTTCACACGATATGCTATACTCATGGTCTGCTGATGCGGACTTGCTGCTTTCGATCCTGTAGCAGTGGTAGTGGAGAGTCGTCGAGGACGGGCTGTCGCACTTTCTGCATTCGTTCGTTTATTGACTATATCATCAACATCTGAAATCTTTCGTGGTTCGATACTGGAGGCCGTCAATCCTTCATCAGAAACAATGTCATCAATTGATTCCTCCTTGAAGGCAGACATTGCCCAGTGCTGCAGCTCGAAAAGATATTCAAGCGAGAAGATCATGCGAGGCGTATCAATCGTCAACATTGCCATGAGCGCCCGATCTTGCTGACCTGATATTGTTATACTGGCATTGAACTGATGACCATCGTGCTTGATGGCTGGTATAACTTCTCGAAATTTGTTATTCTTAATGACTCTTGTATCTTCGACTGTAAAAGACTGAATGTTGAGTTCACCCTGGACAGAATTATCAGATTGTGTTGCAAACTTGGCTTTTGTTTTGTTGAGCGAGAACCTGGTCAGTGAAGCTTTATCAAGGTCACCGACGGCGGAATCCTCGTTATTGGTATATAACTCAAGGATCAGATCTCCTATGGACAGATCAGCCTCAAGTGAGGTATAGATATCTTGCTCTTCATCGACATGTACAGGAGGACTTCCATCGCGCTCTTGATCTTTTGCGATCTCTTCGTAGTTCTCCGAATTGGGCTTCGGCTGCTGCGACAATGTCTGCTCTAATTCCCTTTCTTCCTCGTCAAGCTCGTCACCGGTGAAAATCGTAGGCAGAGATTGGCTCAGGTCCATCAAAAACTTGTATTGACCCTGTGTGACCTGCAACTTAATGTCAGACACATGACCGGCCACACGAATGACGGGGACGTTGCTGTCAGGTTGATGCTCGACTATATCAATGTCAAAGGTAGCATCCGCGTCCTCGATCATCTGCAGCTCTTCGCGAACCGATCCCACGTACTGGAATTCAGACGAAAGACTGATATTTCGAACTCCCACCTTTACCTTATTGACATAATTTCCATCTTCAGTGTCGGATATGAGCTCGAATGTGTTCTTTGCAAAGAGCTCGCCTAAGTTTGCAACGATCAAATCGCGATCAGCAGTCTCAGTGGACAGACGTGGAAAGATAAGGATCGGGGTACGGATTAGAATGTCAAAGTGCATCTTCCCTGCTTGTTCTTGCGCTTGTTGTACTTGCGATATGGCCGCTATTCGAGCATTGTCGAAGATGGCTTTCATTCGTGCGAACTTCGAGCCGAAATTCATGATTTTACGTAGGGGCTCCTCGACACAATTGATCTTGACTGAATTGAGTCGAAGGTATACAGAGCTATCATAGCCGGGATAAGTGGCCACCGTGCTTTTGTCGAAAGTCTCATATTGGAAGTCCACGAGCTCATCTCCTTGAATGGATATTATCTGTCTGAAGGCCGAGAACGCGTCGGAGCCTTGATTAACATCATCTCGTACCGACAGATTACCTAGTTTGGCGCTCACGCGGAGTGTTGGCCCATTCAAGAATACTCCAACATCGCCCTTACTCATCTTAAGAGTCGCTAGACGGATACCGTCTTGATTCAAGACGAGCACGATGCTGGTTAGTTCTACTTTCACCCTCATCTTACTCTCATCAGATATAGATGTTTGTGAGTTCGGAGTGTTGGTGACCGCTATGGATGTTTGCTGATGATCTACCACTGCATTTGGCACCTCTGTGCTGGTAAACGTTGTCAAAATGAAGTCAAAAAGTGTCAGTATACTCTTTTGTGTGACAATCAGATTGATCGTGGAAAGGGCAACATCAACATTCTTCTCGACACCACCGTAGACTGACTGGAATTCTGGCGAATCTGGTTTGACTTGTACATATTTTACATGTACCAAGTCTCTTTGTTCTTGATCATCTTCACCGATTTGTTCCGACGTGACAAGGCGTTGAAATTCCGGAGGAGAATCTGTGTTCATTCGGTCCTCGATGATGAAAGATTTCAGGACGACGTCCGCTTGCATGTCGTATTGTCTAAGCACAAAATCGAGCGCAAATTGCTGCAAGACTATATCGACAAGCAATTGGTCATCGTCTGAGGCCTGAGCATCAGCCTTGAATAGCGAGCCTCTGAGCTCACCAACGGTAAACCGAAACTCGAAGATTTTTTGTCTGTACAGAAGATCTTTCTCGTCGAGATCCATTGGTGCCGCCACGAACTTGTCGTCCTCCGCGTCTTCATCCTCATCGCCGACTGCATCATCATGGTCACTGTCCGTGAGACCTGCAACCGCAGAATCTTCATGGTACGAGGATGAGAAAGTCCGTTCCCGCCTGCCGGGTAAAGCAACAATAGTTTGATTCAGATTGTCTCTATCGCTATTCAACTGACTGGCCTCTTCATCAGAGTCCTTCGGTATGGCAACATCGATTATTCGCATCATGGTTTTGTACTTGACATCAGACACTCTTGCGCTCAGATTAGGCAAATGTCCAGAGATTCGGAACTTGGTCAGGGTTAGTGAGGCATTCTTTGGTAGAATGGATATCTCTAGCAAAAAGTCCATATTGATGCGGTCTACTACATGATATCGGCGATCCTCAGCACTACGCAGAGCTGCAAGACCTTGAGCGACACTTGGACTGATGAGTATTTGTGTCGACTCAAGTCTCAAATTGAACTTGTCGTAGCATAAGGCCTGCAGCTCTCGCATCTCGTCATCGGTCAATTGTTGATTGCCTTTTGCTTGGATTTCATTGATCTTATCTTGTTGCACTAGATCACTCTCAATATGTATTTTACCAGCGTCCAGAATGATACAAGCAGCATCTTTGTCTGTACAGCTCTCCGGGACGATGATTAGAGGTGCTTGTAAATCGAGATGTGCCGCTAAAGTTTTGTGCTCTGTCAAAGCGAACTCAAGAGATGCTCTGCCAGACTCGCGGAAATCTTTCGCCGCCTCACCAGCAACCTCCAACAGAGCAGTGATACTCTCCATCTGTGATTTTGGGGGCTTAACAAATTGTAGCAATGTTTCGATACAGTATGCATTGTAAACGATTTCCAGAGCCTTGAGTCTAGCGACTATTTCTGTTTGTGCAATTCCAGACAGTGGCTTATCTTCAAAACTAGCATAGAACAGTGGATCCTCGATAGGTCGATCCTCACTCGCAAAGTTTTTCATTGGGGACATGTTATGAGTGATGTTCTCAGTAGTGTCACTTTCCTTGACTTTGACGATATCTTTGTACAGTGTACCTGGCGTTGTGCCATCAGTGATTCGCATTGTCTTGAGAGCCATGTCGGCGAACATTGATTTGGGTCGCTTTTTGAAATGGGCCCCAAAGGTTTCGAACAACAGTTGCAGAATATCCTCATTGTGTTGTGCTTTGGATTTCTTTAGAGTCAGACTACCCTGCCGTAGTCTCGCCGAGATATTGAGGAGAACCGAATCCTCAGGAGCATCGAGACCGTCCACTAAAGCTTGGTCTTCGTTCCATTCGATTGCATCATACAGCTCCTTTCTTTGTTCCACAGTCATGACTGTATCGCCTTGAGCTTTAGCATCGTCAGCGGCAGCATGATTTCCGTTCCAAGCCCAAGCTATCCATCCCTGTGCTTGCTTAGCAACCTGTTTCGGCTTTAAAGCGTTCTCCTTCTTCAATTGTGCTTTTGCGAGTGAGCGATAACGCCGGATGTCAGAATAACTCAAATCTTCTTCCAACCTTTTGAGCTCAGCTGACTGATCGAGGCTGATCTTTTCTGCCTGTTTCGCCTTGTACAGCTCGATATATCTGCGCCGTTCATCACGACGATTTTTCATGTTCTCCCAAGACCACACGACATTCTTAGAATGGACACCTCTTAGAACACTAGTGAACGCAAATTGTAGCCAGGCACGCGGATCATCCTTGACATTCATACGAGGTCTATATTTCCGGTACTCCTGATGGCGTAAGAAGAAGTGGAAGGTATCGATCATTTTAAGAGCGTCGCGATATTGGTCCTGGTCAATTGCCACCGCAATCTCGTCAAATAAGAGTGCAATGTCAATTTTTGGTTCACTTGACGTGCTTGTCTTGTTCAGCTTAATCTTCCCCAATGCGTTCACTGGACGCAATATGAATTGATGGTTGGACACTTCTTGATCTCTTGCAATCAATTCTCCGAATGTTTTTATGAAGTCCTCAGTGGATTTGCCAATCAAGGAGTCGGTGTTCGTATTCCAGTAGATGGCTAAAGACTCCAATTTCGCCAATTTGAAGGATGATTGCTCGCTAGTCTGGACAAAGGTTGGCTGCCAATTGCTATCAACGGACGTTGCAGACAGCTCAGAGAGTGTAAGCCCGACTGAAAAAGGATTCCCTGTCGAGCTGAAGTCATCCTCGTACCTGATGTGCACTCCCTCAATCATAATTTGTAAATTGTCGATAATCTTCGTTGACATTGAGTCGGCGAATGATTGACTCTTCTTCGAATCATCACTAGAAATTTCTGGACTTCTCCTATTGAGCAATTCTGCACTATCGAGCTTCTCTTGCTTCAAGGCTTGTGCCCTGCGCTTTTCATCTGATTCATCATACTAAAGCAATGTGAGATGATTTAGCGACAACCGCGAATAGCATACCTCTTGGTCCACCTTCGGCGCGGCTAACAAGAAAACATCATTAATATGAACTTTGACAGGTTTCTTAGCCAAATTTGACCATGGTATTGATAACGTCAATTCTCCCAGATAACCTTCCTGCACATCAATAGGTAATCTGAATTTGTCGAGCGCCTCTCGCCGAAGCTTGAGGTTCTTGAGCTTCACATCCCCAGACCAGATACCGACATTGAGTTGTTTGGGATCAAAATTGTCGATGTAAGCGCCCAGAAATCGATTGAGAAGATTTGCAACGAGCCCTTCCAACATCTTCTGAGCTGAGCAGACACTATAAGTGTTCCTCTATGATGACAAGCACTTACTTGTGCTAGGCTGTGTGTCCACGCAAGTTGTTGAGATCCTCCGAAACGTTGGTTCCTCCCGATTCGCTACAAGTCTCGCCACTATTGGGATAAGTTGCGGACAAATCCCTTTGTGACTCGCAAGGGAGTAATTGTTTTGTCTACCGACACGGTTTCATACGGCTGCCGGATACAATGTAGACTGAGAGATGTATGTTTGTATATATAGTACTAGTAGCGGAGAGTGCGTCTCCATAAAAGACACAACCTCAAGCCACGTTCTTCGTAGTACGATGGGCAAATAAGTGAGTGTGGTTGCTCAACTGTGAAGGATGCTGCCAGTGGCGGCTAAGGATGAAAGTCTCTTTCGTAAGCGGCAACTTGCCCCGTCTCGTGCATTCCAAGATTCCCAACGTTAGCGCTCACACACCTGGGCAGTTCAACCTCCAGCTGGGTCCGTCATCGACGTCAAGTGACGTACCCCACAAATCCCTCGCTCCGAGGACACCTGCTTGCACACCAACCCTGGTCAGATTATCGTGAATCAGTCTGTCGCCCTGTACTTGTTAATGCCCAGTTTGTTGTCAAATTGATACAGTCGCTGCGCTTTGATCGATCAAGGACGAGGACGATTTGCAATTGTAAGGTTCTGAGCAAAAATCATGTATCGGAGTCGTCTTCATGGATTGATAAGAACATCATCCCTGGGTGGAGTATCACAAAATGTCCTGAACCACTCACTCCCATTACGAACGCAGGCTAGATTGTTCTCCATCAGTAAATCGTGGTTCATGGAAACGAATCCCAAAAATGTCTCTACAACATCTACCACCACACCGATCACGGCTGGAGTTCATGCAGACACCCGCTCACCTTTACTACCTCCAGAGGAACCCGGACCTTCGCAGCTCATTAAGGAAATCAAGGGGGTCGCATCATCACTGGAGGGCATCCCTCCTCCTGCATTGATAGTGGGATTGGCAGGAACATTACCATATCTGGGGACGTCTATCGGATCGCTCTACCTTTCCTGGAACATCGCCAAATCTCACTCCGACTTCGAAGGAACTTTCACTGACAAGTTTGTGTTTCTCGGTCCTGAGACTGCTGAGCAATGGCTACCAATATTACAGACCGTACAAGTCGGCTATGGAGCTTGCATTCTATCCTTCTTGGGTGCTATTCATTGGGGGTTCGAAATGACTGGACTCGGTGGCCATCTTGGTCTGAAACGTTACATTCTCGGCGCAACACCTGCTTTGATAGCATGGCCATCAATTCTATTGCCTGTGGATTTCGCTCTGATCGCACATTTCATCACATTTACAGGTGTATGGTTCGCCGATTCCGCTGCCGCACGTAAAGGTTTCGCTCCTGGCTGGTACAATCAATACCGTTTTCTCTTGACCTTCATTGTTTGCACAAGTATATTGCTTACATTGATTGTGTCCGGGTGGTTGGGTGATCCTCAGCAAGCGACACCACATTCATCTCGACTGGAATCTCTCCGTGAAGAGGAAGTCATGCAATTTAACAAGGACAACGAAGCTGTTGCAGCCAAGACCAGGGCAGGAAAGTCTACCAAAGAAGATAAGATCAAGAGGCAAGGAGACGGTACGTGAGAATTTGTGATGAGGAATTCATGCTAATCTAGTGGCAGATCAGGAGACCATGAATGAGAAAGAACGAGAAACCCAGGCCCAAGATCGAGAAGATGGAAAAAAAATGAAAGCACAAGGTACATCTGGCGGTCCCGATAAGGATGACTCCAACGACACATCCTCGAAACGGCCGCAAGATGGCCAAGACGTGAAACAAAATCCTGATAAAGCAGGAGGTCAGTCTGGTGGTAGCAAAGAGCCAACGGGATCTGCTGCAAAGTCTGACGAGGCTGGCAATAACCCAGTGGAAGATAAGAAAAGCTCGGCGGATACTGACAACAAGACGACCAGCAAGGAGGATTCTGTGGAAGCTAAAGGTACTGAGAAGGAAGGAGCGAAGAAGAAATGAGCCTGTCCAAGCAGCTATCCTTGACTTAATTATAATGGCACGCATGAAACAATACACTCAATGCCCATACTACTAACATAGCAATCGAACCATCTTTCCGTTACATTATCCAGTAATCCGGAATCAGCTGCATCGAATCTGATTCAGATCTCAGATTCGGGGCCTTGAATATATATGTGTATCCGAGTGTCACTTCGTATTCTTCGTAAACGTACATGCGTCCTAGATCTGGGTTAGGGTTGTCGTCCTTGCCATAACCGATCTCAGTTAGAGTCTCAAAGCCAATGGTCAGCAAACTCTCTTCGGGTTGCATATAGCTCATCACATAGTTTATCGGCACCTGAACCTTGTGCAAATCGTCCTGCGGAAAAACATGTCGTCTGCGATGACATGGATCGCTGATTACTTTACCGTTCACGCCGAATCGACCGTCACCGTGCCATCAACCCCGGGCAATACGGAATCAGTTTCCCCAAAATCAGATTCGTCCAACGATACGGACGAAGAAGAGACTAAGGAAGAGGAACCTAGCGAATCAGACGGAGACGAAAAAGAGGACGAAGCAGAAGAGGAGGAGGAGGAAGAAGAAGAGGAAGAAGCCGAAGACCAAAAGCCTGCTATCGTTGAGGCGTGCGAATCTACCAAAGCTTGTGCACCGCTAAAGCACCATTTTGACGAGTGTCAAGAACGAGTGCTGGGCCACAGTGGCGACGATGAACATCATGAAGATTGCGTAGAGGAGATGTTCCACCTGATGCATTGTGTCGACCAGTGCATGGCACCGAAGCTGTTCGCCGAACTCAAATGAGGCACAAATCGAATGAGTCTTGCTACACTTGGAATGCTATAATACAAAACGACCAAAGACAACGGCCTTCGGCTAGTATACCTGACACGAGAGGTCGATTTCACGACGGTAGAAGAAGCAGAATTGGACTACGAAGCTTAAATTCGAATACACATTTGACTGTACATATTGTCCTTGTTTTGCAGCAATAGTTCTTTGCAATCACTGATCTCTGCTTGAGCATAGCTAATTGTACAGGCCTGCAATCAGATAATTAGTCGGTAGTTTCTTGATTCGAACTCGGGAGGACGAATTCTTGAGACTGGAAAAGCAGATTCAACATTGTACCACGAACGGGGCTAGATGTCACTCTGGATTATTGCAACAGGTTATGAGTGTGGGGTGCTAAGGCAAAATATGCACTAGCGATGCTCCGGATATTTTGGAGGTATCGTGATGGTTGAAGAATGAAACGACATAATATGCACGAGTTAGTGGGTTGGGCTGGCACGACAGTGGGCTACGGCACCTGCCAAGCTATGCAGAGCAGAGAAGTAAGTGCGCAGTCGAAATACTGTGTTGTGCATGGCGATGCCAAGCTAATCGAGAGGCCTTCTAGATTTCCTACGATTTCACTAATGATTATTCAGTATCGCTTCGTCGACTGACATTGTGATCTTAGGCTGATACCAGGCATGTTCCAGTCCAGATCTGTAACCTTCAGGACGCGCTATTGTGGTACAACAAGGAAATAGTGGCCCGAGCGGCAGGTGAGCAGATGGTTTCTGCAACTCCTGTGTGCCGAGTAGGGTCCGTGCGCCACCAACTTCTCCTGCCACAGCATTCACAACCTCCTGGCATATATGATGGTATGATCCATACAAAAGGAACAACACGCCCTGTTCAAAAATGTTTACCGGCACTGAGTCTCTCGGCACACTCCTTCCTATCAAGACTTTCGCGTTCCTTATAGACCGTCGTGTCTTTTCCTCGCTGAAGCACTAGATGATGCACTCGGCTCTGTTCAACACTATTCTCTTCGCCGCTTCAGTTCTCGCCTTGCCCGGACCTCGACTTTTACAGCACCATCATCATGTGAAGAGGGACGATGTCGTCGTCTACGCGACTGTTCAAGTGACTCAATATATCACGATGACTGCAGGTCAGTCTACCACAGGCACTCCTCTATCTGCCACCGGAGCTATTCTGCGCACTGCCCTCAATGTACCATATACCGCCAGTACCAATCAGGTCAGTACAAGCTCAACCATCAATGCGGGCAATGTTGTTCTAGCGGCAAACAACGTCAACGCCGTGAATCCTACAAGTTCCTCGAGTCTATCGACTCTGTCTACTAGTGTCAAAGCAAGCACGACTAGCACAACATCAACTACCTCTGCGACCTCAGCCACTTCCCAAACCTCTACATCCTCGAAGTCCAAGCGTGGACTCGCCTGGGCATCTGAGAATCCTTCATCAATGACATCGCTATTCGACACGAGCGCGTTGAGCTGGTACTTCAATTGGGGCACGTCAGCCACATCAGGTCTCTCGGAGACCTTCATATATCAGCAGTGGGGTAGCAACAACCTAAACAATGTTCAAAAGTTGCCTACTGGCAGTACTTTGATTGGATTCAACGAACCCGATGGCACAGGTCAAGCGACAATGACTGCGGCACAGGCGGCAGCATACTACAAATTAAACTTTACTCCCCTTCGAAAGACGGGTCAGATTGGTTCTTTGGGCACACCGAGCATCACCAACGGCGGCAGCGGAATCGTCTGGTTGACGGCTTTCATGGCTGCCTGCTCGGACTGTGAAATCGATTTTATTTCGGCGCACTGGTACGGCCCGAGTCTGAGTCTCTTGCAATCACAAATGGAAGCCATCCACACCGCCTTTGGATTACCCGTCTGGATCACGGAGATGGCATGTACAGAGTGGTCCGCGGCCAGTAATCCCACACAAGCTGAAATCTCCTCCTTCATGGGCAGTGCCATGTCCTGGATGGACAGTCAGAGTTGGATCGCGAAATATGCTTGGTTCGGAGCCATGGTCATTACGGACGGCACACTCGGTGCTGGAAACATGTTAGTCACAAGTGATGGATCCGCCTTGTCTGCTCTCGGAAAGCAGTACCTTTCTTCATAGACTTCATGACATTCAACCTCAAAGAGCTGGTCTCTTGAAGAATTAAAAAAGATGTCTTGGTCTCCATATATATATGTCTCTTTCCTCAATCATGCTCGTCACCTGTCATCTTCGTGCTCATCACGTGCTACATTCGTGCCATGTCTCTTGTCAAATATTGTATAAGGTATTATCTACGTTTCTGCAGGGAGCAATATAGCATTAAGAAGATCTATGGTACATGGTATGATCACAAAAATATTCACGAAGACGCCTTCTTCATCGACTCTATACGTTCCCGCAAGCGTGCCGTCAATTCCGCCGCGTTCTTGTAATTCTTCACTCCATTCGCCGATTGACTGGTAATCTCCGTACTAGGCGTCCGGATGCCAAGCTCCGCTGGCGTCATAATCCTATGCGTCGTCGTGCTCGCTATTTTCGGCAATGAGGAGTACCTATTCTCCTTCTCGTCAATCGAGCTATAAGATCGGCCATTTGTATAGACTGCTGGTGATTGCAGAGGTGACATGCTGCGGTGAGATTTCAAAGGTGATTCAGTGACGGAATGATTGTCCTGTATCAGTCGTGCTTTGGTCAATTGTGACTTGAGAGAGTCGATTTCGCGTTCATATCGATTGATTTGGTGACGAGATTGGTCTAATTCTCTTTGCACTTTGTCAAGTAGAGCGTCTTTCGTCTTGCCGTGCATTGATTCTTTCGTCGACCCCTCTATAAGACCTGCATTCTTGATCTGTAACTCCTGAATCTGTTGACGCATTCTTAGGAACTCGTCTCTATCAACGGCTGATGCGAGCCAATCTTTCTTTTCTCTTCTCAGACTCTCTAATTCAATTCGATCGGCAGTCGCCAGTGTATTCTCACTTGCAGCACT
The DNA here is from genome assembly GCA_005281535.1 of Taphrina confusa. Taxonomy (NCBI): domain Eukaryota; kingdom Fungi; phylum Ascomycota; class Taphrinomycetes; order Taphrinales; family Taphrinaceae; genus Taphrina; species Taphrina confusa. Next base: position 329,276 of record RHGJ01000012.1, on the reverse strand, counting down.
CGGAGCTGAAGGACGAGCAAGATTTTGCGCAGTCGGTCGTGCGAGCGACATGCCGGGTCGAGCGACTCTGCTAGCAGGAGCAGGTGACTCGGGCCTCGTGCTCTCCGGTCTTACTAATTTCGAGGTAGGCTTGGCCAGCGTAGGACGAGTCACACCATAACCACTGCCAACCACAGGCTTTCTCTTGGTCGGAGAACTAGGGACTGTGCCGATCGGTGCTTTCTTGACGAGCACAGGCGCCTTCTTTACTCCAGCCTTGATGACCGGAGCAGGTGCAGCCTTGGGTTTCTCTGCTTTAGCCTTGGTCACGGCAGTAGAGCAGTACTCCGTAATTTTTGATTTCTTGATGTCGTCCAAGCTCTCGAGATATGGCCCCATGGCACGTTCGCCAATTAATTTCATGAAGACACCTAAGACTTCGAGTGCTGCTTCTCGGACTTTTGCGTCGGCGTCTCCGACTAGTGCCGCAGAGCCTTCAGCCAGTGCTTTCACCTCTTCCTTTTTAGGAAAGACAGGTGTAACGGACAGACTTCTTGCAAGGAAAGCAAGCATATTTTGACGGACCGAGGGATTCTTGCTTTTGATTAGTGTCAACGTCTCTTCCAGGATGTCATCCAAAGTAGTGCTTAAAAAGAGAGCATCAAGAGCTGCTGCAACCGCATCGATAACATTCTGCTTCTTCTCCTTGAAACGCTCGCCACACGGGGAGTATATAACATTTCTGTACTTGCCAAAAGATCTCTTGAGACCTTTTGCAAGATTCTCGATACAGTTTGCAGCAAGAGCGACACATATCACGTTAGCATCTTTCTGCACACACTTGCCAAGCGTTCGTGCGACGTCACCAAAGTCGCCCTCCCTAATCCTTGGTACATTAGAACTTGCAGCGAGAACGTCCAAGCATTCCTTTCGGTCCTTCCATTTTGTACTAGACATTGCATCTTCGAAATTAGGAGGCAAAGTCGATAAGACATCAACCGGTTCAGCAAGGTCGAAGGCGTCAACAACTTCCTCTTCCACGGCATCGGCTTCGATCTCAGTGGATGTACCATCTGCGCTTGTCTGTTGTTGTGCAGCTTGTTGAGAGCGTAGAAATCGTTCTTGTTTGACTTCACCTATCGTTATCGTATCAAATGCAGTCTCTAGCTCTTTGACCTGGACCGGTTTCAGGTCGGCAAGTAACATAGGCTTGACTGCGTCGCCAAGCCATCTATAGAGTATAATCGCGAGCTCGGTGGCTTCTGCGCGTACATTTTTGTCTGCGTGTGTGAAGAGCTTGGGCAAAACTTGTACAGCTGGCTTCGCCTTGACGGATTTAGCACCAAAAACCTCGTAAATTCGTTTCATAGCCATCGTGGTCGCTGCAACAATCTTCGGCAATTTGTTAGACAAACCAGGAATCAGATCTTCTATGACTGGCTCGCCTGTGTCGAGCTCAACAAACATTAAACAAACGTCCACTGCTTTCGCTTTCGTGCCAGCTCTCGTGCTGCCCAAGCACTTCTCAACTATGGCCGCTATTGCATTACTTCTCGTTCTGAGCGCATTCTGCGCTCCAGCAAACTCCAGATAAGCCAATAATAGACCTACTCCAGCTTCTTGAGCTACTACATTTGCATCTCTGACGGCCTTGACCAGTAGATCCGGATCACTGTTGTATGTCTTGAAGCAAGGCGCCGACTCATCTGGCGAGGAGGTGAAAGCCCTGGTCGATTCTTCATATGCGTTCAGTCGAACTTTCCAAACTTTGTGTGTCAAGCGGTCCTCGAGGGGCAAAGTGGAGTAATCTTCCTGTTCAGGAGCATCGGCCATGCTTAAGCAAATTCGATATGTTGATCAATTCGAAGGAGAAGGTTTCCGGTTTCGGGTGCAATTTTCTGACAAGGTCCGCGATGGTAATTCTGTCGGGGCTCAGAGACCTCTTTGGGTTTTCGAGCGGATCTTCGAGCGAAGAAATACAAACTAAGTCGCGAAATGTAGAGCGAAAACACCTAGGGCAGTGTGTATGGATGGATATATGCTACCCGCTATTGTCGCGAGGCCTCTGTTTTGATTGTCGCAAAAGGTCGAGAGCTCCTCCCACCGTCCCACCACCTTGGCCTCCTGATTGGCCTCGATGCCCGTAACAATGCAGCTCTCAAAAAGTGTACCGTAGCACCATGCTCGATATATATTCTTGTCAATTAAAGTCGAAACATACAAGATATAATCTGGAGCCTTTCTGTATGTATAACCACAGTGTATAGCGAAAATCTTTGTCCACAAGATGTCATATTGAAAGTTGCTATCGTTTCAAATCCCGAAGAACATCATTGCTTGTGTGGAATGAGTGGCTCGATTACTCGTCGTCCACTATTGTTGTGCTCACTGGGTAATCCTGGCACATCCTTTCGTCACACCAGGCACAATGCAGGTACAAGACCGCCGTGCCTAATCACCTCACACCGCTCATGAGGAGCAGGTCATGTCATGTTGGAAACGTTTCAATCAGCTATGCGCTTTCCTCCTTCTCAATACTGCAAACAGATGCGAGGCAACACAACTCGCCTCGACTCCGTATCACTGTTCCAGTCTGGAGCATATATGAACGAGTCAGGCCCCTCCATCCTGAATGCATTTCGAGAGTTTCGTAAGACCTCGCCAGAAGGATTGTTGTGCATCATCCACGATGAGATGGAGTCTAAGCTAGGCACGGTGAAGGTCAGGCGCACAGGCAAGGGCAAGGGTCACAATGGCATCAGATCTTGCATTAAAGCCCTGGGAACTGAAGACTTTGCTCGAATGGCCATTGGCATTGATCGACCCGCGAGCAGAGACTCAAGCATTGTGACTCAATGGGTGCTCGGAAAGTTCACTACGGAAGAGAAGAGGACTTTGGAAGTGGATGCATTGATGAAGATGGTTGCTGCTGTGGAGGACCTTCAGCTAGCGTGATCACGTCTGCTGTGCCCTGACATGCCTTGCACAGCTGGAATGATGGATGTATGGGCGTACAATGACATTGTACAGGGTAGAGCCAAGCGGGAGTAGTTGCCTTTTATGGAGTGAATTTACGAAAAATCGCAGGAAGAAAAAAAGTTTTTGTGAAGGCGCCGGATCGCTCGTTTACGACCGCCGAAGCCCTCGAAACTTTGCCTGTTTTGCTGCCAGCCCAAGGCACTTGCTATCCTGCGCTACGTCTCCAGTGAGACTTGTGTTGATAACCAGCTCTGCGCTGTGCAGTATTATCTCTTCTGTACCACTCCATCCTTGAAGATCCACTCATAAAATCCTACAAAAAAAACTTTAAAAACAGAAAAGAAATATGTCAGCCTCCCCTGCACCAAGCGAGACTCCAGAGCAGACTCCACAGGTCGAGACCCAGGAGCAGTCCAACGAGTCCAAAGCAGACGCTGCCAACAGAGTGTCTACCTCCCTCTACGTTGGGGAGCTCGAGCCAAGCGTCACTGAAGCAATGCTTTTCGAGCTCTTCAACAGCATCGGTCCAGTCGCATCCATCAGAGTGTGTCGAGATGCTGTGACCAGACGCTCCCTAGGCTATGCCTACGTCAACTTCCACAACTCGGCTGATGGTATGTCCTTTAGAGTCCCGCAGAGGCGTCAGCGATGACGCTTAACAATCTGTCTGATTTACGACATTTCATTCTAATCTATGCAGGTGACCGAGCTTTGGACGATCTTAACTACACTCTTATCAAGGGGAAGGCATGCAGAATCATGTGGTCTCAGAGAGATCCCGCTTTGCGAAAAACGGGTTCTGGAAACGTCTTCATCAAGAATCTTGATGGAGCCATTGACAACAAGGCTCTACACGATACCTTCTCTGCATTCGGTAATATCTTGTCCTGCAAAGTCGCTACCGATGATCTGGGAAACAGCAAGGGATTTGGATTCGTGCACTACGAGACCGACAATGCTGCAGCTGAAGCCATCAAGCACGTCAATGGTATGTTACTGAACGACAAGAAGGTCTTTGTCGGTGCACATGTCTCCAAGAAGGAGCGAATGTCAAAGTTCGAGACCATGAAGCAGAACTTCACGAACATCTATGTCAAGAACGTCGATGAGGAGGTCACTGAGGAGGACTTCTCGAAGCTCTTCGAGAAGTATGGTGCAGTCACTTCTTGCGCTCTCGCTCGAGACCCTGAGGGCAATTCCCGAGGCTTTGGCTTCGTGAACTACGAGGACCATGAGCACGCGGAGAAAGCGGTTGAGGAATTGAACGATACCGATTTCCATGGCAAGAAGCTCTATGTTGGACGTGCGCAAAAGAAGTACGAGCGTGAGGAAGAGTTACGAAAATCGTACGAGTCATCGCGACAGGAAAAGATGCAGAAGTTCCAGGGTGTCAACTTATTCGTCAAAAATCTTGACGACGAAGTCGATGATGAGAAGCTTCGAGAGGAATTTGCAGCTTTCGGTGGCATTACTTCGGCCAAGGTTATGTGCGACGAGGCTGGGAAATCCAAGGGCTTCGGTTTCGTGTGCTTCTCTTCACCGGAAGAAGCCACAAAGGCTGTCACTGAGATGAATCAACGCATGTTGAACAACAAACCTTTGTATGTAGCCCTTGCTCAGCGAAAAGATCAGCGACGAACTCAGCTCGAAGCTCAGATCGCCGCTCGAAACCAGCTCAGAGTACAGCAACAGGCGGCTGTCCAAGGTATGCCAGCAGGATTCCCAGGTCAGATGAATGGATACTACCCACCTCAGCAACAGATGATGGGATTCCAAGGTCGGCCGATCCCGGGACAGCAGTTCCCAGGCATGATGCCACCTCAACAACGATTCCCACAGCAGGGACGTGGCATGCCACCCCAGGGTATGTACGGGCCACCGATGGGTCAGCAATTCCCGGGACAGGGATATCCGCAAGGATTCGCCAACCAGGGTAGAGGTCGTGGAGGTGCTATGCGACAGCCGATGGGTCCTCGAGGCGGCATGATGCCACAAGGTCTTGGCCGAGGAGGCATGCCACCACAGCAGCAGCATCAGCAGCAGCAACAGAATGGCTCATTTGACATGGGTGGTCTGTCATCTAGCCTCTTGGCAAGTGCCAGTCCAGAGAATCAGAAACAGATGCTAGGAGAGGCACTGTATCCTAAGGTACAGGTGACCGAACCAGCTCTCGCCGGAAAGATCACTGGAATGTTGCTCGAGATGGAAAACGGAGAAATCCTGAACCTGCTCGAGGATGATGCGTCCCTGCAGACAAAGGTCAACGAGGCTCTGGAAGTTCTCAAGGACTGGAATGACAAGCAGAACTCTGGCAGCAATGCTGGAGAGTCTGATGCACCTGCCGCAGCGGAGACATCTGCAGAGGAGCCAGCGGCCAAGGCTGAGGAGAAGGTCGAGGCTTAGGTGCATGGGGATCGAAGCTCATAGTGTAGAATGTGGGGAGAGGATGGAGTGACAACCTTGAGTAGCAACAATACATGGACTATTCGAGTGGCAATCTGTGATTTGTGTCAAATCTCCCTAATGTCGACTGACACCACCGCGGCATCCTTGTCCGACAGAGCTTGACGCCCGCGTGGTACAAGTCAGAACTCACACAAGGTACGATCGTGTTGGTGGTGCTGCTGCTGCTGCAGCAATGACATTGATGCGACGAATGACTTGAGACACACAATGATTCTACCCTGTACAGTCTCTACTCGAGTCTCAAACAATTTTGCATCAAAGACACACATCAAGTCGTTCTCCCTCTCGTCTCTCTACTGGAACTAGGGGTACATCGAGGAGAACTGTGAGCATGGGAAAAGGTAGAGTATCGGCGCTGCTTACTACTGCTGACGCCGGAAGACCAGGACGAACCACTGACGAGCGTGGCATCACTGTATCGCCAAAAGACACCTTCGGGAACCTGCTGCGTACCACCACCGCTCATGCTCAATCTCTTGAGCGCTTCGGCGTTTTCCTGAGAGACACGCCTGTTTCTTGGTCTTGGTGTCGGTATCAAGAGGGACGGTCGCATCTGTTGCGGTTCCAGCCATGAATTTGGTCGAAGCGGAGACAATTTCGGCATGATGGGTTGTCGTTGAAGAGGAGGGAAAGTAGTGGTGGTTGCTTTGGCTTTGTCGGTCGAGTCAGGTGTTGTGGGTACTTTTCTGAACCAAGCAATTATGCTTTGTCGCTTCGACTTTTTGTCTCTCGACGTCTTGTTTCTGAATTGTTGCAGAGAAGTGTTGGACTATAGATCCTGGTTAGCGGACATGCATTCGAGGCTATCTGTGTAGATTTACGCATGTACTGAAGGAGGAAAAACGAGAAACCAATAAAGTAGGTCGCTCTTGTCCGTTATTGTAGGTAGCTTTATGCATGGGATTGAGCGACAGGTACCGCGGTCGATGTAGTTGCCAATAAGAATACTGAAGAACGACGACTGGAATATCGAGCCTGCGCTTGTGAGCGATGAGTGTTGGTACCAACGTATAGAGATAACTCTAGAGGATTTCTTTCGGCACTGTGAGAGCGTAGGAATAGAGACACGCAGTCAACTAGAAACGGAGTGACGATGGGAAGCATTCATTACTCTGTCAGCTGGCACGCATGTGGGCAGATTAGATTGCGCTGATGATCTTCTCTCTCTCTCTCTCTCTCTCTCCAATCCTAACTCGTCTCGCTCCAGGCTGTAGATTACAGGCTTGACTGACGCTTGTAGCACAGACAGCGCTGGACAAGTAGCCTCGCTGCCAGTTGTGATGCATGTTTGGTCATTGTGACATTACACCTTCAAATGGTCGTGTCAATCCACAGTCAGTTCTTCGACTAATCTGTAGGGTGCGATTATGATTAAGACTCCCTTGTCATAGCCGAGACCGCTCAGAGTCAGACTGCGAGTGCATCACTGCAGAGAACGGATGAGGACAAGAACGAAAATCTTGGATGCTGATCAGCTACGGAATAGACGAAACGTTGTGCTCGATAGCTGCAGGAGACTACCTAGTACTAGTAACGAGATCGTCTGCAGATTGGTGTGGAGTAGACGCTGTGGGAAAACTGCGGCTCTTCGCTCCAATTGGGTCAATCTTTACCCGGACAATGATCATGCTTGTCTGCTTGTATCGACAATAGTCCATGGGGCACAAGCGATACGATACAGTAGGTAGTCAGACACATATAGACATTTGAGACTCCCGAATTGCGATCCTGTGTCTCTAGAGTGTGTACGAGAATGTTCAAGCTCATCAGATCGTCTCGTCAAGGCGTGTCCGTGGCACAGAAGCGATTCGCTTCGCATGGCACATCATTTGAGCCTCCGACGGGAAAGCTCTTCAACGAACCCGTATGTTCATGTCGGCACAGCATGCCTCGCGCTGATCTTTCTCTAGCATTTACGAGCTGGTGAGAAACGTCAGAAGGAGTCATGGGAGAATCTCTGGACGTTCGGATTCGGAGGGGCCACCATTGTGGGAATAGTCATCGCCATCAACAAGCCCGACGACACGTATGAAACACGACAAGCTGTATATTGAGAAATGTGACTAATGGGCACAGCTTAACGACATGGGCACTAGAAGAGGCAAAAGCGAGACAAGCGGCTGCAGGAACAACGCCGACCTATACAAAGTCTCCTTAGTGGAACCATTTTGATTCTCGGGATATGGCGTTTTGCTGGCGAATGATATATGACTTTTATACACTACATCTTCTTCAATCATGCCACATGAAATGTTCGCCTACAAGGCAAGTATACCGAAAAAGCTGGTAGTGACGGTCTTGCCGTTATACTTCACGATCAATCCTTGCCTAGGTCGAGAGCAACGACAAGACCGAATTTGCGTCTTGTTCAGGTGATATATCGTATCTCGTACCCTGCGACATCCTCACGGTCCCCTAGTCAATGTCCTGCTAAGTGCGTTGTTGGCATGGACAAGACGTATCGTGTAAATGGAAATGCTCTTGAGTCGATGTTCATGTCCTCGATATCCAATTCTTCCACCAGATCATTGCACTTCCTGCACAATTTGTTTGATGAATTCTTGTCTCAGCTCCTCGCTTGCTACCTTTTTGCCTGACGTGTAGGTGCCTATGAATGACTTGAGCAAAGGCTTGGTGCCTTCCAAGCCTTCGTAGGTACCATAATCATGTCCATTGATGTCCAGATCAAGTTTTTGTCCTTTCCATACAGTCAAAAGCATGACATCGGTCTTCAGGAATGCCTTTCTTGGATTGGGGAAGAATTCCTTGAAGGATTGAAGACTGGCTTCATCTGGATTGTGCCGTAAGAGGACTCCTCTCACGAAGCCATCCCGCATGTGAGCAATATCCGTGTTTCGCACCGGCGTGATTCGAACTGCGTAAGACACGTCATCCAAGGAATTGAGAAATTCGGCACCTTTGACGGGGTCCTTGAGATACTCGCTCAGAGCTTGCGGCGAGTCCACCTGAATCGTCCGTAATGCAGCATTGAGATGGGGAATGTCCTTGGTGTCTATGTATATGCCAATGTCGTACACGGAGATGGATAGAAAAGTCACTTTTCGAGTGCCTGATGCGACCAGGGTAAAGCCAGAATCCTTGACTCTCAGCACTTTAGGCAAGCCGGGCGCATTGCTCGGTGAGTAGTCACAATGAAGTCGTCGCCGTTGCTGCTGATGTAGCCCCAATGTCACTCCTGCAACGGAAACTGCCAGTGAGGAGGACAGAAAACGCATCGCAGTGCGAAGTGGTACTCTACTAGGATACTTCCGCTACGAGGAGTGCTGTCAGTTGTACTTGCTACTTATTAATTAAACCATCGCAAAACCAAAAATCATGTTTAGATTGTGGAGCCGGAGCATACTCGTGGGGCGACTTGGTCAGTCCTATGCATATGTGTACACAACGAAAGTGAGCATAAGCGGATTATCCTTCATTGTCTGATTGCTATTCGAAGCGGCATTTGGAATTGTAGAGATGCTGCACTGTCGTTGATTGTCTCAAGGGACGAAGATTGACAAAGATCTTGCATCCAGATGTCCAATGAAAGCCAGGGTCAGCAATCTATGAACCTTGAAAACATTACAGGCATATTGTTACATCTCTGAAAAGGATTTCTCGGTGCTGCTATGGAAAGCTTGCGAGTCACAGCATCTGAGGTTTACGATGATGTTGGGCCGATATGGACATCAGCTGGTGCAGTCATCGTTCTGTCATCTATCGTGCTCAAAACTTGGACGCTACTTGCATTTGCGTTGGGCATTCTCTTGACGCTGTATCTTCATCCATTTGAGTTCAAGACTCAGCGTGATCATATTCATCGAGAGTGGCCAGGATTGTCCCAGCAAAGTTTTGACGAAGAGACGAAACGTCCCGAGCCACTGCAGATTTCACAATTACTAAAGTCAGAAATGGAAAGGTTCTCAGCAGGAATCATCAAGGACTATGTGAAGTGGTGGTATACCCCGCCGATATTCCCTGCAGACGATCAATTTCCGAATCAATGCAAAAGCAGTCTAGACTACTGCCTGACCAGCCTGTATCGATCATTCAGCAGAAAGGATCCAATACTCTACCTGGACACTATCTTCACAAACACTATAGCGACTCTCGGTGCTGTGATGGAGGATCTGCGCATAGCGCATAAGCTTAGAACGGACGATGATCAAATTGGATTGGCACATATTGCCATGACTAGGCCCGAGTCCATCCTCAACCGCATGATGGATCATGAACAACAGAAAGAGAGCCTGCAGCGTTGTGCTGATTTGTTGCTGGATAGATATGCTCGGCAAGCTGACATGAAGTGCTTACCGGCTGCGAGCTTCATGCGCCAAGTGATAGCTGTCTCAATCTTTCGAACGAGTCTACAGGGTGTAGCACATCGAGACACGATCAACAGTATGATTGTACAAAGTTTGCAATCGAAATCAACTTTCCGAAATGAGACACTTCCCAAGGATGAGTTGAGTGCGGTCCTCGATGCAGCTACGAGTGAGGTTGCTCTGGAAGCACAGAATCAAACACAACAGGAAGTGTTCGCTTCGCACGCACAGAGCTCGGCAATCGAAGATGAGTGTGATGTAAGTTCCAACACACCTGAGCCCACAATACTACCGACTCGACTCGCTCGAGGTAGACGATTGAGCTTCAAGAATAAGAGTATAAGCTCTATAAGCGATGTCTTTGACGACGACGGGAATCGAGTGAGCGACAAACGCAAGTCGTTCTTACAGCGTACTAGTTCCCTCCTATCCAAAAGCAGATCAAGGAGCGCCTCTCCTTCCAAAAATCAGGAACGTCAGGACAGTCCCCCACAAAGTCCCCTGCGTGAACATGGTAGGACCCGTAGCATATCGCCTTTCAAAAAGTCAACTTGGCATGCTGCCACAAACGATACAAGCACGTCCGAGGCACCTTCGCATTCAGGATCTACACTGTTCCAAGCAGAATTGATTGTAAATGATGCTTCGGACATCAGCAATTCCGAGTACTCGAAGCTTGTCTCGGCCTTACCAAAGTTTTCAATCTTGATCTCGCCGACGAAGCAGGAGGGATACACGAATACAGGTGGTATTGGCGTCTTTCGGTCCATTCGAGATCTGGAAGCCATGGATCTGCAGATCCGTAATAGTTTCAAAGAGCCACTGACCAATCTGCCTGAATGGCGAAAATTCACTTATGCATCACTTGAACATGCTATTCTGGATTATCTAGTGCAGATTACGCGCAGCAAGGCTCTAGCAGAATCAGAGATCTTCAAGCAATTCTGCAGGTCTGATGTAATGACTGAGCAAAGCCCAGAAAGACCCGTATCAGTGGTGAATCCCACATCTGATGGCGCAAAAGCCGTCCTAGGCAGCTTACGAAAAGATACCGAACTTATGCAGCCCACCTACCTGACACCTAATCAAGACCCTGCGAAACGGATGGGCGAGGACTCTGCGATCTCATCAGCAGACGTTCAAATCAAGCAAGAAGAGATGAAATCACTATTTGCAGCAAAGGAGCTGGAGCTCAAGAACGTGGCTGCACCAGATATCAGGGGTGACGAAAGCACGAAGCCAGACGCTAATCAAGGAGACCTTCAAACAAGTAAACAGCAAGCTAGTCCATCTTCGCCCAAAGCAAAATCGAGCACAATTGATCGCAGCAGAATAGATCTCCAAAATCTCGTGTCGCAGTCAATGGAGCTTCTGACGACTTTCTATGCCTTGTCATCAAGAACATGGACCATTCGAAAGCAGCTCCTGAATGTCCTACGGAATCTCTTACTTTCCAAGAACAGTATATATTCGCAAGCCTTCATGAATTGGCTCGAGGACTATGTAATCTTACCCCTTTCAGATGCCGATTCGGTATCGGCATATGTACATCAATTCAACGACTTTATGTTTCCGACAAGTAGTTATGTCAAGCCTGAGCCACTTTCCAGCGAGCAGTCGATAGCATTGGCGACCGAGGCACGCGCATTATTTGTACAAAAAGGTATGCCACAAGCCATTCGTAATCTCATGGGCGCACCGCCGACATCAGAGGCTCTCGGTATCGTCTTTGACACGATGCAGAATCCAGATTTCAGCTTTGGTCTAGTGACGCTACTGTTTACGGAGACTTTCAGAATTCTCATGGTAGATTAGGTCTGTCATGCTTTTCATACCAATCATTTGACCCATTCTCGACTCCTAATTGGCTTTAGCCCGACGAAATCGCAGTGTGTACATGACAAAAGCAATACAAGGACTCGCGGATTGTCAATGTTGAAGCTTGACAAAGCACAATTTTGGTCTAAATTGCTGGTGACACGCTTGCGGAGAATTGTGGAGTAAATCTCACGTGCTATCGCCTTATCTCCTATCTTGAGCTTATTTGTCAAAAACAACCGATTCTTATCTATAGTATTACTCACAAGAAATCACAAGAAATCACAAGGCATCATCTGGACTCTTGAAATGTCGTTTTCTCGAGCGATGCGTGAGATTGACGAGGCTCACGGATCAGATCCGCGAATAACAAAAGACGGTCCGTACGAACTATGGTATGCGAAGCGCTGCACAGAGTACTTGAATAAACTAGACCCGTCGCCTTCTGAATTACTCCAACTCGCCGTCCGCGCACAACATTTCCGACGCTGGGAAGTCCCGCGGGACGCTTATCCCATGACGAAACCGGGGTACATGGCGTGGCGAAGTGGATTAAAACGTCGACAAGCAGAATTAACGAGGGAAATCCTCCTTCGATGCAACTATTCAGAGGGAGACGCGGATCGCGTGGCGGGACTCATCAGGAAGGACGACATGAAGAGGGACGAAGAGGCACAGACGTTAGAGGACGTCGCTTGTCTTGTTTTTCTCGACGATGGATTCGAACTCTTTCGGACACAACACGAACAAGACAAGATTATTCATATTCTCAAGCGGACGTGGCCGAAAATGTCCACCAGGGGACAGCAGGTCGCCATGGGGATTGATATGTCCCCAGAAGCCGCACACGTCCTCCAATTAGCTCTCAATTCTTAATTTCCCTTATAAAAGCGATTAATTATTAGGACATGTGGCTGGGTAATAAATCTCAATCGGCGTGGACAACAACGAGTTGGTACAAGCTTAATTCATATATTTTTATTCATACATAGTGTTTGTAAATTATACATTTCAGGTACTACAGCAGAAAAACTTGAGAATAATTGTGTGTGTGCGTGTTTTGATGGTACAGGCTATATCCATACAGTCTCGCTATGCTGAAATGCCCCCTTAAAAAAAAATGGAAAGAATGTAGTAGAACGGGAATTTAGTGGTACAGAATGTCGGGATAGTCAGTCTTGCTCAGAATGAACTCGATGCGACTACCGGATTAAAGTTGTAGATTGTCGGTGAGCTGGTGATGGCCTTTGGACCACTGACTGACAATACTTGAGAACCGCCCATCGTGATGGTGACTGATGGTGTGCCCGTGTTGAAGTTGATGAACTGGAAATGATTCATGCCCGCAGTTCCGTAAAATGTCTGAGTCGAACCTCCTGAAGTGACGGCGACGGTCGCAGAGCCAGTCAACATGACGGACAGGTAGATGTTGTCATCTGCAAAGCCATAGTTGGTCGGTTTTCCATAAGGATCGGAAGTGGCGGTTGCGTCCTTTGAGTGAGTCCTGTACCACCAAAACAGCTTGTTTGACGTGATGGTCGGGTAGGCTGCATTCTTGTATGCTTGGATGTAGTATGATGACAATTGGGTCCATGCACTGTGGTCGTAACCAGAAACCCAAGCAGAGGAATTGATTTCAGAATCGTATGGTGTGGCACCATCGACAGGTCCAATGTACGAGGACTCACCGTAGTCGTTCCACGTGATCATTTCGATGAAGTCTGGCTGCATCGAGACAAGCTGCTCCCATCTCGTGGTGAAGAGGTCGTCGGACTTGTAGATCCAGTTCTTGTACGAAAAGTGAGTGAAGAACCATGGTGAGATACCGGCCATGTAGACCTTCGATCCCTTGTCTGACATGTATGCAGAGTCTTCGGCAATAGACATCTCAGAATCAGTTGTCGGCCACGCATCCCACGAGAAAGCGCCGTCGTTCGAGCTCATGCTCATGGCGGAGGATGGTCCCAGCGCAGTGAACGATGGCACGAAGAAGATGTCGTGACCCGAGGCCGAAAGAGTACTCTTGAAGGCCGACCACCCAGCAGCAGCATTCGAGTAACCAAACGTAACTGATTCTCCCGCAAAGGTAGAGACGAATTGCTTGCTGTTGTAAAAGTATTGGTTGGGGTGAGAGGCATAGTTGGTGACCCATGGCGTCAGATCAGAGATGCCATCGCCGGCCATGACTGCCATGTCGAGCGAGATGAAGAGTTTGAATGATGTGCCTACTGCGGCTGCGTACATCTTGGCGACTCGATCAGCCATCCAGCTGTCGGGTCCTACATTGAGAGCGAAACCATCGATTCCGACTGCAGAAGCGGCAGCAATGTCGGCGGCAAAGTCAGACACTCCTTGTGGATAAGAATTACCCATCATGAAGTGAGCAAAGACCTTCTTTGGTCCAGATCCAGAATTGATGGTCGCAGAGACTGCAGATGTCGCTGCTGCTGCGGCTGCCGCAGATGTTGTGGGAGCGACGGCTACATTGCCAGCATATGCGGTCGAGAGTGTCGTTGGTGTGACATAGGCCTGTGTTGTCGGTGAGGAACTTGTGGCGGCCTTTGCTGCTGGAACAGTATACAGAATCGTTTGTGTCTGCCATACTGTAAGAGCTCGCTTTTTGAGGTGATCGTGTCGGTGTTGTAGATTCCTGCTGCGAGTGCTCAAAGAGTTCGAGACAGGCTCGAGTGAGAGGTCGGCAAGAGGCAATCCTGCGAGACTGAGCTCGTTGGAATTGGTAGCTGGAGCCGGTATAAGACCGGCAGTGAAGAATGCGACAACCGCTGCTGGATTGACGTACATTTTCGTAGGCTTCTTTTACGAGTCGATAGAGTTGGCGAGGAGGATTGGAAACTTATGGAGATCTTGAAGGGAACAGAATACCGTTAGAACCAGCTAAGCGATACGTTGACGAGAAGAATGTCTGAGCGGCCCTGGGGGATATTGATCCTGCGAGGTCAAAGATTCGTTGAGAGAATGTGATGTGCTCGGCCTTTGGTGGTACAAGACCTGAGGATCGCGAGGAGGAAAGATGGGACGAACTTGTTGTAAGAAGAGGACAGAGTGTAGAACAAGTCAGTGGGTCCCAGCGTCCTTATGACTGATGGCACCAGGGCACCGGTCTTGTTCTCTTTACGGATCCTGAAAGAAAGATTAAACATCGTTTTGTGTTACAGTCGAGTAGACGCCACGAAGGGATGTGGACACAGATGCGGGTGAGCCAAGGCCGCCTTGGAAGCAGGGAGTGGTCCAATGGACAGACCGTCCCAGGCCCTTGATAGGCCGCCACGGACGGGCGATTGCCATTGAGACATCCCTAGAATTCGATTATGTCCGATCCTGCAAAACTTGCGTCCTGCTCACCAGCCTCCTCTTTCCAACAAAGCGGCTCCTGCCTCTCTTCCTTGTCCCTGGCCTTCCTATACCTGTGCACCGATGGCTGGCATGCAATCCTTCCAAAAGAACTTTCTCTTTCTTCCTTGGCGACCACTCTGCCCGGCGTTATGGGATGACCTCACGGTCCACTCATTGTCCTCATGGAGCCTGTGCACCCTCTTTTCGAGCACAAAGAACGGATCTCCTGAGCGTGCGACGAGATATGGCGCAACTTAAAAAGAGCATGTGTCTGCAGACTGACTCGGTCAACTCACGTTTGCGTAGCCGTTCATGCATGATATCGTGAGGTGCAGGAGGGCCGGGCGTACAATCTTCAACTTCTGTCAAGACTCCTCACACAGATCTCAGGCTTCGGATAGATTTTAGCATCTGCATGCGCGCAGTGATTGGCCAGTAGAATCGGCTCCACAAGAGTTCGGGATCCATTGCCATTTGAGGTTAAGCTCAGGAATGTTGTGTGCTCAAAGCCCCTTCCGTGCACAAACTCTGCTGCCATGCGAGGAGCACCCCTCACCATCGGATCTCCTCTCCTGTGCTTTTCATGCTGGATAGTGAGCTCTAAACGTACTACAAGAAGTGTTAAGACGCCTGGTATCTTGTGGTGTCACGCTATGGCCCAGCTTGACAGCCAAAGGTGAGACAACAGTGAGTCGCTCGTCGAAGTGCTTACCATGCATGGCGACCGGAAGCGTTTACTGCGTGGGAGTCGAGGCTTGTCTCGAACTACCACGACACACACAAGCGTGACGGCTCGCCATCGCGTCGCGCGGTTGTCCACGATTCCATGAGTACTGCAAGCCCCGCAACCATACAAAGGCCAAGAGGACCGTATAGGCACGCGAGTACTTTGCCAAGCGTAAGGATGGTGAATACCTACGACTACGGTACCTAGTCCATTCGATTGCCAAGTTTGTGGCTTGCACACGTGTACGGGTGTAAGATCCTCACGACCATGATGGCATAATAGTTGTATAAACTTTAATGGCGGAGATAAGTTCGAACGAGTTTGCGGGGACTGTAGTTCCCCAACATTTGTCGGCATAGACTAGTAGTCACTGTGCATCTTTCGGACAACAGAGCGCAGGCGATTGCCTATGATTAAGCAGAACTCGCTTATCAGACAAAGCATGCAATTCCGCCATGAATTCACGCTTGTAGTGATTCAGAGACCGATAGTCGGGACGAAATCACGTATGGAGCATTGCTGACAAGAATCTCGTCAGTCACTACTGTTGTTGACTCGTAGTGCTTGACGTATCTTAAGTGACTCGACATTGACATCTTAGCCTTACAATCTTAAAAGTGTGAGTACGTTGTTGTGTATTGGAGTAAAAGAGTTTTGTGGAGCTCTGATCGCGTAATCTCGGCGATCAGTAACCGACGCGTCCCAAAGTTTATGCATTCCGCCACACCAGCTTACAATACAATAGGCACTTGTGAATTTGTATTCGCCGCAATGTAAAATATAGGTGTAGGTGATAGATTACAGGGCGCACAAGTAGTCATTGTGCGACGAATCTAATGTTGCAACGCATCGAGTCGACCATTACAATCGCCGACAGTTGTCAATCAATATCGCCTAAATCGACGCCCAAGAAGCGAACTTATACGCAAGTATTTTCGACACCAGTGACTTGCCGCTTAATCAAACGGACCTGTCAAGAAACAACACCAGAGTCTCCACTCTTCACAACATTTGCACGGGGCACCGAATCACGGGGGCGATTGAAATACAATGATGGACCTGAAAGCGTACCCGCACAAACACAAACAGACACCGTCAGGTTGTTATCCTGGACTGATCTGGAAGCGACATTGACGAACGAATCGTGGCTCGCAAAATCAATTTTACAGAGTCTTGCAAACATTCGGGCGTGTAAACGTCTTTCTCACTACAACGAACTCGTAGCACATGCTCATCGCCACTATGAACTACTCGGTGACGCAGGCCACTTTGCAGACGCGAGCACGGCCAACTTGGCGGGACAATACATCCTCGATAACCACCTCATCTGGTTCGAACGACTCTTGGACAGAATCGTACCCGGACACGAGTCCCCCTCGTCAAACCCTCCCGCGACCGATTGTGTTCCTCCCACACCACCGGGATCAGATACGCCCGACATGCCTCGAGACGAGGTAGACTCCATGATCAGACCACAAGACATCACGTCCTTGATTCGTGAGCAGACTGTACAAGATGAACCGTGCGACGAATTGCCATCACCACCACCACCATTCGCAAATGAACGTCCAGTATCAGAGTCATTACTACCGTGGCCGGCGAGCGGTACTAGGGATCATGATCCCAGAGGGCTCGAGCCGAACAAGATCACATCGCATTCACCAGTCACACGAGGCACGCGACAGGTTTCGAAGCACGCAAAAGCTGCAATGAAGAACGTTACAACTGATTTCGACACGGAGCCTAGACGGTCAAAACGATTACTCCAGGCAATGTAGCGTATTTTTATGCAAAAGCGCGTTTGTGATGGTTGTGAAGATTTCATCAATTACAATATTTATGGTTT
This sequence comes from Taphrina confusa, assembly GCA_005281535.1. Taxonomy (NCBI): domain Eukaryota; kingdom Fungi; phylum Ascomycota; class Taphrinomycetes; order Taphrinales; family Taphrinaceae; genus Taphrina; species Taphrina confusa. The sequence goes on along the minus strand of RHGJ01000012.1, from coordinate 311,782 downwards.
TTAAAGAAAGACTCTCCCGCTATGCTGAAATTGCCTTGGGGATGAAGCAAGAGGTGCTCGTGTACGAAGAGATTATTCAGCGCCAAGTTATTGATTGCCATTGGCTCAAAGCACAACTCCGTGGCAATTGTTGTTCAAATAACCACATGAACTATCAGTCCTCGTGCCTTGGAGTCATGTAGCTGCGTCCGGATAATGTTGTTGTCACTGCAGACCGTGGCTTCAATAAACCATGCTTGACAACATATGGAGCATGGTGAACCATGCCAATAATCGACAAAAGGCCACGAGACTCCAATCGGGGACAATGGACACTTAAGCAACATCTGCAATAGTATGCCCGCGTATACAATAGTTGTTGAGGACAGGGGTAATGATATAGCGGTGGCCAGCTGTGAGTCTTTGTAGTAGATTTTGGTTCAAGCATATCACCTCGGGTAAGCGTCGGCCTGCAGAGGCTGATGGAGCCCGCATTGTCTGGAAGCAACTACCAATGGAAATGGGTGGGGACGGCGATCCCTGTCAGTTCGTAAGCATCCGCGCCATATATGCGCCACAGCAAAGTTTCCATTGTTTGTGAAAAATGGTCTTAGCCATTGATGAGGTCAGCATTGTAAGGTGCTTTGCCTACCTTTTGGCAAACGAATCGTGCGTGACTGTGGACCCGTGGAAACTTGGCAACCGACCAGGTTGATCTGTAGAACTTGGCCAGTCCAGTTGTTGCTTTCGTTGACGGCTCTCTTCGTGCCACTGTGGAGAATTAGAATACATGCTGTTTGTGATGATATTGTCCATCGGTCCAGGAAACTCCGGACGGGGCAGGATCGGACGAGAGTTGTAGTTTGCAACACCTGGTCGTTCCGAGAGAGGCGCAGATTGTTCCTTGTTGCCAAAATTATAGACATAATCGAGTGATGGCAACACACGATCGTCCCCTCGACGGGCTCCCTCATGCAGAATGGAGGGTATAGTGAAAGGACTATCGGGCAATGGTTTCAGACCACGTTGGTCGTGCTCCGGCTCTCCTCTGGTCTTCCGATGGTCTGTCGGATCTCGTACACCAGCTGTAATGATCGAGCGTGGTGCAGGACTCTGACGATCGTTCGTTCTCTGTGCCTTTCTCGGTGGCTCGAGCTTTTCTGGTCGCTCGTCCTTGAGCACCCGCTGCTTGAATTCCCTGAGATAAGCCTGGTATTGAGCGTACTCCGGACTCTTCTTGTAGACACCAACCTCTGCAGTGTAGCGTCTTTTTACCTCGGCTGCTTGCGACTCGATCGCTTCCTTCTCCGCTGATTTGAGATTTTTCCAGCGTTCCCCGACCAGTCGAGCAAGTTGCGTAAAACTCAAATTCGAATCCTTCTGCTCTTCGCGTATGACATTAGCAAAGAGTACGTATGCAGATGGTGGTCGAATTGGTGCATTGTCATCAGCTTTAGGATGCCTCTTATATCGCCTCTTTTGAGGTGCCGTTTCGATGGACGCAGGCGATGTCTGCCCATCTGAGCCTGAGATTGATCCTTCATATGCCGTGCGGCTTTCCTCGCTCGCTGAATTGAGAAGAATCCCTGGGGCATGTTTGGGCAAATTCTCAAGCCTCTCTGTCTGCGGGTACCCTAGATACTTAGCTAATGTTGCCTGCCACATTTGCACTAGACAAACCTCGAAGTGTTGCGATTTCCCTGTAGAGTGTACGTCTATGACCCAGTCTGACACCAAGTGCTGCGCTCCATTTGTCAGTTCATGTTGTCAGTTCTTAGTAAGTTCTTGACTTACAGGTCACTCTCGGTAATGTCGGCAATCGAGGACCAGTCGGTAAATCCTTCATCTGAAAACCTGTCAACGTCAACATATAACGCATGTACACTGCAGGACCAGGTTACCGTTGCAGATATTCTGAAAGGCCTAGTCTGCTGAAGTCTTCTGCCAAATTGCTTCTTCCTGATAGCATGCTTCTGATCATGGATATAGTTCAGTATGCTGGATATTGCGCAGTCGAGGTTTCGATTGATGTTCCAAAACCCCTCGCAATGACCCGGAAGAGTGATGCGTCTCTATTCTACCAGTCTTGTCGGCGTATCCAATGGTCCACCGGTACCGAAGGGAAGGATACTCGGCACAAGCCAGGGAGTTAACAAGTCTGCAGATGCAAGTTGTTGAAACAATGGAAGATGGATGAATCGATGCTTCAATAGTATTCCGTTATGTTGGCCACAATGTGTCAAGCAGCGAGCTTGATGACTTTCGAGATGGATCGTAGAGAAGCCAGTTATATCGCCCTTTTGAAGTGCAACCAGAGCTCAGGCGATTGCTATCTCAGATCGGAAAGGACACTAGAAGGTATTTCTTCTTGTACTTGATTCGTGAGGGTTGGTCGTAGGAGAGTGAATGAGAGACGGTGGAGAGCGCGAGAGAGAGAGAGAGAGAGGATGGAGGATGGAGGATGTTGTTATGGAAGAAGGACTTTTGACATAATGGGAGTCTCTTCCAGCTAACACGCAGGGAGAAGTGCTAATTCGAGTCTTGAGAAATTCGGTTCGGTGGACATTGTGGTTCCACCACCCACAAGACAAGAAGACGGATCGCCAGCCCGGAACCCTGAGGAGCCTTTCTCGTGGCTCTCCACACAAGCCCCGAACACAACAGGCGCCACACCTGGAAGAGTCTTCCTTTTGTTCTTTCCCAGATCTCATGAATGGCTTCTTTCGTCTCTCCCTCGACAATCCCTTTCCTCCGCACCGCTGGCTGGCTTACTCACTCACTCACTCACTCACTCACTTACTGGCTTGTCTCGTCTCGTCTCGTCTACCTGTCTACCTTGTCGTCCAGCTGTCAGTCTTGCCTGTCTGTCTCGTGGTCTGTCTCTCATGTCTGTCTGTCTGTCTGTCTGTCTGTCTGTCTGTCTGTCTTGTTTTGTTTTGTGTAGTTGACTCGCCTCCTCCTGTCTGATCGTCTTGCAATCTCTTGTCTCTCACTCCCACGCTTTCAGACGTCGAATGTACATCCTCTCTTCCGCATTCCGTTCATTCCCTTCTTGGTAGGTAGGCAGTCGAGTTGCTGTGGCTCCCTCTGACATTCAAATGTCTCCTCCCCTATCCGATAATCTCATACGTGGCTGGCTGCTCCCTTTGTCTGATTCTCCTCTCTCTCGGATCTCTCCATACTTGTCCATCTTGGACTTCCCTTTGCGTGATATGCAATCCCCATTGTAGTGTATTGGAGCGAATTCCGTGTGGTCTATCGGACGAGACCCCGGTCGTCTACGTCTTGTGAGCATCTAGGCAATTTTTGTTGAGACCCAGAGCTATACTTCCACACCGGTATGATCTGCAATTTCCTCACTTGCTGCGTCTGCAGCTCCTGTAGCAATTATGACACACCCTCCGGGCCTCATCATAGCTACCGATCAACTTTGTCCCACAAAGTTGACCTCAAATGTGATGCCACAAGAAGCTGTCCTCCAAATATGGGACAGACAGCAATTGCAAACACTGTTCCCACAGATGATCCTTGAAGTCATCCACATGTGGCCTTTGAGGTGACATGAATGCAGATGGGACTTTAAGCCCCACTATGTCACCCACATGAAATTTGATAGGCGAGCGGTGCTCCTGACTCCGCCTCCCTTCGCCACAGCTGGACCAGTTGCCCAAATCCTGTCAAAAGCGCGCAAAATGCTCCGAGCTACACCCGTCCACGCGGATCTCATCTCTATTCGCTCACTCTTACCTCCGCTTATCCGCTGCTTTGGCCCAGCTCACAATCCTTAAGCTTACTAGAACGACTCTGATTCTTGCTGCGGCTATGGAATCTCTGATGTCTCAGATGCCCATAGATGCAGGCTCCTGCGTCTGCAATCTTGATCTTTGTGCATCTCATCAAGTCACTTTACTAGAAGCGACTGTGCGTGCCACGTATAGATTATGTGCCTATTTCGGTGTTGATTGTCGTTTCTAAGAAGTGATTTGAATACATGTGGTACAGCACAAGGTATGCGATATGACTGTCAGCTGCCACTCCCGATGCGAAACTCCGGCCAAGACACACAGATCAACTACACATCCGTGGTGATTACGACAGATGTTTGGAAGCTTAGCCTCGTGCAGGCACAGATTTCCTAGAGTGACGAGAACAATTGCAGGACATGAGCGCATCCGGACGTCTTCACGACTTGCCAAACGTGTCAGTTGTGACTTTCCTAGACAAATCTAGTTGCTCATTTATGCGTAGACATCATGACCACACTGCATACATATTTGGTGAACAGAATCACGAGCCGTCTTTCGGAGATATTTCCAAGATATCGCATCACTAGTGGTGTTTTCACCGGCCTTAATTTGTGTAGCGGCTCTGACAATGCACAAAATTCCATGCGAAAATGCTGATCTCAAATCGAGACGGAGCCCTGGGAGGCTGCAGGAACATTTCGGTACAACCTTGGAAGGTGAAGCGCAACATGCATCCGTGCGCCTTGTTGAGCAAATGCGATCGATCACGACTACGAACGACATGCAATTTAGGAATGGGCCAACTCTACATGCATAAGTACGAATCTAGGCCTGGCACATCCGACACCACATTTGTAGGTAGTTATAGATATCAAGCCCACAAACATGAATGTACGATTTTAGTATGGTTGGTGGCCCGATTCATCATCGGTCGACCTCCTGATACTTGACCGACTCGCCAATGTAGCCTCGGCCTCGGATCGTAAATGCTTTTCGACAAATTGCTTGTGGCAAAATCAGTAAACTTTTCACTACACCCATGGCCAAGTACAATTGCAAGCAATGCGTAGCAAAATCATGGAGAGCGCAAAGAAAATCCTTCTTGGACGACTCGGGTTTGTCACTTCAGAATTCGTACTTACAAATCTTAGCATCACCTCATTCAAGCTTGTAGACCCCTCATCGAACATATATGCAGATCGAAACACGTCGACTGTCTGCCACGTCGATCATGGCTGCCAAAGAGGCATCTAGACCTCGAGATATATCATGCTACACATGGCCCAATTCACATTCATATTCATACAGCATTATTATGAGCGGATATTCGGCTGTTCGGTACTCTTTCAAGTTCTCGTGAACTATACGACCGTTACATAATAAGGGGCCGAGTTTTGCGATGTACTCAAAAACGACATGTCCAGCTGACATTTTTGACAGCACGTTTTCCTTTCCCTGTCCGAATGTTGAAAAGTGGCTTTCGGGAATAGCTCGAGCATGGACATCATGATAGCCGAACATGTCATTTTACAATCACGAAATGAGGAATCCTCCCGAATATTGGAAATTGCTTGTGAAGAACAATGGGCTTTTGCATGTTGCATCTAGACCACATCGCTGTTCTGACACTTGTCGCGTGCTCCATGTGTCCCCCTCCTTGTACTCGGGTTGGCATCTGGCTAGCTTGAGCAAAATGTCGTTCGCGTGTCCTACGGATCGTCGGACCGGATCCCGATGGAGCTTGACACATGTCGTGTCGATACAATCCAAGGCTACGACATGTATAAATCCTTTCCTGGTCAATTGTGGTAATTCACCTCTGGCGCTCCTTTTGTATGTCATGTGGCTTTTTTTGTATTCCAAGGTTGTCATGCGCGCTGCGGCCCGAATAAACTACAGCTGGAATACCGTGTGTGTTTCCGGACATCACAAAGAAGCTAAGCTCAATTGACACATTCTAGCACTTGATTGCATAATATGGCTTTTGGTTCCTGTATATGCTTATACTAGCTAGTCCTGAGCGATCGAAGCTTGCAGAAACAGCTGTCGAGCACTCGAATTGTAGCGATAGAGCCATGGCCATTGCCAGCTTCGATACAGATCTAGGTAGATACAGTAGAAGCCGCAGCCACTCGCAAGCCTAGCACACTTCTAAAAGTTGGTGGTGGTGAGATTCATTGCTAGTCTATAGCTAGGAGTTGCAGTCTACATCTTCCGACCCATGCAAGCAATGACGAAAGATTTATGTTCAGGTAATTATGGAGGCATATATATGCATACAATGTTGCTAGAATATAATGTGCAATAAGAGGGTTTTGCAAGAATGATAGATGCATACATACTGTATATGCAGGACTACCTTTGCAATAGTCTTCAAGCTTAAGCTCGACCGAGCTGCACAATGCAACCTTGTAGTTACTGGAATTGCAAATTATCGTCGTTAAGCTCATATAATATATATATATCCGAAGACTCCTCTGCAGGTAATTATAAGTAGTCAAGCCACATCCACCATCCGTAACCGCATGCTGTGGCTTGGACATGAACACGCGGACAAGCTTGTTGAACACAATTCGTGTACAGGCCCAGGTATTCATGCATATACTCATACTTGAGCGACTACAGGCATTACGAGAGATAGATACTTGAACGATATTAACAAGTCGACCTCAGAAATGCCTGTGTAAATCTGACAATTGCTGTCCTGTCATAACTTCAACCAATGTCGGTTGTGGAGAACGATATTTCATGTATATTTTTTTAGCGGCTGAAGCGGTATTCGAGGCGAATTGACAAGACGACTTGGCCAGTAGAACAACTTGAAAGCTTGCAAGACCTTTTCGTATTGAGGTCGAGGGTCCTTCTGACAACACATCAGGATGTCCAATACCCTGCAATCACAACAGAACGTGATCAGATCTGAGCTCAAGCTCATCGAAGCGGTTGAGCTGAAGTTCGCGCTTGCATCCACGGATGCTGCCTTACAAAAGATTACCAGTATTTATCTATGTCCATTGCTGCTGAAATTGGGCACGCCGCATGCGATCAACAAACAGAAGGTTGATGAAGTACTTCGGATGCTAGACAACCGCTTTGCTGGTGCGAGTCAGATTACGCTACCTTTCGAGGCGCTCTTGTCGCAATTCAAGGATGAGCACGTCAGTGATGTTGTCAAGAGTCGCACAATAGATTATCTGGGCAGTGCACTGGACGATCGTGTCTGTGGTTTGACCAATATACAAGCTTTGATCAACGGCTTTGCACATTGCCCAGCAGGATTCAAGCCCAAGCTATTCCAGCTGATTTGTCGCTTGATCGTCCTTTTCCCTGCCGCCAAATCGACTGTCGAGGAGAGGGCTCTGGAGACGAAATATCACATTGAATGCGAAGATGATAGGACTATCTTGGCTGAATGTTTGATCAATTTGATGCTTCTCACTCTTTCACAACTCAAATCACAAGTCAATGGCAATCGGGTTGTGGATGAGCCGACAATCAGACCACTGAATCAACAGGATCTTGCATTTCTCTCGCCCTTTGGTCCTTCTACATACACGATCACTAGCCTGAATAACATCAAGCTAGGTGTGCTGAATTACGCCTCAATCGCTCTCCTCAAGGAGCACCATAGATATGTGATTGCTTTGATCGCCTCGTTCGATCTTAAGCACGAAATACAGATGCAAGCCAACACTGTCATACGGAAATGCGACCTCTCACACGTTGAACGGCTTTATGTAGATGAGCTATACAAGTTACTTCTTGAAAGGTCACTCGAGGCGCGTCTACAAATTCGTATATTTCAGTTACTGTCAAAATGCATTATGGCTGCGAAAGATTCAGGAAAGGCACAAAGTTGTATAACTCGTGGTGTCGAATGTAATTAAGCTCATTCTAGTCACTCCCGATTCTAACGTGCTAGCAAGCTCTCCAAGGGTGCGAACGGCTGCAATAGGATTTCTAAACTGGTTTGCACGGTTCTCACCAGCTTCTGAAGATAGCATCACCACAAGGAAGTTACTGGCTCAGTTGACACTGTACATTTCTTCACCAGACAGCTCTGATGAATCTAAAGGATCAGCTTACGTTGCCATCGGTCTGTTAGTGAGTAAAATACCCCCTCATACGCCGATCTGGCTGACCTCCATAGTGTAAACGGGATGTAAACTTCACGAGGGACAACACGGAAATCATACAAACCTTGTTTGAAGCACTTGCCAATCAAGCCCCTCCAGTCCGTCCAGCGATTGAAGAAGCACTGTCGGGTCTCATGTACAGCTTTGCTTCAGCTGAAGCAGCGTGCCTACAAGAGCTGCGGTCGATCCTCTTGCGAGTGCTTCTCTATGGTCCAACGCATGCGCACTATACAGCTTTACGTCTCGCATTATCAACATTTGATTTTGACGATGTATCGGCGAAGTGGATGTGTATCCTTGCGATGCGTGGTAAACCTAATGTTGAAGTTCACCAAGAAGCCAAAAGAGGTCTTAGCTTGTCTCTCTTTGTACTCACACAACATGGCTCGCGTGTCTTGGAGTACCCCAAATTCCAGAACATGGTGAGCTGGCCACAAGAGGATGACATTGCCAAAAGTCTCGGCTTGTGCACGAATGACTTGGATGCGCAGTCCATGGATGCGTATCTAAGCTTCACACGGACATGTCTTTTTGTCAATGCTCTGAATCAGAATCAAAATGTCAATCCACAACAGGAGAACTTCGAAGGAAGACTCGAAGCTACATTCAATCACGACGAATCTGCTCGAGAAACTTTACGGCTTTACGTCAACAAGACTCCACAAGAAGAGTTTCATCGAGCCCTTACACTGTTTGTGGAGCAGATAGCCAGTGTATATACCACGACGTTCAGTCAGTCCACGGGCAAGTTACTTCTTGAGTTTCTGATAATTCGAGGGGATAGTCTAGCAGATTCTTTAATGACAAGACTTGTGGCTTTGCAGCCCAAAAGCGATATCAAATCAGAAGAACAGAGAGATCTTCAGACTCGATTGTACAGTATCGTCAGCACATCTCCGAAACGTTCACAGGAGGATATCATGCATGAATGTCGTGCTCTGATCGACGCGGCGTCCACTCAGAAACATGAAAATCTCCAGGTGATGTCCTTGCTTATGAAAATACTATTACGTTCACGACTGCGTGGCCACGAAATGTGTCTTGACCTAAGTGCACCGGAGCGAACTCTCCAAGATAATTTACACAGCCGAGATGTGTTAGCCTTGAAGTCGACCATGGACATAATAGCCACGCTAGGACTTTCGGGGGATTACTCCGGCGCTGGTAGTATGCGAGTCGCGCAAGAACTTATCGTCCTTGTGGGAAAAGCATCAACTGACAGTCAGGTAGTGGAAAGTGGTGTCCTGGCTTTGGGCAACCTCTCTATGTGCTTCGAGACAGGTTCGAAAGAGCTTACAGACATTATAGAAGTCTTGAGTACGGACACGGGTGCCGTGGCTAAAGCCGAACTTCTTCTGGCCAAGGGCGAAGCTCTCGCTTGCTGCATTGGCCGTTGGGAATCTAAAGCCCTTCGTGACACTCTTGATGTCCCTGTAGCTGTTGAGCTGGCAGCTAGTCGATCGGAGCTGGTACTTTCAGTCATCGACGCACTGCTGTCCAACGTCCGGTCCACGAAGCCTCAGCAGCGCCGTGGTGCTTGCCTACGTCTCGTCAGTCTTGTACAGCTCCTTGACCTCGAACAGATGGAGAGCAAGTGGAGTAGCATACATGGCGCCTTCGTTAGTCTGCTTTCTGACGGCGACGAGTTTGTCTCCGAGACGGCGAATAAAGGAATACAGATAGTCTATGATCGTTGCGACAAGAAGACAAAAGATGACCTTATTGCTCAACTATTCGCAACCATGACATCGGATACCGCAGCAAAGCAAAGTACAGCAGCAATTTCTGAAGATTCCGAGGTCTTCCAGCCTGGTACCATGACTGTCGGCTCAGGGTCTAATGAGTCGTCCTTGAGCACGTACAAGGATATTTGCAATCTGGCAATTGATGCTGGTAACAGCTCTCTTGTGTATTCTTTCTTGAGCCTGGCGTCCTCGACTGCAATGTGGTCTACCAGACGCGGTGTTGCTCTCGGCTTAAATTCTCTGCTGAATAACACAAGTACTGCCAACGAGCTAAGAAAGCCCCCCGAAGTTCTTGTAAGACTACTGCCGAAACTGTTTCGCTACAAGCATGATCCTTCTACAAAAGTGGCAAATTCGATGAATGCAATCTTCCTGCAATTGTACCCAGATGCCAAATTGGAACTGGATCAACACTTCGATCTCGTGTGCACGGAACTGCTCAGGAGTCTTGCTGATCAAGCTTGGAGAGTCCGTGAATCTGCAGGGCGAGCAATGTCTAGCCTGATCACCGGTCGCCCATTGGCATCAATAGCAACCAGACTTGAAGAGATCTGGACTCTATCATTCCGGATACTGGATGATGTCAAAGAGAGCGTGCGTGGAGCTGGTGTGGAACTATGCCAGAATCTTTCCGGCTTGATTATTCGGGCGGTCAGCGGCGCGAATTCAACCTCCGAGGCAAGCAAGATCTTGGAGTTTATCATACCTCTCTTTGTCAAAAATCTACGATCCCTGTCGGCTGAAGTCGGTTCATTTTCGCTAAAGACTCTGCTGCGGATCACAAAAGAATCGGGCCCCTCAATCAAAGCTCATCTACCACAGCTCATTGATGAGTTTCTACAGTTGACGTCAAACATGGAGCCAGAAATGATGAATTATTTGAGCTTCCATGCGGCCAAGTATAATATAACGCAAGCTGAGCTCGATTCTCATAGGCTGGCATCGATGCGTGCAAGTCCACTGCTCGATGCTTTGGAGCAATGTATCGATCAATTAGACGAAACGTCAATGGCACAAACTGTGCCACTGATTTCCCATATCATACGCCAGACTAGCGGTCTGCCTACCAAGGCTGCCACGGCACGATTTCTGATATCCTTGACCGTACGTTGTCCCACAATCATTCAACCACATGCGGACTCTCTCATACAAGCCTTATCGACGACGTTACATGATCGCAATCAGTCGGTAGTTCAGACATATGCGAGTTGTATAGGATACTTGGCTCGAGTAACCAGTTCTGAGAAACTCGTCAAATTGATAAACTTCACTTCCGTAAAATTCTTGAAAGCAGACGATGAGAATAATGCGCTCGGACTCGTCCTAAAAGCCATTTCACAGAATGCAAACGACAAGTTCATGTCAATGGCCTCAATCTTCTTCCCTCTATGCTTCATGGGAATGCATGATCCTGAGGAAAGCTCTGCTTCGTTGTTTAAGAGTATCTGGCAGGATAACACTGGCAGTGCCCAGGCGATCAAGTTGTACTTGACTGAACTTTTACCACCACTGGAGACGCACCTCACGAGTCCCATTTGGAGAATAAAGCAAATGTCTGCATATACGATCGCCGAAATTGCGAGCAAGGTCGATCTTGGCCGACAGACCGATCGTGTCTTTGATGCTCTCGTCAAGGCATTGGCTGGCAAATCGTGGAATGGGAAAGAAGCAGTACTACAAGCCTTGGTAGCATTGACTACTCGGAATATGGAGACTTTGAAACCTTCTCAAGTAACACAGATTCGCACAATCATGTTTAGGGAAGCGAGACGGACCAACATGGTATACAAGGTACATGCTCTGGAACACCTCGCCACTTTTGTCAAACTCGACAAGGGGTCAAACCACTTTGAGGATACATTACAAACCGTCCAAGACGTCCTAGACGGTTCCATCATGGACGAGGACACGGAAGACTTTGGCGATACCCAAAAGTTGGCATTGATCCAAAACTCCCTCAAATGTCTCGCCAATGCCTCCAATCCCAGCACTGGCTCACCGGACGAATACCGCAGTCTTCTGAAACACTGTATCCATCAAGCGGAAATTCAGACATGGACAATCAAGACGGCCATATGTCTCGACTTGAAGGACATCTACGCACGAATCATCGAGCAGGGCTCATATACATGGGACGAAGTGGACCTCGTCGAGACGTGGAAGTTCTTGAGGGGTATGGCCACAGACACGGGATACCAGTCCTTGCGAGAGTCTGCAAGTGACACAATAGTCACCTTTGCCTCCTCGTGCCGAAACGTCTCTCGTGATACAACGGAACAAGTCGAGCGAGAATTGGAGATTATGGTTCAGAATGAACAAAGCACGATCGTCCAGGCCATTCTACGAAAAGTTAAATTTCCGTAAATGAAAAGTAGTACGAAATATAACGAGTAGATAAATAAATGTACATTTTCAGGTCCAAATAAATTAAATGCAGACACGATTTCTATGCTTCATGTCGTACTATACCCTGATGGGACTCAATAATCCGCACTGAAAAAAAACAAGAGTTGTGTGATTCCTGGACTATCCATCTTGTTGGAGAGCGAGGACTGCTTCAGCCATCGCAATCACCTCCTTCTTCTCCTCGCGTTCCTGCTCGAGCACGGCTCGCAAATTTCCAATGACCTGCTCGGCCTCTGCCAACTTTGCTTCTTGGACAGCTAATCGTTCCATCGTCTTTCTCTCCCAATCGACCTTTAAAGCAGTCACTTTTCGGACGTGTTTCTTGCTGTACTCGGCATGCAACGATTCTCCCTGTGCAGCCAACGCCTTGTGATGGTTCGCGTGACTGACACTACTCGCCAACTCTTCGTGAAGCGCCTGAACCCTCGCTTCTAATTCACTCTTGGAACGGTCAAAGTCGGCTTTAATCTGGTCCAGGTCGTGAAGGGTGTAGATTGGGATCGATCTCGGCGAGTAGACTCTCGGCGTCATGTCCAGCAACATCTCCTCGCCTTCTTCCGTGGTATAGTGGCACAGACGGGACTGTGGTTCAGTCTGACGTCTCGGAGCCGGCGTCTGGAACGAAATCAAGTCGGCTTCTGAGAATGAAGGATATGATTTCTTTGTGGTAGAGGGTCGTGAAGCGGTGTTGTTGTTGTTGTTGTTGTTGTTGTTGTTGTTTAGTGACTGATGCGCCCGAAGTGCAGAGTCGACGATGGATCGCGGCGTGTTTAGGGGCATCTGAAAGTCCCTGAGTCGCGGTGTACGTGTGGGAGAAACGGAAGTGGTCATCGTGGGTCGTGTGCTGGCACGGACGGGCGTATCCTGATCTGATGGGTCGTCGAAAGAGTCTCGCGATGCAGAACGGACAGACGACCTTGATGAAGTGACTATATGCTCATCGTCAGACGTGGCCGTCTCTTGAAGATCTTGTTCTCGTGAATCCTCCGATATTGACTCTTTTTGCCTGGGAATATCGTCCCTCTCTGCAGCACGAAGCACCGATGCGGAAAAGTCGGGCTGCGAGAGCACACTTCCAATGGAGGCAGAGCCATCGAAGCGGGTCTCTGGGACTGCAAAGACATCTGCACGCTCTTCTACGATAGCCGTCCCACTTGAGTTCGATTGTGTTCCATTCACTCGGGTACTCAAGTTTCTCTCTTTGTCGACGCTTGCTATTTGTTCATGCGTTTTACCAGCGTCGTTCTTAGTATCTACACTATCCTGTGGAATCTTTTTATCGATATGCTTGGATCGTGGCGTGAACTCGTCTTCAATTTGCTTCCGCTTGGACTTGTGTAGACGGAGTGGTGTTGACTCTATCGTATTAAGGTTCACAGCGCTGAGCGCTTCTTCCGTGCTCATATGCTGCCCGGGCTATTTTATGATGACAACGATATCTCCTATCGACAGGCTGCAACACAAGACCAGTTGAACTGTGTTACACGTAATACTCGAAGAGGCCTACATATACAGCAGACTACAGAGTCGCGAGCCGATGAAAGTTTGCGCCATCAAAACAAAAGACGACCGGCTGCCGAGTTGAGGCGCTGGAACATCTCCCGCTACAACTGAAGCCTACAACCTCTTCTCACATATGCTCTACTCACATGTCCAGCTAAACACAATGACAAAGGGCCTGCTCTGTCGTGTCACGACAACGCATAGACTCTGATTAGATAGTATGCATTCTCAATGTTAAGGTAAAATTGTATCCCTCAAATCTACTTATAACCATAACCATATCGTGCAAATTCCCACTGCGTAGGCACAGTCTGGTCCTTCTCAATCGTTATTCCCTCATTCGTGACGGTTGCAACAGAAAACTTGTTGAGCGACCTTGCATCTCTGTAGTATAATACCTTCATACATTCGTCTAGTGTCTTGCGAGCATCCTCTCTTGTCAAACTCTTCCACGCATCGTCATCAGTGGCTTTTCGTAAAAGTGGTATTCCCATAGCAGAACCCATGCCTGTTGCAATGACAGGAGAGCTATAAGTGGTGCCCAGCAAATCTACATAAGATAAGAACGGTCCTTCCAGAGGTTTCGGTGTATTCGTCGTCTCTTGCGCTTGAATGGCTAGTGGTGCGGGTGATGTCCCCGCAATGATCATACTGTTCCAAAGTGGATTCATCTTCGAGCGTCGGTTGTACATTACCCGGCTCATATACTCAAAGACATGTTCCGGTCGTAGTTCGTGTCCATCTGCAGAGTCTTGCTCGCGTATACTATACGTAATTAGCCATGCGTGGAGTAAGAATAAAGACCACTAACGTCAGATCGTCCAACAAGCGCTCTATATATTGCAAGTCTGAGATGTCGCCGCCGACTCCAATGACAGTGTACTTCCCAACCTTGATTAATCGCTCGATATCTCGAAAACGTGCCATCGATCCATAAGAAGCCAGATTGTCAGCCACTAGCATAACTCCATCACGGAACTTGAGTCCCAAAACAGAGGTGCCTGTTACCACCGGCGATTGTGTATGCGTCGTGGCCTCTGCGATGTTATAATCGGCAGGACCGGTAGATGGCATGAAGGACTGATTGATTACATTCGCCTCACTCCTGCCTTTGTGACCCCATGCTAACCTCCCTGTCAGTCGAGCAAGCGTATCTGAAAACTATGACATACGTTCTGTGAAGGTCTGATGATTCATCATCCTGTACAGTGTCTACACGGATAGGCTCGAGCTCAGAGTACAACGGACAGAAGATAGAGTTTTGATGCTCTGGAATTGCCGTTCCAGAAATACGTTGCGAGAGAGGTTCTTGACGAGGTAGCAGTGAGTTCATGTATGTACTATTATCGGTCTCTTAGGCAAGATTGCCGTGGTGTGCGCGCGTCCCCACCACGGTTCGAGCAACGATTCTTACGACAACCTGAATTAGTCGAATTACTACCCGCCCCGTCCCGTTCGCTACATCAGACACATATGGAAGCACACAGTGTACAAGCGTATGTACAACTAACATCTCGGTGATATTTTATGGATTCTTGCATCCATGTTTCAACGCCTTGGAACGTGTCTTCTTACACATCCATCAAACACAATCCGAGCATGATGTAAGTAGATTCATGGGAGGACAGGTCACCACTACAGCATTTGTGTATTATAGGGAGTTCGTAGTTGCATCAACCTTGCTACCACCTGTTGCTCATGTGTTTGTGTACTTGCAAGATCTTGACCTAACAAACCTGATCCGGGCGCTAAAGGAGAGTGTAGCACTATACACCAGTTTGTGCTTCACATTCTGAAGACAGCACTATAAGAGTACACTTTGTTCACTTCCTGAGCACAGATCTATCGTGGCTTGGGAAAATTGCCTACGTGTGCACTTATACCATCTGCAGGCGGTTCATCTGACAATGCCCTTATTTACCTTGTCGACTCTGCTCATACAGTCCTTTTAGCTCAGCTAGGTCACGATCCGATAACAGTATGGCAACAGAAGTCATCAAGGCCTCATCTAGGTGTGTAAGCTCGTCTAACAAAGCATATCATTCGGCATACATGTCTGTGCTGCTTGAGGGCTGGTCACAAGACTCTTGCAGGCCGACAGCATGTCGTCATATTGTTTGGAAAACTCTCGCAGCTTGTCAGGCGCCATCTGTTTTTTGAAAGCATTCAACTGCTGAGTGTGCTTGTCAACGCTCAAATAGCTAGTTTATGTCAGCCGAGCCAAACATCATAAAGCAACCTCTGGCACCTACTCTTCCTTCGACTCTGACGTGATTCCACTTTCTCGATTGACAAACTTTTGAGTCATCGCTGCAAGACGACCCGCAGCTTCATCATACAATCTACGTTCATCCGGAGTGAGACCGATACGAGCATCATCTACGGCTGAGCCTTGCAGCGTTGTCAGGTGTGGTACAGCACCGTTGAACATCTTTTGGAACAAGTTGAACTTGCCACTGATCTCCGCATTCGATTGTGCTATAGAATTCGTAGGACTTCTAGCACTTGAGGGTGGTCGAGAAGGACCATATTGAGCTAATTTCGAGTCCCGCAAAGCACCAATAAATTCCTTCTCTAGGCTGCTGACGGCGAGATAGCCATCCCTGTCACGATCTGGATTTGCATGAGTCCCTTGACCATATTCCATTCTCCTAAGTCATGTTAGATTCTGTCACTCTTTCTCTCATGCTTTTACTTTTCTCGTATCAGTCCCTCTTCTTCTTCGGATACTTTCAAAAACCCAGCAATCGGGTTACTCGGGGGCGGATTCTGTGGAGGGCCTCCAATCGAGTCACCAACGTCGATCTCGAAAGAAGCCTCACTATAGTCGTCATCGATACTACCGTCAGATAGGTCTGCATCGATCACAGCACGAGAGATATCTTTCTGCACCACGGCGGAGGTCTTTCCACTGGCATCGGTGCTGGTTCCATTTGTGGATACACTATTTGATTGTGTCTCACCAGCAAATTTGTTGTTGGATCGTTCATGCTGTAAGGCCCGGCATAAGTTCTCGAGTTTTGTGCTCTTGTGCTTCAACGCCTCTATTTCCTTCCTATACTTGGCTCTCTCCTCCGCCATTTCGAGGATACTTTTGTTTGCTGTGTCACATTTGGAACGAATCAGTGCATTTTCCTTCTCTAATTTTTTCGTCTTCTTGGTCATGGTCTCCATCTCTTTTCTAAAGTTTAAAAAGAGGTCGTTAGAATTATTCAAGGTGTCTTCAACTTGTTTGAACTTTTCAACGTATATATTCAGTTGTGATCGAAGCTCTGACTCCGTTTCCGAAAAAGTACTCACTTGCGAATGCAATGTCCTAGCTCGCATGTCATTTGCTTCTGCAGTCTTCTTGTATTGCTCAAGCCGTGCTTGATTCAATTGAACTTCAAGCTCTTTTGCACGTAGATTGGCATGGAAGTGCTGTTCACGAAGCTCGTACTGCTCAAGGAAGGAGCGAAATTTGTCCTTCAACTCATTATCTTCGAGTCTTCTTTTGCCCACTAGTCCAGAGTCCTCGTCCATCTTTGTCTTAATCTCGAAAATTGTTGTCTCAAACTTATTGTTCAATTCAACACGTTTTTGTTGTTCAGATTGCGCAAGCTTCTTGCTGTCCTCCTTCACTCTTTTGTTCTCCTTCTGCAGTTCTCGACACAATGTCTCTAACTTGTACTTCATGTTTACAGCTTTATTTAATTCAACCTTAGAAGCACTGAATTCCTTTGAAGATTTATCCGACCTGGCCCGTTGACGAGCATGTTCTCGCTCCAATCTCTGCATATCTTGAAACAAACTCGTATATTTGCGTTGCAAGAGCGTGACTTTCCCAATCTCGGTGTCAGTCTCGGACACTAACGTCGATAATTTCCTGTGCTCTGCCTTGACAGCTCGAGCAATCTCTTTTTCTTCCTCCTCATCCTTGATGTTCTCCTTCTCGAGCTCGCTGATTTTGCTTGCAATAAGGGAAGTAAGGTTAGGTTTGGCTTTTGTGTTGTTCGATATCACACTCTTGTCTGCAGGCCCGCTACCGTCGAGATCGCATGTGCCTGTTTCGCTCTCATTAAGTGCATCTTCCACTGAAGTAATCTCATCCTTTTCATATTCATCTTGCTCGACCTCGCTCATCCTCTGTGAAGGCTATGAGACCACACCGATGGTCTAAGTCGTTTCCAGGATCTCTACACAATGACGATGCCTGTGATGCTGGCTGGCAATATTTACTGTAGTAGGTGTTGCAAGCATTGTTCTACCTGGACTGTATGTGAGCACGAGAGTTTCACAGAATGGAGAGAAAGCAAGTGAAGCTAATGCGGGTACAGATTGGGTGGTGGAACACAACCGCTCGAATGGAGTCTCTGAACTCGACGGCTTGGCGCTACCGTATGGTCTTACATACGGGTAGCAGTGGGACACTTCATAGACTACCTATTGTCGTTACGCTTCGGTCACTTGCTAAACCCCTCACCCACCTCAACTTCTTCTTCACGAGCTAAGAGGTCTAAGCACCGGCAATTCGACGAGTCCTGTAATCTACGTTGCAAGTACTATCCTGCACTTCTTCGAGAAACGGTCATCACCCGCCACTGCATGCTGAGACTTCGAAAATTGCCTGTGTCTCGCAAATGGTGTTCTTATTTGCCCTCGACTCGTGCAAATATCCATGGTTTTACGATACAAAGGACCAAATCGGTGCCTGAATTGCAGATCGAGGCGACTTTATTGAGGCACGATAGAACTGGATTGGAACATCTTCACATCGCTAGAGACGATCCGAACAATGTCTTCTCTATCGGCTTTGCAACACCGCCGACCGACTCGACCGGCGTGCCGCATATCTTGGAGCATACCACTTTGTGTGGCTCTGAAAAATACCCCGTCCGAGATCCCTTCTTTAAAATGCTCAATCGTTCTTTGGCAACTTATATGAATGCATTTACAGCATCAGACTATACATTCTACCCGTTCGCGACTGTCAATCAAACAGATCATGCCAACTTGCGGGATGTCTATCTGGACGCAACATTATTTCCGAGGCTAAGGGAAATCGATTTCCTTCAGGAGGGCTGGCGATTGGAACACAAAGATCCTGAAGATGCGACAACTAAAATTGAATATAAGGGTGTTGTCTACAATGAGATGAAAGGTCAAATGTCTGACGCATCGTATCTGTTCTACATTATGTTTCAACGTGAGATGTATAAGGGCACCATCTATGGTAATGATAGTGGGGGCGATCCGAAGAACATACCAGATCTGACTTATTCACAATTAGTTGAGTTTCACCAGCGCCACTATCATCCTTCGAATTCTAAAGTGTTCACGTATGGATCATTTCCACTCGAAGAACAATTGGAGTCCCTGAACACAAAGCTCATGGCTTTTTCTGCTACTCCTCCGGCGACTATCAACAAGGCTGTCAGTCCTTGGAGCTCATTTCGTCAGGTTGAGGTCATAGGTCCCACTGATCCTCTCGCTGGGGATGATCAAATCAAGACATCCGTGTCATTTTTGTGCAATGACGTTGCTGATACTTTCGAAAGCTTCTCGCTCAAGATTCTCTCAAGTCTTCTGCTAGATGGACACAGTGCTCCATTATATAAAGGTTTGATCGAAGCCGAATTAGGCAGCGACTTCTCCCCGAATACAGGCTACGATAATTCTACTAAGACTGCTGTCATGAGCATTGGATTGCAAGGTGTTTCAGAGCAAAATTTGCCCAAAATTCGTCCCAAGATCAAGGAAATTCTGTCTCAATCTGCAATAGATGGCTTTGACCAGGATAAGATTGACGGTATCCTGCATCAGACGGAGATAGCGCTGAAAAGAAAGAGTGCTAATTTCGGTATGAGCTTGCTCAATTCTGTAGCTAGCGGATGGTTCAATGATGTTGATCCACTTGCTCTCCTTGCTTGGAACGAGACCGTCGATAGACTCAAGCAGAAATTGGCTGCCGGCAATTATATGAGCTCGCTGATAGAGAAGTACTTGCTGAAGGACGACGACTCGGGCGTCCTAGGCTTTACGATGAGACCCAGCGCTGAATTCGCGATAGACCTTGCAAATGCTGAATCTCGAAAGCTAGCAGATACGGTTTCTACATTGTCAGCGGTTGAATTGGACAAGGTAAAAGACAATGGTTTGGCATTGCTCAAATTCCAGAATGCCGAAGAGAATCTTGACTGTCTTCCAACGCTTAGAGTCTCCGACATAAAGAAGATGGCGGATCACACAAAACTTGAGCTCGGAGGTGCTGTGAATGGCGTGCCGGTCGACTGGAATTTGAAAGCCACCGGCATAACATATTTCAGGATGATTGCAACTCTCGATTCGTTACCAGAAGCATTGCGCCCCTATCTTCCGCTCTTTACTGATTGCTTCTCCAATCTTGGCACGAAAGATATGGATATGGCTACTCTCGAAGACACTATTCGTCTCAAGACCGGTGGTATAAGCTTTGGTCCAAAGGTCTCTACTTCGCATTCCAACCTAGACAAATACGAAGAAGGTATCGCGGTCACCGGCCATTGTCTGGATGCCAACCTGCCTGCTATGTTCCACCTACTTCGGACTGTAATACTCGAAACCGATTTTGACAATGTCGACAAATTGCGTCACTTGTTACGAATGAATGCTTCTGGAGTGGTCTCTAATGTTGCGGAGTCTGGTCATACTTATGCCCGTACTTTTGCGAATTCATTATTGACTAAAGCCGGGCATATCTCCGAAATACACAATGGTCTGTCACAGGTGAAATTGGTCTCATCCCTAGCGAATCAGACAGACCTCTCGGACATAATAAGTAAGCTCAAGGCTATCAAGGATCACGCCCTCCGCACCGATTCGTTGCGTTGCTTCGTCACTACCGATCCGGTGCAAACGCAACTTCTAGAGGCAGAAATGTCTCGGCTTTTCTCAAGTATGAATAGTCATTGCGGAGACAAGGACGTCGTGCATATCCTGAAGGAGACTAGCTTGCCACAAAAAGCGTTCTTTCCACTGCCGTATGCCGTCAACTTCGCTGCCTTGTCTATGAGAGGCGTTCCTTACACTCATCAAGATGGTGCTCCGCTACAGATACTGGCGAAGTTGTTGACTAACAAACATTTGCACCGGGAGATTAGAGAAAAGGGGGGCGCCTATGGAGGTGGCGCGACCTTCTCTGCCACATCTGGCATATTTGGGTACTATTCATACAGGGATCCAAATACACTCAGAACCCTGCAGACAATGGAACATGCTGGTGCATGGGCAGCCTCCCAGTCGTGGTCGGATCAGGATCTCGAAGAGGCCAAATTGTCCATCTTCCAGGGAGTCGATGCCCCAATATCTGTGGCTTCTGAGGGAATGGTATATTTTACTGAGCGGATCACATCAGAAATGAGACAGCGCCGTCGAGAGCAACTGCTGGCAGTCAGTGCCTCGCAAGTACGCGAAGTAGCTGAGAAATACCTGGTGCGCAGTGTAACTGACGAGAAGACGTCAGTAGCTGTACTTGGAGAAAAGCCTGACTGGATTGCTGATGCCCCGAATTGGAAACTGTTCAATTGGGCTACAGAAGCGCAAGCGGAGGTTCAAGGCAACGACGGTCTGGGTAATGTTGCAATTCCTGTCACTATCACTGATGCTAGCGAGACTTCTGCTACTGTGCCTGGCAAGGGTAGTGACACTGCATCTGAATCGGTGGTTGATCAATATGGACAAACGATAATGAATTCTCGTAAAGGAGAGGATGGCGAGTATCTGAGTATCGAGTTGACGACACGAGCGTGCAAGCAGTTGCGTTCTGTCCTGGCGAAGAAGCAGGAGCCGGGTCTTGCGCTCAGATTAGCTCTGGAAAGTGGAGGCTGTCATGGATATCAGTATGTCATCTCACTAACCGATGAGATTGAAGTGGAAGAGGATGTGATCTTTGAAAAGGACGGAGCGAGAGTGGTGGTGGACGAGGTCTCGTTGGGTATGATCGATGGCAGTAAGCTCGACTACACGATGGAACTCATCGGATCCGAGTTCAAGATTGTAGACAACCCCCGAGCAGTGAGCAAATGTGGCTGCGACACCTCCATCGACATCGACATTGGGGTGAAGAAAGCAAGGCAATGATTATCAGCTGTTAGATATTAATTGTACAACAGGCCGGCATAGCGTAGCAGGTTTGTAATTGGTCTCTGTAGACACAGGAGTTCCTTTGGATCAGGATAGTTCCATAATGAAAGGTGTAGAATGAATTGAAAATCATTGGAGAAGAAAGTTAGTGCTTTGTTGGTGAGGCTCTATATATGTCCTGATATTTACTTTTTCGGAATGAATTTATCAAAAACAAGACCTGCATGTAAACTTGACAGATATCTTCAAACATGTGTTGCAGCAGTGCGTCTTGCTTCTTTTCTTGCCAACTCATAAACGATGGAAAGGTATCTATTTATCTACCTGCAGCTGTATAAAGTTCTCATTTGGTCTGGAATTGAACATTGCTCAGCTCAATCAGCTTCATTGTCCATCGTACATTCGGCAGTTCCAAGCAGGATCGTGAGACAAGTGTGCCAGTGATGCGGGGAGATCGATACACACAATCGAAAGGTGATTGGCGGGATAACGCGGGAGAAGGAGTCAGGAGGAGTAAGAATGAAACTTCCTCCAATGAATTCACTGTAGTTGGACGACGGCTGCTGAGAGCGGTTGGACATGTGGAGTCTTCACTAAAGGACGAGGTTTATTGGCTGACAACCCGAGTGGCCCCGGTTCAAATGACCGTCTGAGATCAGACTGGGGGAGAGGCAGCCCTTGTCCAGGTGGTCTGTCAGGTGGGTCAAATCTCAGCTCAGAGCCTCTATTGGAAACTTGTAGCTCTCACTCCCAGATAACGTGGAGTAGAATCCAACCTTACTCGTGACAGAAATCTCTCAGCACAGTTGTGGGCGAAAAACAACTTTTATATTTCGTACCACCACTATCAACCCTCCTGCCCATCTTCTTTCGCTCGAATCTCGATCGAAAGAACTCTCCTTTCGTTCTCTATCGAACTTATTTGTCCCTGATTACTGACCTGTACACTGTTCTAGTCTCTTGACATCACATACGGACATCATTCAATATTTAGAGCTTGACCAGTATGAGCATGGAAGAAGGCAAAGCAGTCGTGCTCGAGGGCAAGGACGTTATCAATATCAGAGCTACCGAAAGAGTACACCCGGTGGAGTTGCCACCTAGACATGTCAAGATTGCAGTCCGTAGCACTGGAATCTGTGGGTCTGGTATGTTTGGTCATTGTTCGGAAAAGGTAAATCGACATCTAACACGCGGTAGACGTACATTACTGGAAACATGGATCGATTGGGGAGTACATAGTCAAGTCACCCATGATCTTGGGACACGAATCCTCTGGTGAAATTGTCGAATGTGCAAAGGACTGTGTACAGCGAAAGGCGGGAGATCGTGTCGCCATCGAGCCCGGCACTCCTTGTCGACATTGCGCATATTGTCGTGAGGGAATGTACAACCTGTGCAAGGAAATGTCGTTCGCAGCGACCCCGCCCATCAATGGCACACTTCAGAAATTCTATGTCGTGCCAGAAGGTAAGCCGGGATATTCCCTGAAAGCCTTCATACGAAATGTGATTCTGATGCCTCTAGACTTTGCAAAACCAATCCCCAAGTCCATGTCGTACGAAGAAGCAGCACTCATGGAGCCACTATCAGTGGCAGTTCATGTTGTGAAGCGTTTGAAAGTCGACTTCAACTCGAATATCATCATCTTCGGTTGTGGTGCAATTGGACTGCTCTGTGCTGCAGTTGCCAAAGCAAAGGGTGCAGCCAAGATACTTATGATTGACGCCAACGAGTCGAGGATGAAGTTTGCTGAGAAATACATTCCAGGGGGAGTTGAGACATACCTGCCTCCAAAACCGATTCAAGGCGAGTCCAAGATGGAGTGTTAGTACAACCTTGGTGGTGATCTATCTAGCATGGGCTAACGTTTTATTAGATTCAAAGCGCAATGCGGCACAGATTCTCGATAGCTATGACTGGCTCTCAAGCCAGGAGGGTGCTTCAGCAGTGGTTGATGCTACTGGAGCAGAGGTTTGTACTCAAACAGCAATCCTTGTCACTCGTAAGAACGGTATCTTTTTGCAAGCAGGTATGGCAATCATTCTCGGCACTAGCCCATTGGCTGATCATTGATTCAGGTATGGGACCGAACGAGATTGTCCTACCGATTGCGACTATTTGTGCACGAGAATTAACAGTCCTCGGGTCGTTCCGTTACAACGAAGGCTGTTACGAGCAGGCTATTGCTCTCGTTGAGTCAGGGCTTGTAGATGTGAAAGCAATCATCTCTCATCGTTACGATTTTGAGGATGCTGTCAAGGCATTCGAGACGTGAGTCGAATCACAGGCTTCGTAGCCCTCCAACTAACTTTCCATATAGCACGGCCGCCGCCGCAGAAGGAACGGTCAAAGTTGTCATTCGTGGACAAGAATAAATTATTGATCGTGTATGATCACGAATATTTCCTGTCATTCAGGTAAAATAACATGAAAAATCAAGTTAGAAAATATGTAAAATGGATTTGCAGCATGACTAGCTACGGACAACTTTTTGACTATTGCATGCATCGTCTAAAGGCTCAGACGAATCGCAAGTCCTTTGTATTATAATTGATCCACTTCTTGGGATGGTCGGGTATATCGTATAATGTCTCAATCTCTGGCCCTACCAATTGGCCACAAACCCTTGTCCACTCTCCCTGGACAGCGAGTGCTTAACAGCCTGCAACGACGCTCATCATTATAACAAACTGAAGACGTGAGAGATAGGCAGATTGGGACGTGTGTACATCGCCAATCATGCCTCATGCATCTCTGTTCAGGTCAGAAGAAGTGACTGCCGTGCAGTTGTTCTTTCCTTCGGAGGTTGCAAGATCTACTGTTTCAGCACTTGGGTGAGGGATCTTGGGCTATAATCCATTTCTACTACTGATTGTGTCTAGACAGTTGGGCTGCGTACAATTTCGCGATCTGAATGCAGAGACCAATCAATTTCAGCGTTCTTTCGTCAAGGAAGTAAGACGGGTGGATGACATTGAGCGACAACTTCGATTCTTTGGCAAGCAGATCGAGACGGCTAACATCCCTATCGAGCCACTGGACTACGATCTGGTCGAATCACAGGGCGGTGCCTCGGAGCATGAGATTGATGATTTAGCTGAGCGGACAAACCATTACGAGCAGCGTATCAACTCGCTGAACGACTCGCACGAAACCTTGCAGAAACGCTATGTAGAGCTGGTGGAATTGCGTTATGTTCTGAAGGAGACTGGCGCATTCTTCGACCAGGCACACGGGCAAAGTGATGACATTCGCAGATCCGTGGATGACAACGACCTGTCAACTCTATTGGATAATGCCGCGGATATCGAACAACAGACTTCTGGTGGTGATGGGAGTCTCGCGGTTATGAACATTGGTTTCGTTGCTGGTGTTATCCCTCGTGCCAGAACACTGGCCATGGAGCGTATTTTGTGGAGAATCCTACGTGGAAATCTGTACATGAATCAAGTTGAAATTGATGAGCCAATCAATGATCCTGTGACAAATGAGCCGGTAGACAAGAACGTATTCACCATCTTTGCACACGGAGCTGAGATATTGGCCAAAGTTCGGAAAATTTCTGAATCACTTGGAGCTACACTTTACACCATCGACGAGGACCCGCGACAGCGCCGAGAGCAATTGAGCGAAGTGAATTCCCGGATCGCAGACATCATGAGCGTTCTGCAAAATACCAGACAAACAGCACATGCCGAATTGCGTTACCTTGCCGGTAACGTGCAAAACTGGATGGTTACTATTCGGAAGGAAAAGGCAATCTATCAGACCATGAACCTATTCAGTTACGATAGCAATAGGAAGTGCCTCATTGCTGAAGGTTGGTGTCCGACAAACGACCTTTACAAAGTGCAGAACACCCTTAGAGATGTCGCCGATCAATCTGGTGCTCTACAGCCTAGCATTCTCAACGAGATACAAACGGCCAAGACTCCGCCCACCTTCAACAGGACTAATAAATTTACGCAAGCTTTCCAATCGATCATGGATGCTTACGGAATCGCTACCTACCAGGAAGTCAATCCGGGTCTCATCGCCATTGTCACCTTCCCGTTCCTGTTTGCTGTCATGTTTGGTGATCTCGGTCATGGGTTCTTCCTGTTCTTAGCTGCCCTATACCTCGTGCTAAATGAGAAAGCTCTAGCACGGGCGAAGTACGGTGAGATTTTCGACATGGCCTACTATGGACGATATATCATGCTGCTCATGGGCATATACTCCATGTACACCGGACTAATCTACAACGATATCTTTTCGAAATCCCTGAATCTCTTCGGGTCACGATGGGACTTCGATACAAACTCGAGTGCAGAGTCACTCACTGGTGTTCAACGAGGTACTTATCCAATCGGATTGGATCCAGTCTGGGAAGGTGCCGACAACGGTCTCATGTTCACAAATTCGCTGAAGATGAAATTATCGGTGTGCGTTGGAGTTGTGCACATGACATTCAGTCTCTGTTTGTCGTTGATCAACTACAGGTTCTTCCATTCTACCCTGGACATCGTGGCTAACTTCATCCCTGGTATGCTATTCCTTTGCAGTATATTCGTTTATTTGATCATCTGCATCGTCTACAAATGGACAATCGACTGGAGTCAATCCGCGACTGCGCCTCCAAGTTTGCTCAATATGCTGATCTACATGTTCCTTTCTCCAGGGACTGTAGAGGAACCACTCTATGCTGGACAAGCTCAGGTACAGATTGTACTTCTACTTATTGCTCTCATTTGTGTACCTTGGATGCTACTTATGAAGCCTTTGGTATTGCGACGAGATGCCAACAAAGCCAAAAACGAAGGCTACCAAGGAGTCGCTGCGAGTGACTCAAACGGACGTATCTCACACTCTGCCGACGACGATGAAGACGGTCATGACGGTGCAATCATACAGGAAGGACTGCACGGCGAGCACGAAGAGTTCGACTTTGGTGAGATCATGATACATCAAGTCATCCATACCATTGAGTTTTGCCTCAATTGTGTCTCACATACAGCATCATATCTTCGACTTTGGGCGTTATCGCTCGCACACAACCAGTTGTCCAAGGTGCTATGGGACATGACTCTTGGTAATGCCTTTGGCATGTCTGGAGCACTTGGAGTGATCTTCCTGTTTATTTGCTTCGCAATGTGGTTGATTCTCACCATCTCTGTTTTGGTTGTGATGGAGGGCACGTCTGCCATGTTACACAGTCTGCGTCTTCACTGGGTCGAAGCTGCCTCAAAGCACTTTATGGCAACAGGAACACCATTTACACCCTTCACGTTCTCCACTATTGTTGACGAAATATAGTAGACGCACAGGAGGTATGAGGTGCCAACGGTGGTGCACGCCATTAAACAAATCGATGGCATTTTTTGCCATAGTCAATATTCGTGCAAGACAAAAACGTGTCCAGGATTTGGAACTGTCGTGTTCCCTTGATATCGTTCTCTAGATATTGTTTCAGTCGATAGCAGATGTTGCCAGGTCGCGCTGAATAGCGGACGAATCGATATATAATAGTTCAGGGTGGATAATCACGTGACCATGACCATCCACGGTGTAATTTCACAGTCGACGTTTGAGTCATGCACGACCTGTCCTCGTTGACTGAGCCACGCCAGAATCACAAATTACGACAAAGTTGACTAGAAAGTGCTAATCGTCTCGATTGTGGATTGTAACTTGCTGTAGAATGCTTAGATCTATTCGCCCTGTATGTCGACAAGTCAGGACTACCCGACTGATGTCATCAAAAATTGATAATGCGAATTCGTCTGAAGGCATTTCTTCGGCACCCACTGACGGAGCCACGATGCCTCACGTCAACGAGGAAGCTGTAGCCTATGACAATATACTCGGTGGTCAGAAGTCGCCGACCGAGAGCGAGGAAGGTATCCCAATTCAGGATATCCTGAAAAAATCCGAAGGTGGATTGAAAAATGCCCCAAAGGTTGTGCGGGAAGGTCAGGATGAGGAAGCAATTCGTGAAAGCGCTGGCGATGATTCAACGGGTGCATCGACGAGTGTCAAGTTCAAGTATGAATTGCCAGGCTCGGATTCCGTGCTTACCCATCTTGTTGGTGTCATAATGAAGGACGGCAAAAAATCACAAGCACAAACGAGGATACAGTCGACACTTGAATTACTGCAGAGAGCGACTCAGCAGGATCCACTAGCTAGCTTGAAAGAGGCTATCGAGCGAGTGTCACCGTTGATGAAGATGGTACGTACTGCCTAAGCCTCGTAAGTGTTCGAGCGCTATCCACTCTGAGTCCCGGCTGACAGTGAACAAGATTCAGAGAAAACAAGGGTCAAAGAACATACCGGTGCCCATACCCCTGTCCGAGAAGGGTCGTCGTCGGCGGGCCATCAATTGGATTTTAGAAGCATCACAAAAGAGAACGGGAGAGAAGTCGTTCAGTGCTAGGTTTGCACAAGAATTGGCAGCTGTCTTGGACGGAACATCGATAGCATATCAGAAGAAGGATGCTGTCCATCGACTTGCATTGACCAATAGGGCAAATGCGTCAGTCAAGCTATAGAGTATAAGAATCGTGCCTGAGTGAGATCGAGAGTGTCTTCTGTACCTACTGCTTGAACTGCCCACTTTGTGACCCAGTGGCTTCAGATGTCCCGAAGCTCTCTTTTACTCCAGACTCGGGTTTGTGTGGAGCAATGCGTTCATGAAACAAAGAAAGTGTCCTTCTTCACTGATTACTACTACTTGCTGCTTGTCAGGGCACCATTGACTATGCACGATATGAAACCAATCTTGTCAGGGACAGATTCGTTGCTGACTACACTAAACTCAGCATGATTGAGTCTGCCAGACGCGTTCCTGCTGGTTCAGGCGCGACACATTCCCATCATAATGCGAGCAGCTCCACTTGGGCTTCTGAGACATCTGAGAGTGATTACGAAGACTGCTCGTCGATAATGGATCTCGAAGATGGTCGTCCCGAGCGATTGATACCAAAGCAACCTTCGGTAATTCTCAGAGATGGCAGAAGAGTTCGGCGGTCTGTGACCATGACATCCTTGCGGGAGACTGGAAGCTCATCACATGATACTGAATATGGATGCAAACAATCGAAGCGCTCACGATTGTACCGAGTCTGCGCGATGATACTCAGTCCGATCACATTCTTGTGTAGTACTCTGTCTGCACCACATAATCGTGGCCTGGTCAAGTGTGTGATTGCCTACTTTATCGCATCCCTTGCGGTCTTCGTACCTCAAATCTCCGACATTATCGGGCACGGAGATGGCAAGCACTTTGTCGCAACATGTACAGTCTACTTCCACCCGAGTCGAAGCGCTGGGTCAATGATTCAAGCCACTTTGTATGCATTACTGGCACTCACATGGGCCGTCTTGGTATCGGTGTCCAGTATGGCGACTGCCATAGGCTTCAATCAGATTGATCAGCGCGAATTGGGACATGCTGTAGTGTTGATCGTCTGGGTCTGTGGTGGTGTAGGCTTCATTGGCTATTGGAAACAAAGGATGGGTGATCCCACTGTTGGTGTCGCAGCCTCGATGGCCTCCATGGTAATCTTCTTCAACATCACTCGTGAAGGAAGTCTGCAATTAGGTGAGTTTCGTACACGCAAAGTGCTTCAGTACTTCTTTATTGTCATGCTCGGATTAGCCATCAGTAATCTTGTCAATTATGTTTTATGGCCAGTCAGTGCAAGTCACAATCTCAAAAAAGACATGTTCAAGACGACTGATCAATTTTCGCACTTTCTAAGTCTGGTTACAAGACGGTTTTTGCAACAATCTCCATCAGAATCCCTCGAAAAGTCATTTGCAGATGCGGTGAGCACGAATCAAACAGTTTTTGCATCTCTACAGAAGAGTCTGAAGGAGGCTCAATATGAGTACTATCTTGGAGGACGCGAGATTGAATATAAAGTGCTGGCAAAGATCACTCGGTCGATGAGGAACCTCGCTCAGCATCTGAACGGACTGAAGTCCTCATGCGATGCCCAAATTGAATTGATTCCAGAACCAGTATCTTTATATAGGGACAGCGAGATTGATCTCGACCAGCAAAGCGTCGGCTCAGATAGTCAACACAAGCAGAGCTCTGATACGGCGCAAGAACAACGGACCGATAGTCTAGTCCGAGCTTTCATCTACCATCTCGGCCCACCAATGAAGAGTTTGGCATATACCACGAAACAAGCACTGAGGGAGATGCCATTCGACAGTCAATATAGAGTCAATCTACCGCCACAGTTGTTCATCAACATTGATCGAGCACTAGACCTATATAATGAGGCACGGTCTGCGGCTCTAGAAGAGATGTACCAACACCGACCGCGCACGCCTGCACATCACCTCGACGAGATTGCTGACCGAGAAGAAATATTCGCTTCCATGGACTATTTCTCATACAGTTTGCAGGAATTTGTTTGCGAGACCAGGGAAATGATGTACTATCTAAAGGAGCTTGAGGGCTATCAGATCTCTCCGCCACCACGATCATGGAGGTTTTTGATGTTCTGGAGAAGTTCTCCCTATACACGATCGAGAAATAGGCAAAAGGTTACGCTTAGGGACGAAGTGAAGTCAGTGCCCTTTACTGAGCGGGCATCTAAATGGTGGCAGTGGGCGCAATTTCAACTCTGGCAGGCTCTACGCGCGTTGCGGAACAAAAACTTGCGATTCGCCATAAAGGTTGGTGCTGGAGCGGCTATATTTGCACTTCCAGCCATGATAGACTCACTAAGACCCACGTTTGTGGAATGGAGACTTGAGTGGGGACTGTTGTCGTTCTTCATCATTCTAAACTCCTCTGTCGGTGGTACGTATTCTGCTGCCTTTTGGCGTGTGACTGGAAGTGGTATCGGAACTGGGTTTGCGATGATTGCTTGGACACTATTTCCCGGCCAAAAGTACGCATTGGCGCCAATTGGAGCTTGTATTGCCGCACCTTGTATGTGGATGATTGTAAGCTCTTCTAGCGAAGTGTCGGTCATGCAACTGATGTCTCTAGATCAATCCTACCAAGGCAAATGCACAACTTGGTAGATTTATACTGCTATCTTACAATTTGACGGCTTTGTATGCTTACTCAATATCTCGCGGTGTGCTGGACAACGATGACGACGAAGGTGGTCTCAGGCCCATCATAACCTTGATCGCTTTACATCGTATCGTCTCAGTGACAGCAGGCTGCTTGTGGGGTGCTATCGTAAACACATACTTCTGGCCCATCAAGGCGCGCGTCGAGTTGCGTGAGGGTCTCAGCATGGTCTGGCTCCGACTGGGATGGAAGTGGGGTCGTGATCCGTTCATTCACGACGACGGGGTCGTTATTTCGGACACAAAGACCAAAAGATCAGAGAGAGCCTTGCACGACAACCTCGAATTGCAGGGTGATCTTGCGTCATTGCGAATACTGCTTGCTCAGAGTCCTAATGAACCTCGGCTTCGTGGTAAATTTCCGACAGACAAGTACACAAAATTATTGAAATATACACAAAATGTACTGGATGCAACCTATGCACTGCACTCGGCACTACACAAAGCGAGAGCGTTGGATTCGTCAGAAGTCGAGCTCCTCAATGTGAGTCGTCGTGCGCGGCGAGAACTTGGCGACATGATCTTTCTACACTTTTACATCTTGGCATCTGCCATCAGGTTGAATTTGCCCTTACCAGCTCACTCGCCACGCGTGACGGACGCCCGGGATCGGCTGTTGCTCAAGATTAGTGAAGTACGAAATCGGGATGGTGGTAACGAGCAAGACTACAGTGCAAGTTTTATCTATACCTTGATGACTGCACAAATGTGTCGTAATCTTGACAGTATCGCAGAGATTATGAATGAACTGTTTGGAACAGTGGAGGCATTTGATCCGACTAATGACTATGACGAAGGACTTTGATTATCTATGGAAAGGCGAACATGTATATACCAGCATAGGCGCAGCATAATTAGAACATGACTTATTGATACAGGATTACACTTTGAAATAAGCTTATTTGCCAGTTACGTCATGCTGATCATAGTAAATGCCATCAAATCTCCAGTATGACGTACGAGCTCCTCCCCACACTAGCCACTGAAATGCTTGAATGAGTTGCTAAGCCACTCTCATCCTTGTGCTCAGGTTACTCGTAGAATAAACTCATCCAATTCATTGGAGATAAGACGAATCTCGAGTGGATCAATCCGTCATTGTAGAAAGGAATGTCTGCGACTAGTACGCTCAGATCTACGGACGAAAAAGTGACGCTCTTGTTGTCGACGCCGGACGTGACCGTTTCACAACTTTATGAAGGAGAGACGATGGAGTTATCGAGGGGCACGTTGGAATTGAGTTTGATTCCAGCCGATCCGGACCCGTTTTTGGTGTTGAAGGTGAATGAGGTGGAGGTCCCCTTGACGACCGAGTCGCAAGTCTTTAAAAAGGGAGAGAAGGGGTACTTGTTGCCGTGGAGAGAGGTTCCTGGTGCAGTTTTGGAGATTAATCTCTCGTCGAGTCCAGTGTCGACGATTGAGTCACTAGATATGTATTTGGTTGATTTGACGTCGATGCCTGCACCGGAGACGAGGTTGAGAAATCAGTTGGCGTTGGTGGATGAACGAGGAAATGTCGTGGGAGGCGTGGAGGTGTCTGAAGAGTCCTCGGTCGCCGCTGGCGCAGCAGAGGGGGACTCTAAAGCGCCCGTCTACGTCGCCATTTCCGAGTCTGGACAGGTTCAAGTGGAGGAGGAAGACAAGGGTCGACGAGATGGTCGACTCGTTCAGGGCTCAAAATACGTCTCTTCGGGAATTCTGTACGGAGCCAACGCGATATCGAGCAGTATGGAGAGAGGAAGTCTCTGGATAAACTCTAAATCCCCCGCCTCTGACCGCGACGTTGAATTTCACCCCATCGCGCGCGCCAGCACCAGACGAATCCATCAAGTCTCCAATGGCGTCTCTTACATCTCCAATAAAACGTTTGGATATGTCGCTTCACTAGCCGAATCCGCAGGCGGAAAAATCGCCGGCCGACGAGGCCAGAAAAAGGACGCCGAGCAGCAGCAAGAAGAAGAAAAGAAGGAGCCTGGGTTATTGGCTCATGCCGGGTATGCACTCGTCAACGTCCTCGAGGCCGTCGATGCCGGCGGGAAACAAGTCCTCGAAAGTGCCTCTAAAAGTATGGGCAGTGTCGTCCAACACCGGTACGGATCACAAGCCGGCACCATGGCCAGCGAACTCGGTGATTCCGTCAAGAACGTCGCCCTCGTCTACTTTGACGCCAAGGGAATCTCGCACCGTGCACTCCTCACGAAATCAGTCAAGGGAGGCGTTAAAGCCAGAATGAGTGATGGCAGACGGGTGGTCCTCAACAATAACAATAATAACAATGGTGACATTGGTGAGAAACAAATCAGTGCGAAAAAGACGGCATAGGGAAGCGATTTGGGAAATGCATATATTTGAACAGGGTTTGTTGATACAGAATAAAATGTACATTGAACGATTGTCGATCCTTCGAGTGATTGCATTGTCCGCGAAATGGTACGACGACTCTAGTGGAATCTTTGAGACCGGCTCGATACTCGAAAGGTCCTTGGGATAACACCCAATGCATTCCTACTCTACTTGATTTCACATACTTGATGTTGTCGAGCTCAATCGATTGCTTTGACTGAAGAAAAGGTTCCTAGATTGTTGGGAAATTGCAACGATCTCGGCGGTACTGGCACAATTCGTCTCTTCTTGCTACCCCTTCTGAGCCTCTTCCTCGCGACCATGACGGGCGCCGAGCTCTTGTTCACAATGTAGTTTGAGAAACTTCCTAGCATGATGCCTGATATATTTGAACGTCCACGAGAGCCGATGATGACCATCGTTGGATTTGTCGTGTCGATAATTTCCGTGATGAGATGCTTGGGATTCGAGTGATGCATGACTTCAATCTCAATCTTGACCGAGAGCCTCGTACGCTTCAGAAACAGGTTCACATCCACGCAAATATCCTCCAAACTAGCACTCCTGTCCGTTCTCAGCTGAAGAGGCGTGCTTTTATCTTCCTTTTCATTGTACTCAATGGCATGTACCACACGACAGATGTCTCCATCCCTCATGACTGTGCCGATGGTCCATTCCAGCGCATACTTTGCTTGCGGCGACAGGTCGACACTCACAAGATAGTGACGTGTTCGCTTCGCAGCCTCGTGGATATTCTGAAAATCTGCTCTACGCAGACTACATATCAATCGTCCAGCCTCTTCACTTGAGACAGATCGAACGATGTTCATATCCCGAGCTATGTCTTCGAATGGATCGTCGTCTTCGTCCTCAGGTCTCATGAGATCAGTGATATGATCGGTATATGAGGTGTTCGGATGAATCGGCTTCCGCTTGACTGCCGAAGGTGTGTTGTCGTTAATAATCATGTGTAATGATTGGCCCTTATCATTCTCCTTCCTCAGACGATCTCGAGTATCAGAGCGCTCGACGTCCACTCTTTCGTTCTCAGCAGCTTGGGCTAGGGACATTGGAGCGCGTCGATTATGATGCGCATTAGTTTCCATGGAGCCGTCATCATCTGAGGATTCCTCTCCAGATTCCGAAGAGTCCGATTCGATGGCAGCTTCAGGATCATGATCCTTGGTGACACGATCCTTCTCAATCGCTTCTCTTTGTGTTGCTGACATGGGCAGAGACGCTAGGGAACCACGACTGCTCGCTAATATAGCTTCGCTTAGCTTTCGATGGGCACCTGTAAAGTCCAGGTCACCACCCGACGATCTACTACCGGCTCGATTGCGTGATGGTCCAGGGCTCGATGCTCGACGAGGGTCTGCCACAGGCGGCACAAGGCCGCCGCTGGTTCTTGGTCGGGAATCTCGCATCACCAAGGGTCCGCCAGGTTCTCCCGCGGGTGCAGGTTGGATTTGTGTCGGTGCAGCTTTGCGAGAAGCAAACATGGAATTTGATGCGGAGCTTCCTCGATCGTTGACTTTGAAGTTATACTGAGACTCTAGATTACGCGGACGAGACTCTTGTGTGGATGCTGACAACCTTGCATCACGAGCCGCGATGAGAGCCTCGACCTCGCGAGCTTCTTCAGCCATGGCAGACTCCAAAGAAGATTGAGGTTGGGGTCGCCCTTTCCTGACGATTGGTTTCGAGGCATCGAAGACCATTGAACACCACCGATAAAATATTATCAACCAAAGATGGTGAGCAGTTGCGTGTCACTCGTTGCGTATGCTCCAGACAACGGAGATGGGCGTATTTCGATTATTGAATTGTAGTGTCTGATGGTGGAATTGTTTCTCCAACAGAAGTGCAGGGTTACAGTTTGCTAGCAGCGGACAAGGTCGAACGAAAGTGATTGTTGTATATCCTGGAGTGTAACTTTTACGAGTCTGAAGTGCGAGTCATCGGTGTTGTCACTGTGTTCGCTTGTGCTTGCGGTTGTAGTTCGGTCGAGAGGGTGGAGAAGGGCGCAGCTGTGCTCTCGTGATTCAGCGCATGGCTAGAGGTGAGTGCAGCCCTAGACTCGTGGACATCGGGAACGTCAGAAAAGGCTTAGCACTCACGTGCTATCAAACCACCCTCACCTCATGCAAGCTAGCAGCTCCAAGAGAGGTAAGTGCTCCCGCAGATTCTCAACAGAAATGTATAGATATGCTCTTCTTGAGCACAGTATGGCTACCCAGTCATATATATACATATATGTATAAGCTCGATTCGATCGCATGAGTATAATCATGTCTTTTGTGTCTCCGTACGATATATGCAGGCTACAATCGTCGAGTTGAACAGACAAGTCGAGAATGAATTTTTCGTATAACAGCGCAACCTAGTCTGACATGCTCAGGCTGCCAATTACCCGGCCTAGCGGATATCTAGGTGGATACGTGCTGGGTGCTTCGCAACTGCGTGTAACAACAACTCGAGTGCGTGTAACACCCTCAAAGAGTTCCGCATTTGATGATTCATTTGTGCATTCATTTGTACATATATCTTGGCAATCTATTTAGATTGGTTGTGGTAGAATAGAGACTATAGGTGACACTCATCGTGACTACATAGGTATCAACTGTCGAGCTCAAACGCTCGGACGTGCTATCTCGACCTGACACATCCTTAAAGATTCGCACAGCAAATGAATGTCATCGCGTGAGCATTGTAGACAGAACTCAACAAATTGCAGTTCTATATGGAGCTGCGGGTCACGAGACAGTACAGAATAGCCCGACCCCTGTCAGGAGTCTCCCAAAAGCATCTGATTTTACAACTGCAAGAGTATGATGCTGTTGCCAATATCTGTCGTCCAGCATACGAAGTTCAACAATCTTGCAACCATCAATTCATGACTGATTCCAATGGCGCAAAGGTGGCAAGATTCCGCAGCAATCGCTGTGGTCTGAGTCCTCAGGAGGATTTTATTGATCTGCTTCCTGCCAAGACCAACGGCAATCTCGAATGGCGAATCGCCCGAAAGTCGCGTGCGTACTCCTTCATTCTCGATATTGCCGGACAAGAGGTTGCCAAGCTTGTGTGGACGAACAAGACTTCTGAGATGAGCTTATCTGCAGCGACGAGCGCAATTGAAAGCGACAGATTTGTTTCCGGTTCATGCAGAACAGCTCGACGTCTCCCTCAGAGTGACGCTGCAGCCTGGCATTGTCTGTTGACTCTGAATGGAAATGTTCAGATCAAAGCGATTCCTGTAGCTTGTGCCATGAATGAGCGAATTGTGATGTTTAGTATGCCATTCCAATCCAGAGCTGTTACCCCGGCACAATGCATTTCTTGTATCGTAGCGTCGATGTTATGGATGATTTGTCGAAATGTCGGGCCTGCTAGCACAAAATTTCAGACAGCGCACAGACGATCATTAAGCTCAACTAAGGAGAATAACATCGCACACAAACACAAATCAGTGTCGCATGACCACCACCGGAAATCTTCGGATGCTCCCAAATTTCGTACTAGCTCAAGAAATTCGCGTGGATGCCTAGGTGTGGCCAACTTCCTACCATGTCTAGGTTTCGGCAAACGAGTATGCAAACCTGCTATAATGGCGGAATGCTAGCGAGGATTTGATAGGGAGATAAGAATGCTCGAGCACTCTGCATATTACGCAGGCAGCGGAAGACTCGGAGGCAATCGCAAATATCGGAAAGTACCTCGATTGTCCATGCACACATATCTTTGCAAAGTGTATCCTGGCTAGTAGCCACGAGAATGAAGATATCGAATCATACATACCGCAGCATGTTCTCCATACGATCTTCCATGCTAGTAGCGTAGGGCACTGTTGTCCGAGAGATTCGTTTGCTTTCGGCTGGACACGAACTAGATCCTATTTTAGCCATACAGAAGGCATGTGATTTGGCCAAGGTCAATTGTGTGGTGGTGTTATCCCGGCAGATAGACTGGATCCCACGTACAAGGTCGGTAAGAGGCAAACTTACCAAGAAAGCAGGCGCCATCAGATACGCATTGGGGACGGATACCTCGGGGCACTTTTGCCCTTGTGCCGCGATTCCCATGGGACTGCTGCGTGCTGCTGCTGCCGCCGCCGCCACTTAGGTACACATCAGCCGCCGTCTCATCTCAAACACCAGCTGGGCAGCCGAGTAAAAACTCTGTATCACGTGAAGACGCACTTACATGACCATATTTACCCTGCAGGGTTTGTACAGTGTGCATTTTGATAAGAATGTTTATGGCACTCAGAGACTGACGATTCCATAGAATAAGACTTGTATCAATGCATGTGATTCGTACTCAGGGAATTCAGGACAGATGCCTGGTGTTGGCTGCTCCTGCATCACCCGTGGTTGATCTTTGGAAACGTGCTAGGTCGATCGTTCTTTTTACGACGTCAAGCTCGAAAACGAACTCAAATCGAACAATTGCAAAGAAGTCCAGTAATTCGTCACATGCATAGGGTCTGAGCGTTTTTTGTCGTTGGCATGAGGCATGCTATGTAGTGACTGTCAATGATAATAGTTGTTGTTATTAGCATACCCATAAAGATGTGATAAGATGAGAAAGACTATACTGTTGTACAACGTAGGCGAAGTGAGGAGGAGTTCTGATCGACAGTAATTGCCGGATTGCTGCTCGTGAGCTGGGAGACGTCTCAACAATTTCCAAGATTGTCATAGCTAACGAGCGAACTGCACGAGACGGCTCGCGTGCAATAGCTTCGTATGGTCGTGCTCGCACCGAGCTGACAGCTGCAGTGTCTACCAAAGACGCATTGTGCCGAGATGACAGGTCAGCCACCACCTTTGTGCTCATTCAGATCAATAACAGCACGCAAGCGCAGCAGGGAGATATATATATCGATATCAGATCTAGAATCACGAGCCTTTGCCCACGTCTCAGGCTCAGGCTTACCGAAGGGGCGAGTTCACGACATGCTTTTAGTTTGTCGGTGTTCAAATTCATGGGATGTGCTATGACAGATGCGTTTCTTGAGAGATGCAGTGACTGCAATAGATAGAAACCAATGTGTGAATGAGTCCAAAAGCATCAAGGTACGTAATTTTGAACACTGACTAGCATATACATGTTCTCCTGTGTTGTTAAAGCACGATTCGCGAGATCAAGTGCAGGTGTACAAGCTCAAGTGGTAATTGACACGACGGATCGCGGTATTGGACAGATTAGTGTTTTAGGGATGATCGATCATTGTTCCCTTTAACGACAGCTAGCCACTGATTTTCGATCTGCCGGAAACCAACTCAATCTACCTATGAATAACGGACACGATACTTACTCGGCCAAAGCTGAGCACATGCTGCTTAACTACTATCAGACGATGTATTTAAGCTTGCAAGAGAACTTGCAATTGAGTAAGTGATTAATTGAGAGTACGAACCTTTCCAAAGCCTAGCGCACGATCGAACTCCCGGCTGACCAGTGGCGTGTGCTCCTCCCACGTCCGAGGATGCTTTAGATTTGATGAAAACCTTCCACCGTTGCAAGCTGGCGGAAAATTTTGCGATGTGGCCACCGTCCGACCACCACCACCACCACCACCATCATCATCACCTGAGCATCATTCGCGTGAGCATGAGCTACCGCAACCACCCACTTTTCTCAACCACTCTCGTCGCACTTTCTTCAGGTGCCGATGCCATGGGATCTTCTCCATGGAAACCTGTCAAGAAACCATGGCAAGTGCATCCCATTCCTCCATCAGCACGATTCCTCCTGCCTCTCCCACGCTAGCACCCGGTTTCTTCCCATATCCACTCTTCTGCCAAGTCTCCTATCATCCCAATCGCGCTTCACACCGCCATGCTTTCCATGTTTGACTTTCCCATACCGCGGCTCCATGCTCACAAGGATGGGAATAAGCCTGCGTGCCCTCGCGACTTGTGGATACGCCATACGTCCCATAATCTTACCTCAGGCATGAGCGGTCAAACACCAGATTGCCGTGCCACGTATCGTGGTCTTCGCCTCATACCGTGCTACAGACGATCCGATCGTCCTAGCGTGCTAGGCCTCTTCAGCTCAAGAGGCGAAGAGGACATATATATAGCCTAGTGCCCGATCATGGGCCCATTGCTACTTCCGATCCGTGACAAATCAGAGTGTTACTCCATTGACAAGGACAGCACATAAGTACAACATGACAGGAGTGTAAAACTATACTGTTGCACCACTTCATACCTTGAATACACAGTAAGTTTGATACTTGGCTTCTGTGCAACAGTCATCTAATTTTCTACTTAGCCAGACGACGTTGGCAACTTGACAACTGCGTCTGCTGCAAGGATCGAAAGCGTTTATACATTGCAATCAGACAGTCTACACGGAACTAGTACTGCAGAGAAATTTGGAGTTCCGCAGACAAATAAGCAACACAATCAGGCCGCCACACTGTTCAAAATCGGAGATATTCGTGAACAGATAGATTGCACACGGAGGTTTTTTCACAAACAACACTTTTAAAATCCTGGCCCAGTATCGACTACACAACGACCTCGAGATCTACATTGCTTGACCATATAAAGCTACTGGCAACCACACTTTCACCAGCACAGAATTTCAGCTCTGCAAACTTGCATTTCTCGTTCTACAGCTAGTACAGTGCTTGACCTCTACTCCTACAAGTGTGAGCTCTTGCAAGAGGACTAGCAAGTGCAGCATCAGTCTGACATTGGTGTCACTTTGTCACTCAAAACCTTAAATTTGGATATGACGACATACAGTTTCGTCAGTACAGATCTGGCCAAACCAAGAGCGACAGAAACGTAAGTATTGTCCTACAAGAGGCGGAATCTTCCGTGGTAGAATCAAAAGCGGTCAATCCGGCTGCTAATTGTCTCCAGAGTCAAGTATGAGCTGACCATCAGACAACAGCCAGAGCAAGCAAAAGTTTGCACTGCCAAAGAGCGCGATCGGCGACCGATTGATCCGCCTCCTATAATCCAGTTGCATGTGGTTGCGCAAGATGGGCAGGTCCCGAATTATCTTCAAAACCCTCATCTGTTCATGTGTGCCACTCTGATTCATGCGACAGAGGATCGACCATTAGCAAACTCACCCTCTACCATTCTCGCTGGCACCACTGTCAGTTCACTTTACCGATTGAAAGACTCGGACAATTCTGAGGGAGGTTTCTTTGTCTTTGCTGACACTTCTGTAAAGATAGAGGGACCCTTTCGTCTCAAGTTGAGCCTCTTTGAGCTCAGAACCTCGCCTGGCCTGCTTTCGGGACTTTCTCAGCAAGTGACTCACCTCGTCAGTGTCTGCACACAGCCATTTACAGTCTTTTCTAGCAAAGGATTCCCTGGTATGCTCCCCTCGACCTTTCTGTCGAAGAGTTTTAGCGATCAAGGCGTCAGGATCCGGATTCGAAAAGAAAATCGCATGACGAAATCGTGCGATGATCCTCTGACGATACGAGCACGGGACGGTCTAGCTGATCAAGACAATGAAATAACCAGTTTCCCCGTTGATCGTTCCCCTGATTCGAAATTCGTTTACAGTCCCCAATCAACGGATTTCTACCACGAGCCATATCGTCAGCCGAGTGGCATCAGTCCGACAAGCAGTTCATGTCCCAGTAGGTCGGAGCGACTTAGTCCGAAATCATACCATCCATATATGTTCCAACCAGTTTCCCCAAGACTTCTCCATCATGCTCCACAACAGCAGCAGCAGCAGCAAGCTTTTCAAGAACCATCGAAATCGGCTACCAAGCACCAAATCTGGCGACCAGTCCATCCGGGGACAAGTGTCAGACCTGCCATTAGCCCGAGAGATTTCTCCACTGGATTCCATCCAAATATGGATCCAAGCAGCCAACAACCTCGAGAGCCGCCGAGCTCGTACATTCCTTACGGAGATCATCAGTCTTCCTCCTCTTCTGAGCTTTCTCGACGTGTCTCCAGCAACTCAACAAAATCAGCAGTTCCACCAAGTCCTCCGGACCACTTCAGTCTTCACAACTCGATTGTCAACGCGAGCACGTCTGCGCCACAAGAGTTCCATCCAGTATCGGTGCCTAGCTCGATGCATAACTACGAGAAAGTGTCCTCACAGCTTGGCTATGGACCTAGCACGTCCAGTGCTCGGAGACAACCCAATGATTGTCAGATGCAAGGAGACACGTCGATACAATCGCGGCCTCGAATATATGATGATCTCGAGATTGCCGAGGACGCGAAACAATCCCACAGCATCGAGTATGAGAGGTCCTATGATCCTGCATTCAAGTCCCCTGACAATGCTCAGCACCGGCTCGGAGTGATCCAACCATCTGAAGTGAGCTACAAAACAAATAAACAATCGAATCAAAATCTCAATGGGATGGGTCTGAGACTTCCTCCAATACGATCGTCGATCAGCGAGCCGCCTTTCCAGTCATCAAATCGCCAGCCATATTTCCCACCTGCCAGCACAAGTATGGATCATATATATCGGTACTGAAGTACTCGCATAATGACGATGCTAAATGCTCTATGACTTTCGATGTATTTAGTTTTCTGATAGTCAATCACAAATCTGGACATAGCGTGGCTGCCTTCTTCCATGTGATCATGTCGGGAAAGTTTTTTTGCAGGCACATTCAGATTGTTGTGGATACTGCGAGTAGCACGATTCTCGGAGTGCTCGCCCTCAACGGCAATGATCGTCTCGAGATCGGAGACAAATTTCGAAAGTGCTTGATCGTTTGATTATCAATGATTGATTGATTGATTGTTGATCATCAATTTGTGGGTCGGGACGGTAAGTCCACGTGTCTACCGATCGATTGCATGCCCGGACATTTCGATCACCTTGGAACGCACGGGTTGTCGGCACTTGTGATTTCCATGCTCATCGGGGCGCACAGTAGTGCTTAGCATAGCCGAGCTCTCATCGTCATCTTCTCTGGCAGTAGTGAGCTCCAACCTCCCCCACTATCAGTCTCGGTCTGCTGGATGAGTCCATGAAGTGCACTATTAACAAGGTACTCGGGGTGGGTGTAGAAGCTCTAGATACATTACTTTCATCATGGTCAAAGCAGGTATGTCATGCTCTTATCGTGGTTGGACTGATGCCACATTGCAGACTGTTGCAAGTTTTGAATTATTTTGTCTGACTGTTTGTCTTAGTTGCAGTATTACGAGGAGACTCGAATGTCAAGGGAACCGTCACATTCACACAAGAGTCAGAGTCATCACCGACCGAAGTCACGTACGACTTGAGCGGGAACGACGCCTCTGCGGAGAGAGGTATGCACATTCACCAGTTTGGTGACAATACGAACGGGTGTACCTCTGCCGGACCTCACTTCAACCCTGCTGGAAAGAAGCATGGAGGACCGGACGCAAGCGAGCGACACCATGGAGATTTGGGAAACATCAAGACGGACGGATCGGGAAATGCCAAAGGATCATTGACGGACAGTTACCTCAAATTGATCGGCCCAGAGTCGATCCTGGGACGAACCATCGTCGTTCATGCCGGTACTGATGACCTCGGAAAGGGAGGCAACGAAGAGTCGTTGAAGACTGGTAATGCTGGAGGCAGAGCCGCATGTGGTGTCATTGGAATCGCTGCTTAATGTTCAAGTCGTGTTATCTTGATGATTACAAATAGTGCCAATGTTCAGTAATTGCAATTCGAACTCAATGCAGCTCATGTAGTGCAGAATATTAGTGTATGTTTGATCTTATATCATCGCAAACTCTTTTTTGCCCTTGTGTTTTGGTTCAATCTACTCAAAGCTGGAATGTGCAGCTCCCAAAATCGTGCCTGGACAGACAAGGGCGTATCGCCGAGTGTTAGATAGAGGATAATGACTGATCGCGACTGCTAGCAGTATGACACAATCACGGATTGTCGTTCTACCTCATTCTAGAATCGTAGTTCTCTAGTCACAGATTCCCAAAGAGTCAAGTTGATTTCCGTTGACAAGAACGAATGTAGATGAAGAGGAATCTGTATCGGCATGGGCATATATAGTGACTACATGACGGGCAGTAGAGCGAGAATAAATGATGGAGATGATGCAAATCACAGGTGACACAGACATTCAGTCCGATGTGTGTCTCGAAGACAGCACAGATGGACTGCTTTGACGTGCAGATGGATAGGATCTCTACAGATTTCACGTCTGCAGCCAGATGCATCAAGAATCTATGGGATAGCTTGTCCACTGATAGATGTGATCTACAACACGGTACTCTTTGGAAAAGAGAATAGACTAAAGATTCAAG
Organism: Taphrina confusa; assembly: GCA_005281535.1. Classification (NCBI taxonomy): domain Eukaryota; kingdom Fungi; phylum Ascomycota; class Taphrinomycetes; order Taphrinales; family Taphrinaceae; genus Taphrina; species Taphrina confusa. Next base: position 268,478 of record RHGJ01000012.1, on the reverse strand, counting down.
TACATACTGGCTACTGCACAACTTAACTAGTCTTAAACATGGTTCATTGGTATGCACTGCTCGAGCGAATCAGTAGCTGGTTATGCCGAACTTGAGTGAGCACACGACATATGCATGTGTGATGCATAGGATGTATGGTGTCATAAGCCATAGGACGAGACCATTTCACCGTTATCCGAGTAGACTATCAGCGTGCCAGTATTGAACGAGAATCGATGGAATATCACACGAATCAGCGAATGCCAACCTTAAAGTGGAGGGAATCTTGTGCGTATTTTCGGGTTCCACAGAAATTCTGATCATGATGCGCGTCCCAATTGGAGAGAGCAGTTGTGGGCTGCATCGACTGGCAGAAGCCTCCCTCGAGGTTCTTGTGTCAGGTAGCACACACTTCACACAGAGAAGCTTTCCCCGTAGGTAGCTGCTGATCTCGCACCAGATCTGGTCTCTCTCACAAAAAGACCTCTGACAGCCCTGCAGCCAATACTCAAGAGACTCAACGGCCGAGCCTATAGTGGACGGACGCGCTGCGACGGCCAGCGGAAATGAGCTGCAGCCCACGAGGAAAAGATAAGGGAAGAGACGAAAGAGAGCTACCAGACTGGCTGCTGATGCTGCAACTGCAGCTGCTGCCCTTGTCAATCTCTCGAGATCAAAGGTCTCACATTCACACACTGATCGTTGTCACCCCCCACCCCCCCACGCTCGTTGTCTCCCCCAACCACAGGCGATGGTGCTTGCTGTATATAGTCCCCCCATGACCCTCCTACTCACTCCATATCATAGATCCTCTCGACCTTTATCTTCTTACTCGCTCATCGAGTGGTGACTATGCTTCCAAGTCTGCTCCTCGAGTTGGCAGTCATTGTGGCCAGTTATGGTGCACAAGCTGCCGCTACCCCACACCAGGCGAGGACAGGTTACACAGTCAAGGAACATGCTGCTGTGCCACACGGCTGGACCAAAGATGAGTCACGTATCGATAAATCAAAGTCCATGACACTGAAGATTGGTCTCGTTCAACAGAATGCAAGACTTGCTCAGGAAACTCTACACCGCATCTCCGATCCAAGGAACGCTGACTATGGAAAGCACTTGTCTATCTCCGAGGTTAGGAAATTGCTAGCACCTGCTAGAGAGTCGGTCGACCACGTCTTACGATGGCTGCGAAATCACGATATCCCTGCCAAGGACATGGAGCTCGTGGGCGACTTTGTCAATGTTCGCCTGCCAGTTGTCAAGGCTGAACAGCTCCTGGACACAGAGTACAACCAGTATCAGAGCAAGGGTAAAAAGTTGGTCCGGTCGCTAAAGTACTCCCTTCCAAATCATCTGCACGAACATATCGATCTCATTCAGCCTACGACTCTCTTTGGCTCGTTACATGCTCATGCATCAGCTGCAATCCGTATCGATGACAAGGAGTTCAGGGCAAGTCCTACTTACCCAAGAGCTGACACGGCTTACAATGTATCTATCGCGTCCCTTCGCTCCCTTTACAACATTGGCAACTACTCTGCCGTCAACTCAAATACGAGCATTGCAGTCGCCTCGTACCTCGACGAGTACGCCAACATTGCCGATTTCCAGAACTTCACCAGAGCATATGCCCCATACATCAGCCCAAATGGTACGGCGTTCAATGTAACCTTGATTGCCAATGGTACAAACTCGCAGAACCTGACAGAAGCTGGAAGTGAGGCCGGACTCGATGTGCAGTACGCCTTTGGTCTCTCGGGCGCTCCGCAGCGAAGTGTCTACTCAACCGGCGGCAGTCCGCCAGTCATCGATGATCTCGCACTCAATGGAACCAATACCAACGAACCATACCTCGATTTCCTCACCTATATTTTGGCCGCCAATTACACATTGAATAACACCCTGCCACAAGTAATCTCTACCTCTTATGGAGACGACGAGCAGACGATCCCTCCTAGTTATGCTGCACGAGTCTGCAATGGCTTCATGTCCCTCGGACTTCTCGGCACCTCTGTCATCTTTTCGTCTGGAGATAGTGGTGTAGGTCCTGGAGGTAATGTGACCGATGCCTTGTGCAAGGGCAATCAACCGGGTCTCTCAAGCTACAATCAGACAATCTTCTTGCCGGCCTTTCCAGCTTCTTGCCCATACGTGACCGTTGTTGGTGGAACCAATAGACAAGCGCCGGAAATTGCCGTCGAGATTCTCGACAGACAAAACACAACTGCGGCCGGGTTCTTCTCTGGTGGTGGTTTCAGCGTATGGATTTTCTCAATGGCACTGTACCATAAACTGACCAAAGTAGAACTATTTCCTTCGTCCTGCGTATCAGAACGCATCGGTCGCAAACTACCTGCAATACATACCCGCCAACTACACCACGCGAGGTCTCTATAATGTCAGTGGACGAGCTTACCCAGACGTGTCGGCACAAAGTTGGCGATATGCAGTCTTTATCTCTGGTGTTGCCAGCAGGATTGGAGGAACCTCAGCATCTGCTCCAGCATTTGCCGGAATTGTAGCTCTGCTCAATGACGCCCGAGCCACAGCTGGATTACCTGCACTTGGGTTCCTCAATCCTCTGCTTTACTCTCTGCAAAACGTAACGTCCAATGCGACCACATACATCAATCCACAAGCATCCAGTGTGATCTCCTCTGCACGGGCAACTTCCACGAGTGGTGCCATTCGCAAGACCAATGGTACCACCCCATTCAACGATGTAATAATTGGATCGAATCCAGGCTGTGGTACGAATGGATTCCCAGCCGCTCCTGGCTGGGATCCGGTCACTGGTTTGGGATCACCAAACTTTGCTGCCCTAGTCAATGCCACGGGAGGCCAGATTTGAGTAGCTGTAGAAGTAGCAGGACGAATGATGATGTCTAAGAGTAATGTGTGGTTGTAGTAATCAAACACTATTTGAATAAAGTTCATGATGTATTGAAATGACTGGGAGTTTCAAGGACGGGAAATGTGATGTTTTGTGTCCGTCCTGGCCAGGGAAAAAGAGATGGAATCATAAAGACGGGAAATGTGATATTTTCTATTCGTCCAGGTTGCGGATTGCGTGAGTGATACATTGCAATAATGATGGAATAGTTATATCGAAAGGGGAGAGGATAAATAAATCTGTGAGAGACGGAATGAAAAGGTCGGTGGAAAGTGACGAGATTTGAAGGTGATCACGGACAATATAATGATGAGAATAACGGCTGGACTCGTCGTCACAAGTGGCACACAAGGGTTAATGAAAAATTGCAAGGATAGTCTGTCCATATATAGGATTCGACGACAAGATGTCAGCTCCAAAAAGAGATCTTGATTTCTGTTTTCGTGAGTGTGTGTGTGTAAAATGGGAAAACGACATCTAGTCGTGCCATTTGGGATTAAAATATGCGCTAAAGAGACCCATCGTAAAGGGGTTTATGATGTGCTGTTGCTACAGAGAAAAAATGATGATTGGAAAGCCATCAATGGTGTACGACTCGCCATAGAACAGTGTCTTGCCAGACTCGAGAATGAGTTTAGTGTTGTGATGATGTGTCAAAGATGTGTAAAAAAAAGTGCCAAACGCTGTCAAACTTCCGATTCCTTCTTGTGGTGCCGCCGATTCCTACGTGGATGTATCCGCCGGGGAATTTGAAGAGGTGCAAGACTTGTCAAATTGACAGACGTCTCGCCCACCTGGTCGCAGACTCGACGCTGGTACTGGTGGCACCCCGTCGAGTTTGTGCGGCCACGACCACTTCTTCATCAGAGTCCAGATCGCTGTCCCTGGCCTCTGCAATCTCCTCTGGACTAGGAATGGCAGGACTCCTATCCCAATCTGGTATTTCGCAAATGTCGGGGGGAAGGTCACTAAAGGAGACTGTTTTACCCTGGAGATGGATTAGCTTTCCGAAAAGAAGTGACATGACAGCACAGTGAAACTGACCTTGAGTGATGGTCGATTGACGCTAAGGCGATTGAGAGACCTCAGTTCAGGAGAGTTGCAGGATGGAAAGGACATTATCTCAGAATCGCTCGAGTCGGCCTCCGGCGAGGCTGACCTCGACGAGGCATAGTATGCAGGTGCTTTGAAGGTGATGATTCGTCCCATGTCTGTGATTCCTCAGGTGGTTTCTTGAAGGTGTCGCTCAAAATAGCGTCCGGAGCGTAGATCTTGTTGTTGTTGTTTTTGTTCTTGTAATGAAATGAATGAGTCTGCGCGTAGTGGATCGCAGGCAGCTAGAGCGAGATGCGCAGTGTCGAGGTATAGGCAGAGGAGGTTCGCGAGAGAGTGTTTGTATAGATGTAAATCGTAGGGATAAAGAAAGGACAGAAAAGGTCGTAAGTGGACGGTAGGTAGCGTAAGAGTGGGATCGGAAAGGGGAGACAATACTTAAGGGGAGGAGAGTGTGAGTGAGTTGAGGTTTGTGTGTGTGGCCAGGTGGATTTAAGGATTCGATGACTTCCTCTCTCAGTTGATCCCGTGCACCGAGACCTCCCTGACTGTGCGCGCAGTCTATTTGTGGAAGTGAGCAACTCACTACCTAGGTAGAACTGGTAGAGTGAAGATTGATTGATTGATTGATTGAGTGATTTCCCTGTTTCAGCCAGGCGGATCCAGCCCCAGCCACCAGAACAAGTGACAGCATTCCATTATTCATCCATTCATCCCATACTCTTCAATCTCTCTCTCACTCACACTCACACTCACACTCACACTCTACTAGTACCAGCTCAATTCCTGCCAAGGTGGCCACTGACATTCCCCCAGCCAATCACAATTGCGCATCACTCTACCCGCCCGTACGCATCTGGAAAATGTCTTCCCGTGAATTCCCAAAGGAAGGCATCTGACAACATCATCCTCTTGGTAACAATGTTGTCCTTTCTTTCATCAAATCAATGGATTCTCTTGAAAGGAAAAATCTTATCCGCTGCCACAATAATTGTGCTCTTGTCCATTTACATGTCCTTACGGTGCTCTTTACAGTTGCTTCATCATCCCGTCCCACACTTGTGATGTGGATCCTTGTGGAGAAGTGTTCTGCATGCGTAGCAACGACATGCACCTCGCATCACATTTCCTGTAGCAATTGCCAGCAGCACTTGCAATGTCAATTACCGCCATTCCAAGGTCGCTCATTGTGACATTGACAAGACAAAAAGGAAGAAAGTTGCCGTTCGGGTCTCTCTACCCGGATCTATACTGACGTTTACATTCTGACGTACGCCTGCATGTGCAACACAATTCTACATCCCCACAAATTGTGGATAGAGTGTCAATAGGGTCAAGCATCAGTCATGGTCCCTCGAGGCCCTGCTGTAGGCGTAGTACTATGCCAATCTTACGCTAGTCAGATTGCTAGATGATTTTGAAACCAATTGTGTACATGTGCCCTCACAATCGATTTGCATGTGAACATTCATGAATATTAATCGGTGCAATCGAGTTCTCCGCGGTTGTGGCTTGGAGCTTGTACCTACGATACTACAATTCTGAGGACAGCACTCGATAACCGTACACGTCCAGATCGTCACACACATCAAAGCACGACTCGAAGTGTACACAAGCATGTACAGACCATCGATCGCCATGACATTTTGAATAAATCAGGTCCTGTCCAAGACGTGTCCATTTTCTCCTTTCGTTCGGGCTGCTACGTATTGATGCCATATCTGGCACCAACTTTGCCTTGACTACCACTTTTGCACCAATAAGCTCATACAACTTCGGTCTCAATTCTCCATATACGAGTTCGTGACGATTCCTCATCCCTGAAGAGTGCCAAACACCTCTGGAATGAACTTTTAGGTGTTGGTCGAGCTCTACGCCTGCTCAAGCAGTCCTTGAAGTAGTCTCGAAACGAGGTCATTCTGAATCAGCAAATGTCAATGTCGGCAAAAGAGACCAGTTCTGCGAGAGGCTCATACGATTACGGAGCAACTTCAAATGGGCGCAATATCAATGACCGCCTCACATCAGACGAGCTGTGCGTCTCGGAAACCACTAAAGACAAGCATCACCAAGAAGTCCATAGGACTCGGGTCGACTGTGACATTGACAATGCTGACGGAGCGGTCCTCAATCTGTCGGACTCCAATGATGGTCCAGTCGCAACACTTCAAACGGTAACGCCCCGTGTCTACAAGCAAAGATGGTTCGGATTGGCTGTAGTATCCCTACTGAACTTCATGTCTGCTTGGAGCATCGTAACTTATGCTCCAATTGCCGACATTACGCGGCAGCACTTCAATCTCGCAAGTCTTACACCGATCAACTGGCTATATATTAGTAGCGCATTTGTGTATGTGCTCGTCTCGCCAATGAGCTACATGATCACCCGACTGAGTACGAAGGCCGCACTGGTCATCTCAGCTGTTATACTAATCTTAGGGTCATGGCTACGTTTCATTGGAACCCATTACACCTCCTTTCCATGCCTGTTGATCGGGCAGATACTGTGTGGGGCATCGCAACCTTTTGCGCTCAACATTCCGAGTCATTACTCCAACTTGTGGTTTCCAGCAAGCAGTCGTGTCACAACCACCGCGATCATGAGTCTGGCCAACCCGCTGGGACAGGCCATCGGCACTCTGGTCGTCCCATTTCTGGCAACAAGTCAATCGACGGTGGCTCCCATGTCCTTGTACGTGGCCATAATCTTCACGGTCACTGTCTGGTCTGCTCTACTGGTCCCCGGTCGCCCACCGACCTCATTCGAGGAAGAGAGGCGACAATCCGAGTCAAGTGCACACTTTTCGGCGAAACTGCTCTCGAAACGGGAATTTTATTTCCTCCTGATACCTTTCTCAATCTACGTGGCAGCATTCAATTCTTTTGCGAGCTTGACACAGCAATTCATTCAGCCTTATGGCTACTCTGACATACAAGCAGGGATAGTCGGTGCTGTGACTATAGTTGTCGGTCTTCTGGCTAGTGGCTTATGTGCGCCGATCTTTGACCGCACTGGTGCCTACAAGTGGCCGATCAACATATGTGTCTTTGTCTCTGCAATGTGCTACTTTGCTCTGATATTCGCCATTCGGCCTTACTCCACAGCAGCACTGGCTGGGATAATCACTCTTGCTGCTTGCATCGGCGCAGCAAGTCTCATACTCCTACCGGTCGTTCTGGAACTCGCTACAGATGTCGCCAGTCCGATCCCACCTGAACTTGCCTCTTCCATCCTCTGGGTAGGCGGACAAGGCCTTGGGGGCATCTTCATACTGATAATGGACAAGTTGCGGACGAGTGACGACAAATATACACGAAGTTTGGTGTTTCTCATCATTCTCACCATCGTACCTATACCATTCACGCTGGCTCTGACAAGCAGTCGTAAGGTGCAAGAATGCAGACTGAACAAGGGTAGAGATGTCATCTATGTCCGGGCAGATGTTCCGGCCTACAATCCGCTCAACAGCCAGGAGTAGGAGGCATTGCCAAGCGATGGGAAGCTGCACGACAGAAGAAAAACTGACGGGCTTGGCCTTGTCAACGGTAGGCAGTATAATGACGCATGAATATAAAGTTTCCTGATGGTTACTGATTGCAATTTGAAGAGCGGCTCACAAGTGCTGTGGGAGAGGAGCTCAGAGGTGGTTCTTCAGTCGTGGATCGTCATTTTCGCAAGCAACGAGATGAACTTTTGTGAGAGTTTCAGCTCTCCGCAGCGTCCACAGATTTCCATCATCTGCCATTCTTTTGGCAGCCCTCGCTTCCCTACAAGGAAGCTTGATCATCGGACAGTATAGACAGCTCGTCGCACAAAAGTGGTCGTGACGAAGGAGTGTACCAAGGGGTCAGCACCTTTGCCTTTCATCTTGCTCGGCTTGTGAGAGCACCTTTTCGTCCTCCTGCATAGCAATCTGTGGAGAAAAGGTAAATTATGGGCCGCCGTAAGATAGACATAGAATTTATACGCGAGGATCGCAGTCGAGCGACGGTATGCAGAATTTTGAAAAGTGTACACGATCAACTGCTCATCAAAACAGACCTTCATCAAGCGGAAATCGGGTCTCTTCAAGAAGGCTCACGAATTAGCCATATTGACAGGAGCACAAGTCGCTGTCGTCGTTTTCTCTCAGCAAGATCGATTGTTTACATACTCGAACACTCCATGCTCAGGCATCTGCTCAAAATTCCTCGAAAATCCCGAACCTTACGAAAAAAAGGGTCCACAAGACGTAAGGAAATGACTCCTTTTTATCATCATGAACGTTGACACTGCCAGTACTCTGCAAACAACGATAACGATGACGACACGGATGAAGATGGCACCGCGGCCCCTCCGAGCAGGAAACTCAGCACTACGACTCATGGCAGGACGAATTCCAACGGTATCAACGAACAAGACCTCTCACCCAAGACGCAAGGCAGGAGTAACAGTCAACAAATTTCACCTGGACCAAGTCCTGCTGCTGCTTCACACGCATCAACTACACAAGAAGCGCCTGCAGGTACCCCTCAAAGAGCTTCTTCTCCACGACAGCAGAAGCGTGGCTTGTCACCAACGCAGGATCGCGTCCCCGATGGCAGCAAATTCTTGAAGCATGAACAGACGACAAGAGAGCTGTCTGACATTCGCAGCTCACCTCATCAGGCATTGTCCTCGCGTGCCGGATCTTTGGTACCCGCAAATACGCCACCGATGAATCATACACCAGAGTTTACCTCGACTCATATGTCGGCACCCATGGTACCTCCTCCCCAGATGTACTCACAGCAGGCCGCCTCAATACAAATCGGTGGACCACAATATGTGCCATACAACCAGCATGCTCGGCAAATACAAATACAGCAGCAGCAGCACATCTCGCATGAACAGCAGCAGCAGCAACAACACGATCGACACCAACGAGAACAGCAACAACATGAGTATATACAAGCACACCAGCAGCAGCAGCAGCAGCAGCAGCAGCAGCAGCAACGGCCTCCCACAGAAGTTGTGACTTACCAGCGACCTGGTTATGTCGGACTACATTACGACCCACCACAATCTAATATCCGACGTTTGCCCATGGCGCCTCCACTCTCGATTCCTGCAACCGCACCAAGTAATAATGCCATCATGCCACAGCCATCGCAGCAGCAACAGTCGCAGATCGAAGATCAAAAGACTGTGGGCCAACCCCTTCTACCTGCCGGCACCGCCGTTTCTGGCCCTTCGAGAGTGCTGTTGAGAGGCGAGGGTGAGGGTACGGGTCTGACGCCGATCGAGTCTCCAAATAATTTTGCTTCGACACTGTACTCGTCCACCGGCATCTCTGGCATAGGGACCAACATCTCGATGCCTCGGATCTCGACAGACGTCGGCAGTCTATTCTACAATTGGAACACGAATGAACCGGGCCTGAGTCCGGCCACGAGCATGATGCTCAATCAATTTCGTGATGGCGAAACTACCGGTTCGGCTCCTGGCACGAGCTCTCTTGCGCCGCCGGGTCCAGGAAGGAATCCGCCGACTTCAGGGCCGCCCATCAGTGCGGGCGTGCTGGAGAATTTCAGTCCGACTACGGCTCAGTGGTTGTCTGGTCACGGAATCCCTCCGGCACAAGTCTCTGGCTCTAAACCATTCTAGATCGGCCTTTCCTCAACGCTATTGGGCCCCCCTCTCTGCGAATGCTGGACACTTGCAGAGGAATGACATGTATGAATGAATGAAATAATCAATTGCGACGACGACGAATATAGACCATCTTGCCGGCCTTTTTTTCTTATTCTTTTCCTTGTTTGAATTATATAAAAAGTTTGATGGGCATCGTCTGATTAATGCCATTTCATGTACATATCATAAGTCTTCCATAGTAGTTTTGTGCTGATTGATTGTGATTACAGTTTTCCATAGCAGTTTTGTGCTGAATGATGATATCGGGATGTTATAGAATGTCACGCTTGTAGTGAGAAGGACATTCGTAGCCGAGGGGGTTCTTGTCGAGGTACCGTTGATGACGCCGCTCGGCGATCCAGATGTCGGGGATGTGGGCGGGCAGGATGCGCGTGGCACAGAGTGACCCGTTGACTTTTGTGCGATAATGGAGACTGATGCCGTTTCGCACTCGGTTGGCGATTCGCTGTTGGGTGGTGGAAAAGGTATAGATGACGCTCTTGTACTGTCGCCCAACATCGGGCCCTTGTCCGTTTCGTTGGGTGGGATCGTGAACGCTAAAGAAAAAAGTGACGAGGTCCTTGAAAGTAGTGATGGTGCGGTCGAATTTGATGAGGATGGCTTCGACGTGAAGTGCGAGATTTTCGTAGACGGGATAAGCAAAGGTCTCGTCGCCAGTGTAGACGCAGAAAATGTCGATGATGGCCGTTTCAAAGGAGGAGGATCGTCTAAACATGTTTTCCATGCCCCAAAAACAGCCGCCTGCCAAAAGCGCCAGTTCTTCGTTGGGCAGTAATTCGTAGAATGATTTAGAGAGTGAAGGAACGTGGATAGACCGATATATTCGCCGAATCAGCGACATGATTTCATAACCAATCTAGTCGGGATTCGTAGTATAATTACACAATAGAAGTATAATATAGTATAGACGTGACGACACGGAGATTATTGTGGGGGAATACGGCAACGGGCTAAATTAGAGTTTTTCCTCAAGTGCCGAAGAATATACGGCGAGTCCGTCTAACTATCAAAGTAATCTTGTTCCATCACATTGTCCAGAACCACTTATAGCGTTGGAATTGGCGGATACAATGATACAGCCGGCATAGATGTCCTTGTCATAGTCACGTCCAGCTAGCTAATCACAGGGTCTTTCTATTCTGAATGATTCACTGGAGCTGTACTGCAGCTGTGTCTGTCTGTGTCTGATTGTTCTGTATTCATCCATTCACTGACTGACTGACTGACTGACTGACTGATCATCTCAATTGTGCTGCACGTGACAAGTACGGATCATGATCAAAAAGTTACCTAATTGGGAGAGCGTGCGGTCTCGTTCATTCGACACGGTCGAAGAACTGACAATCGACTTTATCAGTGCCAGTGGTCTGTGCATTTGGACTTACTTTTATTCGCTCGATCGGTGACCATATAGAAGAGAGCGATCGAGATGGAAGAAGAAACCATCCTCAATTTTTGTGCAGTGACAAACTCGGAACCTAAACATGCAGAGCGATATCTGGCGTTCTCGGGAGGCGACTTGGACACTGCCGTGATGATGTACTTCGAGACTGGCGGACAACTGCCAGAAGATGCATCCGTAGATCGTGTCAAGGATTCGAATGGAAGCAATTCGCCCATCACTTTCGATAGTCCTCTGGCTGATGTCGGTGACGCCGAGGACGACGAAGCCATGGCCCGAAGGCTCGCTCAGGAATGGTCCGCCCAGGCACCTGAGGTCAGAGCACCCATCGCCCCGACACGACAAGTACTTCAGGACAACATGCCGGACTTTGATTCTTACAATCTCCCACCCGACTTGACAAACAGTTTCAGACCATTGACGTCCATGAATGGTAACGGTCGTCCACAAAGTCTCGGGGTGTTCAATCAAGCCATCCCATCTGTATGGGATGGTGCTGATGAAGACACCATACTGAGAGAAGCCACTGGGGGTGCTAGCGAGCAATCGTCAAAGTCTTCAAGATTGGTAGGCAATGCACATACTCTGAAAATTGTGGCGAGACTAACCAAGTCCTAGGCTCGCCTCTTTCAACCGCCCTTTGACATCATGTCGAATATTGATCTCGATACTGCCAGAAGCGAGGCGCGTACGGCATCAAAGTGGATCATGATCAATTTACAAGACAACTCGGACTTTGCTTCCCAAACGCTCAATCGCGACTTGTGGAAGGACAAGACTGTGAAGGCTCTGATCAAGGAGAACTTTATATTCTTGCAATACACGAAGCAGTCTGACGATGGAACGCAGTATACGCAATTCTATCCTTTCGAGAAATACCCACACATCGCCATACTCGACCCTCGCACGGGTGAGAGGGTCAAGACGTGGAGTGAGCTTTTGGCCCCAATGGAGTTCTTGAGCGAGGTGTCGGAATTCTTGGACAGATTCTCGTTGGATGAATCGAGGCAGAATCCGATACAGAAAAAGGCACGTCCGACACCCAAGCCGTTTGAAGCCATGACCGAAGAGGAGCAAATGAATGCTGCAATAATGGCCAGTGTTGGCGGAGCTATGGAGACTGGACACGACGAAGCAGATCTCGAGACTGATTCACGGCAGGAAATCGGTACCACCCAAAGCACGAATGGCGGCTCAAACAAAGTTGCCGAGGAGACGCCATTCTCGAGAATACCTGCTGTGCTACACGATGAACCTGCGCCAGGAGCTGCGACTACAAGGATACAATTGAGGATGGCAGCCGGTCGTACTGTCCGTCGCTTCAACCTGGATGAACCCGTACAGCGCATCTTTGAGTTCGTCAAGGCAGGTGTGCCAGAGGCCTCTGATAAAACGTTCAAGATTGTCTTTAATCGAACCAATCTCATCGACAAGCTGGAGAGCACCATTTCGGAAGCAGGACTCAAAAATGCCAGTCTTGTGGTGGAAGTTGAGGAGACTGAAGAGTGAAGGAGATGGATTACGACGAAAGGTACATGTACATTACACATACATCATGATTGCACTTTGCTGGCACGAAAGCGTGTGGCATGCAAAAAATTGCAAAGAGGAGGACGTTCATACCTCACAGCAATAAGGCAGACAATTAGAATAGAAAAGCTCGATGACGAGTATAATGGCAAAATTGAGCTTGTAATTGGCAATCCAAGTTGAAATTGTGACATTGATCAAATTGAAGCGTATTACGAAGCATCGTAACATTTTGGATACGGAATTTATGAGACTCAATTTTAAAATCCCTCGGCCTTCATGAATTGGGGCAAGACAAAGGCGGCGGCGTGGACTTGCTTGTTGTAGTATCGACAGTACTTTTGTTCCTCCTCGTCGGACCAGGATCGGAGGGGTTTGTCGAGGGTCGCGTCCTTATCCTTGGAACAGACCATGAACCCGATTTGTCCGGAAGGGTAGGTGGGGATGGTGGTGAATGCGTACTTGACGTTTGGAAAGATGGCGGAACAGGTGGCTTTGAGGTCCTTGATGACTTTGAGGTGTAACCACTGACATTCGGCCTGGGTGGTGATGCATCCGCCGTCGCGGAGTGCGTCGTGGAGGAGTTTAAAGTACGGTTTCTGGAAGAGCGATTCCGCTGGTCCTTCCGGATCGGACGAGTCGGTGATGATGACGTCGAATGAATCCTTGTAATCGTCCAGAAACTTGAAGCCGTCGCCGACGTGCACGGTGGCCTTGGGGTGAGTCAGGCCGGTGGCCATGTTGGGCAAGTACGTCTTTGATACCTTGATCACGTCCGCGTCAATGTCGCACAACACGGCAGACTCGACGCACTCGTGCTTCACCACCTCGCGCAAGACTCCCCCGTCACCACCTCCAATCACCAGCACCTTTTTCGGGTTTGGGTGACTCATCATCGCCAAATTCGTAATCATCTCTTGGTACGAAAACTCGTCTCGTTCAGTCACCTGAATCGCCCCGTCCAACACCAACACATTGCCGTACGTAGACGATCGAAACACCAGCACGTCCTGATAGAGACTCTTTTGAGCGTACAGAATCTCCTCCACTTTCAACGAAAAATGTTGACCCGGCCACATGGTCTCGCTAACCTCGTGAAACCATCCATCCTTGACGAGGGCGTGAGTCAATGTCATTGTACTGTACTTGGAGACTGAAAGTCGTGTGCTTCTAAACAAGGATCTGAGCAAGATGGTGGATGGTATCCTGGTGAATTGTGTAGCTTCAAACAAGACGGAGAAAAAATCATGGTCACTCACTCGGTACCTCCGCAATCTCTTCCCAGATCATACGGTACTGAATCGGGCAACTGTCCCCGCTACTGGAACCCATCTTCCATCTCTTGACATTATAATACTATAGACCACGATTCTTGTGGTGTAGAACCTTCATGCTGCCCGAAAGAGAGTTGAAGACGATAGTCTTGGGTCCATGGTAAACGAGACTCTGTCGGATGAGCTGTTGACGACGGAAGCCATCTACCCGAACCACATCTCATTGCTCGAAGGATCAGCCAGCACATATATCATCACGGTTCCAGACACTTCAATCACCTTTTACCTCTCCATCGATGACTCCTATCCTACCAAAGGAAGCACAAAGTTGTCAAGTGTAGAGGGCATAGACAGGGTCGTCGTGCAGACACTCATCAATGAAGCGAGTGGAGACGAGATTTTCTTTCCTTTACTGTCTGGCCTACATGATCACCTCGAGGACCTCTCATCTCGTCAAGAAGAATCACAAAGCAACCGGTTGGAGTCGTCAGTAGAGTCCGTCTCGGTGGACTGGTCCATCAGTGAGACGTTGCAGGACAGAAAATCAACCTTTATCGGCAGAGCTTGTCGAGTTTGCTCTGATCAGGATGTACAGGCGGCCCTTGCGACCGTCGAAGCCAAAAGGGCCACACATCCAAAGATATGGGTTGGTCTACGATTGATTCGGCAATCATCGACAAGTAAGACTGACTCAATCATAGGCGTGCCGGTACCGTGATCGACAAACCGGCAAGATAACACAACAAGGCGACGATGATGGTGAGACTGCCGCAAGTGGTCGACTCGCCTTTCTCCTGGATGTCACAAAGGCGGAGGATGTCCTCGTCGTCGTCTCCCGCTGGTTCGGAGGAGTACTCCTTGGTGATGTCCGGTAACATCAAACCCGCCTGCTTTTCACATCTGACTGATCCTAAACAGCTTTCGCCATATCTCGACCGTCGCGAGGGATGCTCTGGAAGCTGGCGGCTTCCTACCGAACACAGGCAATAAATCACATCAGAAAGCAAAGAGATGACGACACAGAACTAGTGACTCAATTTCGAGCCAATCATGGCCGGCCCAGGCGATTCTCAGGATCAGGCAGAGTCTAATTGCACAATCTACTATGACTAGAAGTACAATTCGGAGACTTTATGCGATCGCCGACTTGATGGCAGCCAAGAGCTGTTCAATGCCAATATCGTTCTGCGCAGATCGAATGGCATAGTTTCTCGCACTAACCATTAGAACGACTGCAAGCATGAGCATGATTGCTATACGCTGCAGCGGTAGTTCTCACCTTCCATTTCCGAGGCCGATGGGAGTGCTAGATCGAGGAGGGAATGAGTATCTGCAGGATGTACACCGATACGAAAGAGGTCTATCTTACTGTCACGAAGCCACTGGATTGCACTCTGCTGTGTAGTGTCCCAGCCGGCATAATATACTCCCAAATAGCATGTGATTGGTGCTTCAGCCAATTCACAATTGTTATCGGCAATCGCACTGATACACCAGCTGAACTCCCGACCAAGTCTAGAGCGACTGTAGACCCGGAAATCCTCAGCTTGAAGCCATTCCACAACGATTCGAGCTAGTGGCATATCTCGGTCTAGACACACGACAGTTATCGGCGTGACTAATAAGCTCGACTGTTGCGTTGAACGCATCAAATATGAAGTAATGTCTGGGGCGATCTGAGAAATGTCTTAGCAATGACCCTTTCATGCCTATCTTGAACAATTACCCTTTGTTGTGTTCGTTTCGTGTCAATGTTCTCCGTTCTGAATGTGCTTATAATCTGCTTGAGATGTTCAACCTCGTACAGCTTCTGAGCCTGGCAGGTTTCCGATATTTTAATCAAGTTCTCGATCTGCGATTCCAAGCGCTGACATTGATCGTGCTCTTTCTCATAGTCGAATATAAGCGCTTCCCTTGAATCTCTCGAATTCGCAAGAGCATATTGAAGGTCGTTTTTGTGTCTATCTGAGGTTGACGAATGCCACTCGATCCGTTTGTGAAGTATACAATTTTCATGCTCCATCCGGGTAGCATGGCGGTGATGTTCGTCGCGTTCGGACTTTAGTGCTTTGATTTCGAGTTCCATTGCGGCAATAGTACATACACCCAGCCGCTCAGTCTCCTACGTATGATGTAAGATTTGAGTTTGATGACATTGTGCTGTTCATACTATAGTCCTTTGCAACGGAAGCGCAAGATCACTACTACCATCACTCTGACCGTGCGGGATATAGCTGGGTAAGTCCAGTGATTTTGTCGGAGACATGCTCTCGCATCCTAGAATTGGCTTACACGACACTGTCTCATGCGTCAGCGATGGCGGATTGTCCTTGTATTCTGAAAAAGTTCGCGATTCGTAGTCGTCCTGGAGGCTTGTCCCGGTGTGAACTACTTTATTCTCTGGCACCGAAATGTCCTCACGCGTCGGCGTTGATGCGGACACTTTCTTCGATTTGAAGTGCGCAAGTCGATAGCTCTACATGCAGCATTAGTACTTGTGCAGCACTTTCTCAGGGCCTCAATTACGCTGACTCGATGAGCTAATTGCTTGCCAAAAGCCCGGTTAGACGTGGTCATGAGGGAGCCAAGTCCTACACAGAACACTTCGATGAGCTGACTTCGTGCTTCGAGCAGAAAGAGAGAGTGTGAAGTAAAGACAGGAAGCAGTCTCTACCGTTGTGCCATCTGAGTACTGCTGAAGCTGATCACAGAGCTCCTGACTGATCACCAGTCACCGAAGTTGCAGATATAATTCCTGCACATAAGCAACGACTTTGCATAAGTCATTGAAAATGCAGGACCTTGGAAAATCTACGACCGACACAGTTGTGGAGAGCCGTCTACGGAATCGACCGTGTCCATTGTGCTGATGTAAAATGATAACAAATGGTATCATTTCAAGCAGCACCACAGCTCTGCGCCTGCTCTTGACGAGCAGCGTCTTCGACAGCATCAATACCACGCTTTAGACTGTGTTCGGCTTGATTCGCCAGATCAGACGACTGGTTTACCTTGCGTTGTGCTTGACTCGCTGCATTGGCCTTGTCCTGCATGATCTTTACCGGTGCTGGTCGAAAGTATGGCTGACATCTGTACCAGGGAATCTTCTTGTATTTATCATCCTCCGATTGTGTGAATGGAATCTCTCGCTCTTCCTCTGACAAATTCGCCAATTCGAGCTCTACTCGTTTGTGCAATTCGGCCTGCAATGCTCGCATCTCAGACATCTGATCACTGCGTGTCCGGCCAAGCTGATTCCTGAGATCGACGTGTTTCGTGAGGGCTGGCTTGATCATTTTGAACATGTGCGCCTTTATTGGATGGTATGAAGTTTCATCTTTCAATTCCTCGAGGAGATCCAAGTACTCTTCCATGATCGTGTCAACTCTGGGATAGCAGTCTGGCGTGAAGATGCCGGGATTGTGCAAATTTGTTTCAGCAACCATCATGCCATCAAAACCAGTAAAATCCAGGCACTTCTGTATGTCTTCGTGATAGAGGATATTCCCATTTGCGAAAAGCACTGTTTCCGGAGGTAGATTGTCCCTTAGATAGCGAAGTATTGACCAATCACCAAGTCCTGTAAGTTGTCCTTTTTGGTCTCTCGTGCGACAATGAACACTAAGAATACTCGCACCTGCTTTCAGAATCATGCGAGCATACTCCAGGGTCTTCTCGCGCTCAGGAAATACTCTGATCTTGGCAGTCACGGGAATGTCCAGATTCTCGTGCAGTACAGACACTAAAGAACGAACTATATCCCAGTCGTCCTGTAGAAAAGCTCCGTATTTGCCCTTTCTCGCTATACCCTGAGGACAACCGAAATTGATGTCAACACCATCAGCATAAGGGGCAGCTTCTTTCGCAGCTTTGAGCAGAAGGTCTGGATCATTGGCACAGAACTGCACAATGACCTTGTCCTCCTTTGCAGTCTTCATCGAGCTCCAGAAGCTAGCCCGCTGCTTTTCCGACTCGGAGAACAGCCTGGCGTGCATCATAGGCGTATAACACAACTGAGCACCATATTTTCTGGATAGTACTCGCCAAGCATACTCGCTACCTTCTACCATGGGAGCCACCACATACTTCGGTGAGCCCAGACTCTCATACCATTGCCGCCCCCGAAGTGCCATACCAGTAGTAGAAACCATAAGACTTCGCTGGATCCTCAGTCCAGGAATATACTTGACGAAACTCTGTAGAATTTGTGAATCGAGGCAGCGTAAAGCCAAAGCGGAAGCGATGGCTCACACTTAACAAGCAGAGCTAAAACAAAGGCTGAGTGAAACGTTTAATACCTCTCGGTTGTGTATCAAAGAAGAGCTTCAGTTCAGATGGTTGCACAAAATGGTCTGTACATGTTCGCAGACGTAGTCGACACACACCAAAATCAATTTGTGGCGGTCAAAATATTCACGGAGCTTCCGAGCGTTTCCGCAACTCTAAATTCGGTTCAGCAGATGGATTCCCAAAAAAACTTTGGCTAAAAACGCAAAAGCAAAATACCTCCGGCTCCTCAATATCATTACAAGTACCTCTAAGCTATCAAGTGACCAAGTCATCCGGCCTGGCGATGACCATCATGTCCAGTAGTCATTGATCTGCGCCAAAATCTCGCTGGCAGAAAACGTTCATTTATCTTGGCAACACATCTGATACAGAGGAACCTCACAAAATCATGTCAACAAAATGACCGGTAACCAAGACTGAGGCAATTCATGATGCATCCCTGCTGTCACAGAAGCCTACGCTATACGCTTCATACTGCAAGATTTCTTTCTCAGAGTGGTATAACACGGTGTCGTCCTTCCTCTCATGCATTCGTCACGCATAGAGCCTATTCAGTCTTACCAAAACCCTTTTACATCACGACCCCGATATTCTATGTGAATGCGAGACCACATGTCGGTCACCTCTATACTCTTGTGCTTACCGATGTCCTGAAACGTTATCAACAGTTTCTCGGAAGGAATGCTATCATGTTGACTGGCACGGATGAACATGGGATGAAGATTCAAGCAGCAGCACAAAAAGCAAGGACAGAGCCGCAATTATTTTGCGATGAGGTTTCTGAAGTATTCAGAGCGCTGCCCAGCAAGGCCAACGTCGAGTACGACAAGTTTATTCGAACGACGAGTCCGGAGCACAAGACTGCCGTCAAGCACTTCTGGACCACTTTGATGCAAAAAGGCTATATCTATAAAGCATCTCATTCTGGGTGGTACTCTGTCAGTGATGAGACATTCTTTCCCGCTACCGGAGTCTCTGAACGTCTGAACGAAAAGTCCCTGAGAATGGAACACTTTTCGATCGAAACCGGTAATGTCGTGACCTGGACTGATGAGGAGAACTACCACTTCCGACTGTCAGCCTTCCGAGACCGTCTGCTCGAATTCTACAGAGCTGATCCGGATTTCATCATTCCAAAGTCTCGATATGACCAAGTCGTGGAAAGTGTGAGGAGCGACCTACAAGACTTGTCTGTCTCTCGCCCAAGTACAAGATTGACTTGGGGCGTACGAGTACCCGACGATGAATCACAGACCATATACGTCTGGCTCGACGCACTGGTAAACTACATCACCGCCACAGGCTACCCAAATGCTACCGACCTGTGGCCGGCAGATATCCAAGTCATTGGCAAAGATATCCTGAGATTCCACTGTATATATTGGCCAGCCTTCCTCATGGCCGCAGACATGGCACCACCCAAGCAAATCGTCACGCATGCGCACTGGACCATGGGAAACTTCAAGATGAGTAAATCAAGAGGCAACGTGGCCGATCCGTGGATGGCCATCGATCGTTTCGGCGTCGACTCGGTCCGATACTATCTCATGCGAGACGGTCGACTCGACAACGATGGCAACTACAGTACCGAGCACCTCATCCTGCGACACAACCACGAACTCGTCAATGGATTGGGAAACTTGATTGCCCGAGTCTCCTCGAAATGGTTCGACCTGAAAGGTATCCTCGCCTCCCCACCCCCTCTCGACTCTCTCGACAAGGACACCGAAGTGCTCGTCGATACTATCGAATCTTCAGTAAAATCATATCATGCAAACATGTCTGACAGTCTCATCCACAAAGCCACCACCGATGTCGTCGACATGATTTCCGCAGCCAACACACTGATGCAGTTGAAAGAACCCTGGTCAAAACAGTGTACTGAAAAAGTCAAGCGTGAAGTCTTGTACACCTGTCTGGAATCTGCAAGGATAGCCGCCCTCTTCTTACAGCCCGTCTTGCCCGACAGCATGCGTGAGATGCTCAATCGATTGGGCGTGCGGGACGATATGCGCACCACACTCCAAGCACGCTATGGCCTCGACAGTTCGTACGTGCCCAGTCAAATCCGACAAGCTCATCTATTCTCGCCCATCGATGACGGCACCTCGCCATCAAAGATGCCGAAAAATCTGCCTCGAGTGTGATAGAAAGTGAGTAACATCACAGGCGGAAAGCGGGATAGTGCAAGAAGATCTTCAGACAAGGGATTTCTATCAAGGCAAATAATATTGAGGTCAAGATTACTATGCTCTACTCGTCTTTGGCAGTGCTCCATGAGCACGTCAATCCATGCTAACCTTGATATATACGTAATGTGGCAATATATACTCTTGCAAGACGCGATGACTATACACACTATCTGACTTTCTGCGTCTTTCTAGCTTGCAAGACTTGGTCAATCTTAGCCTTCTCTGCCCTTTCTATGGCCCAAGCGGCAGCGGCGTTCTTCATTTTGATCGTGGCCATAATTGCGTGGACTGCAGTTTTCAGCCGGAGCTTCCTGGTTCTGAAGCTCTCGTCTGGGTAGATACCTATCTGCTGTATGATGGACAGATTGGCCTGATTACAAGCTTCGAAAGACGAAATTTGCTTGTCATAGTATGACTTTATGTGAATAAGATCTGATCGGAAGCTCTCCTCTCGAGTAGTCCTCGATCGCATGTACCGCAGCATTTTCGTCAGACCGGCCATTTCATCGGTCCGACGTGTGCTCTCCTTGTCTGACGCGCCTCTAGGCATGACTTGATGCGATATGTTGGAATTCGGACGGCTCTGAGATTGGGCCATACTGAGACGCTGCTCAAGAGCAGCACTGTGCTCGGCTTTTTGAGCTACAAGCACTCTCAACTCATTGATTTTTCTTTCCTTACTCTCTAGGTCGGTCTCCAAAGTCCGTACCCTGCGACTTGTCTGCTTGGCTTGCTCGTGTAGTCGAACTTCTGCCTTGCGTTGCCGAGCGATCTCAATCTCGAGCAACTTGACGTTGTTCTTCTGAGCACTATTCTCTCTTTGAGAAACAGATAGTTGACGCTTGACATCGTCCAGGTCCCCAGCTCGCGCTCTCGCACTATCATTGGATGTGTGTACTGATGAAGGTTTGTCGAAGCGAGTGGTTTCTTTGTCGTGCTGCTGGATTTTCATGTCGCGAATCTCCAGTTGTAGCTGTTCTTGTTTGGTCAGGAGCTCAGCTGAGTGTTTCTTGGATTGCTCGAGATCATCGAGTAGGAGATCCCGCTCTTCACGTAATCGACCCAGGTCTTCATGCTCTTGTGGTGAGAGTCTGCCGGTTTCAGTTTTCAATTGTGCCTGAAGAGCCATCGCTTCAGTCTTTGCATGTTCTAATTCGTGCTCTAGTGTTTCGATTTCGTCGAGAAGCTGTGCATGCTCTGTCTCATCACACGTATAAGTATGATGTGCCTGCCTCACACCTGACAATTCGTTCTCCAGGTCTCTGATTTGTTGATGTAGTGATGCTACCTGTGTTGTACTAGAGGTCAAGTTAGATAGCAAATCGCTATGGTTCTGCTTGACCTGCTTGAGTGACTCTTGCAAGTCAGCAACGATGTGATCTAGGCGCTTGTGCTCCTGCTGAGCAGCTGCTCGTTCTTCTACGAGTCGAGCGTTCATCTGCGCTTGAGTCTTGCTCGAATGCTCCAACTCTGTTGTCAAATTGCTCTGGGTAGACTTCAATTCTTCCCTCAGAGTTCGAAGGACAACCGCGGTCTCTTGTCTATACTGTGCATCCGAATCCGTGATCTCATCCACCTGCTCCTGCAAAAGGTCCCTCTCAGCTGCGACCTCTTCCAACTCGACAGCGTTTGCCCTCAGAGATTCTTTCAGAATAGAGAGCTCATTGCGAAGTTGTGATCTTTCGGATTCAAGTATTGCAGCATCCATGTCCTTCTCCGTGTAATCCCCAAGCTTGCGGTCCAACTCATTCTTCTGCTGTGTCATATCATTCAATTGGGCTGCGCCTGTCAACACTCTTTGATCTGCAGAGGCTAAGGCGAGAGCCAGTCTCTTCCGTTCCTGTTCGTGTTGTAAGCACTTGTTCTCGATCGCACTCATTTTTTCTGTGAGTTCATTTGTCTTCTGGACCTCTGCAAATAGATCATCCGATCGCTTTAGCAATTCGTTCTGATATTCCCGCCTATTGCTAGCAAGCTTCTCCTCAAGAACGATGATCTTCGCCTCGGAGTCCCGAGACAGTCTCTCGAGCAACAGATTTCGTTCCTCAGAATGACGAGCATTGTCCTGCGTAGCACTCAAGCTTATTTTCATAGACTCCATTTGTTGTCGAAGCTCTGACATCTCTGTATTTGCACGGAGCTCGGAAGCTTTGGCTGTTTGTAATTGTGTTCGCAAGATTTGGAGTTCAGCATGTTGTGACTCCAATTGCAGATTGAGAAGTGCCCTAGCAGCATCTAATTCCTCTAATTGCGACTCGACCACTCGCTGGCTTCGCTCATGCCTGGCCGTCTCTGCAATCAACGCATCTTTGAAATGTTGTCGGTCGACGCTGTTGTTCTGCTCGGCGTCTGAGAACGTTTGGATAGTGTGTTCCAAACTAGAAATCTGGTCGCGGTAGTCTGACAAGTTTTGTTCTAACGCAACACGTACAGAGTGAGCGTTCTCTAGACTTCTTTCGTGGACGGAAATTTGTGCACTTAGCTTCGACTCCAACTCAGCCAGATGAGTCTCAGAGGCTATCCGCTCTGCCTGTCGTGCTTCAGTAGCCGCCTGTACTTCTATCTTATGTGATGCTTGGGTGTCGCTCAGCAGTCCTCTGACATTTACAAGGGACTTGTTTAGAGCTTCGGACTTCTGTTCCCCCTGTACAACCGCTGTTTTTGCATCTGCTAATTGTTGCTGCACTCTTGCACGAGCTTCATCAGCTACGATGACTTTATCCTGCGCACTTTGTAGAAGGCGCTGTAGTTCCAAGACTTGTGATTTGCCCATTTCTACCTGATGCTCATAGTCCTTAATCATTAGAGCGTCCTCGCTCGAGCGCTTAAGCAGTGCAGCAATCTCGAGAGTCATCTGGCTAGCCTCCTCCGCGGCGATGTCTAGCTCTTCTTCCTTCTCTCTTAACTGGATTTGGAGTTCTTCAATCGTCTCTCTTAGCTCCTGATTATCTTCTCGCAATCTGTCTTGCACTTGTGTAGTGTCAACGTCATCACTTGCTTCGAGTTCTCGTATTTCTTGCTCGAGTTCCTGTCCACGACTCACTAGAGTTGCATTCCTGCTATGCACACTAACAAGTTCTCGATCAAGTGACTGTAGTTGTTGTGCTTTTGCTGCGAGTTCTCCCTGTAATTGCTGGACCAATGCATTTGTCTCGTGGCTTTTTTGTTCTATTATTCATTAGTAGTGCTCGCGGTACCACACTAAAGGAAAAAACTTACCCGAATCGTGCAACTTGTCCTCGAGGGCACTGATCTTGCGGTTCATGTCACGCAATTCCCTTTCCTGTTCCCGTGCCGCAAGTCTCGATTCCGATATCTGATCTTCTAGCTTGTGAACAATGTCTCGAGTTCCCGATTCCTCTGATTCTCTCTCGGAATTGACTCGATCCTCAAGCTGGCGGAATTCGAAAGATCGGTCTTCTGCAATTCCTTTGAGCTCTTCGATATCCTCCTTGCGTTCTCGTAACTCGTCCTCCAGCTCTCGAATCCGGTCCTCCATGGAGGTAAGCTTTTCACTAGCAACTCTCTTCCCATCCGTTAGAGCAGCAATCTGAAGCTCAAGGGTAGTCTTCTGCATCTCAAGAGCCTGGTTGTGTTCATCAGCCGCAGACCTGTAGATGGATCGATCCTCAACATTTGCTTCGAGTGAGTCGTTTCGAGCTTCGAGAGCTTGAAGTCTGTCAGATAGCGTTTCTGTTTGACTTTGTGCTAAGTGCAATTCTCGTTCCAATTTTATTGTTTGAGCTGTCATGTTTTCGATGATCTCCAGCTTCTGTGCAACTTGCTCTCGAAGAGCATCTTGCATATTGTTGGTCTCAGACTGAGTTTTCGAGTTTAACACGTCATTTTTCGCTGTCAAGCTCCGAATTTCGTCTTCCAAGTCTTGAATTCGTTCTCTTGACTGTGTAATCTTTTCTTCAAAGTCCTGAGCTTTCTCGTACTGCCGACGTAATTCTTGTAAATCACTGGTGGCCATATCGAAGTCATCCTGTAGTTTAACGGATCGTTCTTTGAAATGATTCATATTGTCCAGATCTTCCTCTAATTCGCGGATGCGCATGTCTGCTTCCTCCTTCTCAACAATGAGTTCCTCGTTTTCCATCAAAAGTCTCTCCATCTCCTTTCGTTCTTCCTCTGACGAACCATGTGGTAACTGACATTCTTCCTGCGACAGGCTGGCACTCACTTGATCGCCTAAGCTTGCAACTTTGCGTTCAGTCTCTGTCAGAGCTTTTTTGTAATTATTGACATCCCTCTTCAAGGAACTCACTTGCACTTTGTAGTCTATATTTTCCTTGAGGGCATTCTGGACGTGCTCAGGAGACGACTCATACATTTGTTTCTCGAGTAAGAACACTTTCAGCTTAAGCTCGAAATTCTCCTTCTTCATATTCGTCATGACTTTCTCTTGTTCTCGAATGCCACCAGGTCCACTGTGTGACTCTTCTGGTACGGGGGACGATTTATTCATCGAAAGGCGAGACACATCAATGTTTGCTTGCTTTGCGTTCCAATGAATTGGCGTTAAGGCTGAGTTTTCCTCAAGAATAGACCGTGATTTGTCGCTCCCTTGTCCCGGCGTGTCATACCTCATCAGACGATGAGGTTTCTTTGTTGCTGTTTGAAGTATTGGCGTGAACTCCCCGCCTTTGCGAATGTTGTTCGAGACAGCTTTGAATGGTTGTCGAAATTCCGTTTTGAGATTTTTTGGAGCAGGTTCGACAAAAGATGGTATAGAGTCAAGGAAGTCTCCCGCATGAGACTGGTCGTCGACCGCATCGGACTGGTTATCGGCCGCATCAGACTGGTCGTCGGGACGCCGATGCCGATTGTCGTTCCGACGTGGTGTCTCAATGCCAAACATGCCGCTCATGTTGTGTCGCGGTCGCTGTTGTTCGGTTTAGTTACGTTGTGGCTTTGGGAAAGATTGATTGTGGAAAAGAACGTCACCGAAGCTATTTGTAGTTGATTATGAGGTTCTCGATGGATCCATGTATGCTTTGTGAAGTATCTCCATCGCGATCAAGCATAGGGTGATATTCAAAATAGTGCACATCGCCTGCGTGTGGGATAGTACACGGTGATATTGAACGGCACAAATAGCACGGCACGTGTACAAAGAGAGATCAAAACAAACTGAATGAGCTCCTCAGCAGATCCATAACTATAGGTACACTGACGCAAGTATGAATTGATGTGACATTGGTGCTTCGATCTTTCTAGAGCTAACAATGTATAGCTATTTCACCCAAGCAGCACTTGTAACCACCGAAGTATATGCCTTTATATGTTCTATTGTGACTGAACCTGATCTACATGAAGGCCGATGTAGCCAGATAATTCTGAGAAGAGCACTCTCATAACGTGCTTGACAACGCTGCCTTGACGCAACCAGCCGTCACAAAGGACCACCCTTTCCCATGGGCCTATAGACTACCATCATAATCAAGGACGCGAGGAGACATTTGAACGTACAACAGTCATGCCCTAGCCCTGCAGTCTCTTGCTTGATCATGGTATGTTCTAGCAATTTGAGCTGCAGCGCTACTGGAATCTGCGGCGCCTCAGTCGTGATCGTGGTCTATCTTTTGCACCACTCCGGTACTGTTTGTCGAACTAATTTCCCCTAAGAACTCTAAGCTGTGTAGCCGTGTAATATCCTCGTCTGCTTTGTTTTGTTCAATGAATATTACAAGATTGTTTACCTTCTGGAACTTGACAAATCGAAGCGGTACTATCGCGACACCACTTGCATCATACTGAATATCATCGATACGTTGTGTAGGCTCGATCGAGTTGACATCATCGAAAGATAGAATATTCGGCCGATTGGCAAAAATCTGGAGCTTAGAAGGGGCACTACCTAGCCCTTCCGATGATATTCGAAGCACAATGGAATGTGCTTTGACACTCTCTTGGAAAGGGGCGTACAACATAAGTTGTTCGTCGCTATCCGACTCGATCTCAGTGGCGGACTTAGGATCTAGTAAGCTCCTGACGGTAGAAGTCGCAGTGGCATTCAATAATTCGACTTGTTGAAGATCTAGCTTCGAGTTCAACGAAATCATACCCCGGACCAAGCTCGTGGCTGTCGCTGATTGGTTTGCAGGGGCATCCTCGACGAACTTCCTGATCTTGTTTTCAAGCGCATGAGGATCTGCTCCTTTCAATTGATCCTTGACCGTGCCTTGTGCGAAGAATAAGAATGTCGGCATCGCTGTGATACCACAAGATTGTGCCACTGATTTGACCTTATCGACGTCAAGCCTAGCAAATTTGACACTTGAGTATTCTGCCTTATTGGATAATCTGTCGAATGCCGGACTTATAGCTTTACATGGGCCACACCAAGTTGCAAAAAAGTCTACAACGAGCAGACTCGATTGTGATTTCAAAGCATCGAATTCCGTGCTTGACGTGATAGAGATGACAGGCATTCCTCTCCGTAGTTCTCTTTGTGCAGAGTCGAATGCCAAGAATGATCGTGTCCAATCCTATCAGTCACAATGCTAGCTCCGTCAATCTTGCGTGAGTGAATATGTACCAGAGAGCTTTGCAGACAAGGCTCATGCAAGCAAGTCAATCGTGTCTGGGATTGAGTCCTTTCCAGAAGCAGCAATCGTACCCTGCAAATGCACGAGATGACCAGAAGTTGGCCAATGAGAGCCCATCTGAAGAGAGGAGAGATCAATTGGCTCTTCCGACCCCTGCTGGGAGCGTTGGAGCTTCCAAGCCCTGGAGGTTGGCAGATCAGACGCTACCGTACACACTGTACAGTAGCTATTCGGCCCCATCTGGGCATCGCACAACCTTGCTACCCGGACCTTACCGTAGGTATCCTGACCTTGGGAAATGACACGTCTCTCCATTCGCGATAGACCGTCGCACTGGCTATAGACCAACACCAGACGTTACAAACAGGCACGTCCTTTTAATACGATCTTTGGCAATCCGTCCCTGATCCATCCACTCGCTCATCTGTAAATCATAAATGTCTCTCTCGGTCTTTCCACCCCTCAAGGAACGAGCTCAACAAGGCAAGCTTGTCTTGTTCGATGTGGACGGCACACTGACACCAGCACGTCAAGATGCTTCGCCCGAGATGCTGCTCATGCTGCAAAAGCTACGAACACAGGTAGCGATAGGCTTTGTCGGTGGCAGTGATTTGCCCAAGCAACAGGAGCAACTAGGCTCGGCGCAAGTCAATGGTGTGTAGTACTTTTGGTCAAGGATGGATCAGGTGACTGATGTTGTAGTGGTGGATCTCTTCGATTATGCCTTTGCTGAGAATGGGTTGACCGCCTACCGCGAATCAGTGCAGCTGGCGTCCACCTCATTCATAGCATGGATCGGCGAAACACGCTACAAGGAATTGGTTCGGTTCATCTTGCATCACATAGCTGATCTTGACATACCTGTCAAGCGGTTCGTATTCACAAGATCATGTACTACCAAAGCTAACTTGTATCAGTGGAACATTTATCGAGTTCAGAAATGGCATGATCAACGTCTCACCTGTGGGCAGAAATGCTTCGATACAAGAGAGGCACGATTTCGAAGCTTATGACAAAATCCACAATGTCCGACGTGATATGGTCGACGCCCTCAAGAAGAACTTTGCAGATCTGGCCGTGACCTACTCAATTGGAGGTCAGATCTCTTTCGATGTGTTCCCGACAGGTTGGGACAAAACCTACTGCCTACGGCATCTCGAGGCCGACGGATGGAAAGAGATACACTTCTTTGGAGACAAGACATTCAAAGGAGGAAACGACTATGAAATCTACAACGATCCTCGAGTCATTGGTCATGCGGTCACGAAACCTGAAGATACCATGGCTTTGCTCAATGAGTTGTTCCTGGATAAAATATAGAGGGTCTCTCAGGTATCGACATATAGGTATCTCAAGATCGTGCTGTGGTCAACTTCTGTCGCCGTGGCATTAGCTTAGAACGTCGAGGTACTATCGACCACCCAGTGGATTGTGTTTATAAGAATGGCGATGGAGTCCGAAGCCAAGCATAAAACCCATCTAACATGATCTAAGTTCCCTAACTTTTCTTTCGACTGCCTGCATCTCCATTTACTGTAAGTATTGACTAGATCAAGGCTGTTGAGGGATCGTGATACCACATTCATGTCTGAATTGTAAACACGATGTGGTGTGGCTGAAGTACCGATGGCTAATGCCTTTTTTGTGGAACCTTGACATGGAAAAGTTGAGCCTGTCATCAAGGGCAGCTTAAGTGATTATGCCCGGTACCGGTGACCAAGACCCATGAGGATTGATTGCTCGAGCAGCACCTGAAATGAATACAGGCTCGTTGGCCAATTCAGCAGACTGTATACAAAGTGCCGTCAAGAACAGGAAAGGCCTGGGCTCGTGAGTCGAGTAAGCACAATCACTATCGACCGTACTCTCTTGGCCGTTTGCCCAACAACTAGAGACTCACATATGCATATATTTTGAGCAGAATGCTCGAAACTTGGAACGATCCGACAGCGGAAATATGGACGCAACGATCGGATGGAAGCTACTCTCGGGCGGCCGGGCTCAACGAAATAGGCTTCTACCACTATGCACTGTCAAGTCCCACAGCACCTAGTGATTGTCTCTGTAGAGTGCTCGCGACTTTTGTTCCCGACTCTACGGGTACATTCACAAAGTCAAATTTCTTCAGAGCTTGGCGAACCTTGAGGCTCGTTCACCCCTTGCTCGACTCTACTTTTAATTTGACCAATGGACATTTGCAACTGCAATTCACTCATGATCGTGCAGACTGGAGAGCTCATGAAAGTTTACGATGGTTCGCCTCGCGTCCAAAATGGGAAGATATACGTAATGACATAATGAATGGGCCTCGAATCATCTCAGACGAGAAACTTAGTGAATTGCATATCTATGAGGATCATTCAAAAGCAGACAATAGTCCTACTAGCTCCATCGAAATCGTCCTCATCACATCACATGCTATTTCTGACGGGCTCAGTCTCGTGATGCTTATGAATGACCTGCTTCAATTCTTGGCCGTGCCCTCAACCACGAAGATACTAGATTCCGACGACAAGATAATACGACAATGTACCGTGTCTAGACTTCCCGCAGCGATGGAGAGTCAGTTACCACGTCGTGCTCGGACAGCTCGCCAGCTGTGGACTGAGGCAATCGCTTATGTTATGGTCGAGGCCAGGCAGAAGTGTAAGCGAAATCAGGTTGTAGCCACGTTCCCAGCCGTTGCAGTATCGCTGCCAGTGACACGACAAAAGGTCTATGAGTTTTCAATCCTGGACACCAAATTGCTCAGACAAGCTTGCAAAGGGAGACGATGTACCATGGGACATCTCATTTATGCTGCAAGTTGTGCTGCGCATACTGATCTGACAAGGCCCCCACCGGCTTCGATAGTCTCCATTGGATCGCCGATCAATGCCCGTAGATTGTTTGATGCCAGGCGTCGTTCACAAACACATGAACTTGTCTTGGCATTGGCTTTCCTCGACATCCAATTACCATCAGTGCTACTGTGTGGTTCAAATCGCGCGGCGAATGTTCGAAGACTGTGGAATCTTGCGCACTTGGCTAAGAAGGCTGTCCACAAAGCAATCGAGGACCCCGTGTTTCCCATTTATGCTCACATCTTACAAGAAAACAGAGTTGCGAGGTTCATCCCGGCAGGAACACTCCTGAACCGCATGAATGCCACTCAGACCGCAAGTAAGCTATCTTTTGGTAGTTCGGCCATTGGAGATTTGGACAAGTTGCTCCACACTAGTGTTTTACCATTCCAGGTGAGCGACTTTAGCTTGGCTATGCGTGCTAGGAGTGGAGAAAGCCTGATGCATTCGTACTCGATCAATGGCAAGTTGAGACTGTCTCTCGTCTACGACAATCATCTTGGGGAAGAAGTGATGCAAAGCTGGCTCAATAAGACGAGTGAATTGATGCATATGGCCATTTCTTTAGCATCGCCGGAGTATACAAGCGGAAAGTCAAGGTTATGATAATAGTGTCATTGTCTCATGTACGGCCACATGTCCTTTAGTCAGCATGAAGCATGCTCTGAGGTGGATAGAATGCATACATCTGAATTATCCAAAGTTGCACTGATATCGTCCCGAACCTCTTCAACATGTTATACGCCATGAGGACACCACAGGATTGCCAAGACTGCATACCTACTCCTACTAGCGCTAGATTACCGGTTTCTAATAGCTGTGCGGAGCCGTTTTCGGTTTTATCGCAAGTCTTATCGCAAGCAAATAATTTGAACACGGTCCAAACGAGATAAAAATTCTTTTCGCAGTCTTGCTCCCACTCTGAGATTCCCAAGGACTATTGGGACCACACGACGTCTCTAAACTTATTTGAGATACTGCCTGCAGAATCCGTTGACTGTCAGCAATCAATCTCTACATACAAGGTATGTCATGCGAAACTCGATTATCGAATTCCCAATGATGGGCGGGTGGTTGTACTGTGCAACTCGAATCTGACAATATAGTAGATGCCAAAGCAAGTTCAAGACATCAAGCTCTTCCTCGAGATTGCCCGTAGAAAGGACGCCAAGTCTGCGCGAATCAGGAAATCGAAGAACGGAAAGATCGTCAAGTTCAAGGTCAGATGTTCAAAGTACCTGTATACCTTGGTTGTATCAGACACTGAGAAGGTAACTTTATTCCTGTGGTGCGATTAGTTCATCGACTAATTCAGTAGGCCGACAAGCTCAAGCAGTCCCTGCCGCCCAACCTCAAGATTGAGAAAGAGACTTAGATCAATTTCATCTTGTCATTCTCATTAGACACCATTCCATCCATAACAATGTGTATAATCTCGGAACAATTTCATGCATTCTTCTTCAATGCGAGTTCCTGCCACGATCGGACTGCGTCGGGCATCAGTGAATTGATGTATGCATTAGTGTCTGCAGTTACAGGCAGGTGCAACTCATACTCGCGGAAAAAGTCGCTGTACTTTGCATCGGTGAAGCCAATTTTTCGAAACAGAGCTAAAGACACCGTGTTGTCTGACCCGATCTTGACGACAAATCGCTCGAACGTGCCGTTGTGTACAATGTCTTGTTTGTGTTTCAGTATCCAAGCCATAAACAATAGCAGTGCTGCTTTGCCATAACCTTTGCCACGAGCTGACTTTTCTGCAATCATCAATTCCAATTCTCCGTTATAGCACACATCCTTCTGTTTGTGCTGCTGTTGTTGGGTGATGGTCGAGTCTTGAGTGACGCTAGACTCTGATTGATCATCCTGTAGTGACAAGAAGAGGTTGACATCTCCAATCATATTGTCCACGCAAGTCTGCAAGGACAAAGCCTCGTCTTGAGTTTGTGGAGCGTGAGCCACGATAAAGGTCAATTCTGCACATTAGAAGTGCTCTAAATGATATTCACTTTGGGTAATCTTACTATCGACATCTCGCTGCCAAGATGCTTGCATCTCGTACTCTTCTTGTAGCGATAATGGCTCGGAAGCAGTGAGTGCTTGTATGGTCTCATCTTTCATCCAGTCATGATACGTGGGCACATGTTCCTTCTTGTATGGCCACAAGTCGAGAAGGCCACTCCTCACTACTGTGTCTTGATTCAGTAGCATAGTGAAAATCAGGGCTTTGAACAATATAGCACGAAGATTTGAACCTGTTAGGACAAGTCAGGGATTGTGCAATATGATGGTGTGCCTTCTGACCTGGTTGAATCAGGGGACTATTGACTCTACCACAAGGAATACATGTCAAGAGGCAGAATGTAAAACCACTTTTATGTACCTCTTCTACAGTATCATTCCTATATATAACATTTTCTTGCATTTCATCGCCTCACTTCTCGAGTCATCTGAAAGTGACTGGCTTGGTGTTCATCTCTGCATTGATTTGATTCAGGACATCACTCGTCTTGATTTCCGCTACCTCTACATCACCCAGATCCTCTACGTCTTCTGCGTCCCATCGAATCACTTGACCGGCACTATCACCACTATACAGTTGAGCATAGCCAGGTCGATTGATGATGCAAGTCACACGTCCATTCAAGACAAAGTCTCGTTTCCACAAGTATCCCGAGAACAACCCGTAATTGAGTATCTGTCCTTCATCTGATGGATAGAATACCATGGCAGCCTCTAATTCTTGGTCTACAATGAGCGGCGTGACAGTCTGCCAATGAGTATTGTTGATTGCCGTGCCATAATTGACCAAGAGATTCACTCCCGTCTGCATGTCCCAAGCCCTCATCTTGTTATCATGGCCGGTGCTCACCAGCGTCAACCCATCGCTTGACCAAGCCAGACCATTGACAGTGTCGGAATGCGCTTTGGGAGCAGCCGGCCGTGCCACTGCTCTCGAGTTGTGTTGATCCAACATTGCAAAGCACGAATTAGCCTTTCGAACATCCCATAGTCTCATTGTGCCGTCGGCACCTCCACTGGCAAAGACATGCTCTTTCGTTGGTGACCATTTGATTGCTATCACTCTGCCAGAATGTCCTCGAAGTACATGCGAGTATCCGCCACTTTTGAGATCACATAGCCGGATGGCTGGATGATCGCAAGCGGTGGCAATCAGAGAGTGACTTGCTATAGGGCTCATGTCATGATTATATACCTGATAGTCAGAAACTTTGCACAATAAAGGTAGGTTAGGTACTCACCTTGCTTTCCAGATTGAATGAACAGGCTTCTCTCCATGCTGCAGTGTCCCATGCCTTGATGTGATTATCATACGAAGAGGTGGTAAATAGTCCCGTATCGAAAGCGTGCCAATTGATGGCTGATATTCCGTACTGGTGGCCTGACCGTCTAAGCATGTTAGTCGGTCAATGATTCGAGCGACATATGCTTTATGCTACATACGCCGGCACACTCTGTAGTGATTCTATCGTCCTAATAGATGTATCGAGGTCATACAAGTGAATGGCCGAATCCGCTCCCCCACTAAGCAAGTACCGACCCTCGACATGATCCACATCCAGCGAATTTATTGCATTTGTATGAACTTTTTGCACATCTTTGACCTTGGATTTGGTCAGTCCGTGGTAATTTCGGGTGGTCTGTGCTGTATGTAAATTCTCATATGTGCCGCCGATTTCTCTCAATCGAAGAAAATTCTCCATTCATCCGTCTCACAGGTACCACGATTCCACTACTGAAGGTTCATAGGATGCCTCGTCAAGCCCTTCATTCTATACTAGCTGATCGACGTGTTCAGATAGAAAGTTTTCCACACGGACGAGCCAGCTCGCAGACCTGAAAGTAGTATCCAACAATCAGAAACACACAGTGAGAGTGTGAGTCAGCTAATCGTAGAGACTATGATGGTTTGGGCTTGCTTCACCAGGCTAGTATGCTATATGATATATCCATGGTTGTGATCAGACTACGTAGTGATCAGTCAGGTCAAATGAGAGATCAATCTTAAACTGCAACAGAACTTCTGCGGCCTCAACTCGTCTTCTTGTGGACGGCCTCAATCTCCTGTTTGGGACGATCTTTTGGGTTTGTGGCCACTCTCCTCCTTCAAGAAACGTACAAGGATGCGCAACTGACTAGAGTCGTTTATGTCCAATTACAACTATAAAGACCCAGGGTCAGGCTCATAGGGGGCGCGCGAGCTCTCACTATTCAATGGAGGTTTTGCATGAATGCGAGAATTGTCCAATCTGCATGGCGCCCATGGGTCCATATGTCTCACAAGAGGACGAAATTGCCGTTTTGCCCTGTCAGCATTGCTATCATGACAACTGCCTCTCGGAGTGGATTCAAACTGCTACAAGTTGCCCTTATTGTCGTTGCGAATTTGCTTCCGTCACAATCGTACACGAAGTGAAGGGCTCGAGCATTCGAAGCTACACTGTGGAGCCGAAGATACAAGAAGAGCCAATACTTGAGGATGAAGAAGATGATGAATATAATATTCAGGATGAAGACTTTGCGGGAGTATCAGGTCGAAATATTGCGGCCTGTCTCATATGTGGCTCTCCAGAGCGAGAGGATATCCTCATGCTTTGCGAGTTCTGCGACGATCCCTATCATTCGTTTTGCTTAGGTTCAGAAGAGCTGCCACATGATGCCTTCTGTTGTCCTATCTGCACCACGAATGGAGAACGTATCGCAAACCTCCCCGAACATGCTACACTAAGAACCGTGGCGGGTCGTCGTCGCAGTCGTCGTACGCGACAGACAAGATCAGCGAGACGAAGCACAAACAGACAGGCGCAGTATGAGACATGGCGAGCAGCGTGGGAAAGAGTTGCTAGTAGAGCCTGGAGTCGTCTGAACGCGGGGCTCGAATATCAGGTAGAGGCTGAACCTTCTTTGACTCGCCAGCAAGAAGAGGAACTGAGGCACTGGCGAACACGAGTGGAACGTCGAGCGAATCTAACTACTGTGAACTCAGACGCACCGGATTTAGTCCAGCAAGCTGTTATTGATCCACAAACAGCGAGTTTGTGGGCGGCCTTTGAACAAGCTAGGAACTTCTCAAAGTCACCGGGACCAGTCGATCCGAAATTCAGCACTGGAACAGAAGAAAGACCCGTCATCGATCTCGCCGTGCCAGAAGCCAGCCCAAGTCAACCGAAACAAAAGAGACCTCGTGCAAGTGTGAAGCGCAAGGCATCAGATGCTCCAGACACTCAACAGAAACAATCTCGTGCTCGCAGCATTTCAGTATCTGCATCTCACACAGCGCAGACTGGTTTCTTGTCTTCACTGCTCAAGAATATCAAAGATTCCGGCAACGACTCGCGGCCACTCTCCTACAAACCACTCAAGTCACAATCGTCACCCCATCACAAGAATCTTCCACCATCGCCAGACGATATGAGCTCGTCTGCAAATTCGGATTGTAGTCAATCTCGTCCACAATCGCCAACATCAGATGGTGCGCTCGTTCGTCATTACAACAAGGCTGAACTGTCACGACTAGTGTCCAGTCAATTGAAACCTCTCTATCACGTCAAACTCACCAAGGACGAATTTACAAACATCAACAGGACAGTGACACGAAGGATATTCGACGATCCTTTCGTCCTTGCACAAAACGAATTTGAGGTGAAAAGTCGTATCGAGCAAGAAATTAGACACGAACTGAACGAAATTTTGGTCCCATGGGATTGAAATGTCATACTTCTATAAGAGGCACATCTATAGCGTCAGCGAGAAATATAGAGGACAGTCATTTGGGGCGTAGGCAGTCCAGAATTTGAATTTACATCCAAGGTCACAATCTTTTCATCAAACTAACGACTAGTGTCTGCTCACCATCTCTTAATCGTGATATTTCCGTGAGAGAATTTCGAGAAAAGCTGGGTGATTGCTAGCATACGTTCGCATCATATGCTCGTCGAGTCGTGAAGTTTACAAGAGAAGCAAAAGAGATCCACAGCCAATCACCACGATAGCGATGGTCGTGTGCACGCGTGCAACACATCCCGTTCCTGTTGGAAGGAGGGGAACGTAGTGTGTTGTTTGATTTCTTCGTGGATGTGACGAATTCCTCATCGGTGTGGCAAATGTTGTTGGCGGACTATCTTGCCCTGAACTCGTCCCAGATCCTGAACCTTCTCCGGAGCCTGAGCCAGTCCCATAGACCGAGCCGCCGCCGTATACTGAAACACCTCCGTGAGCTGAACCACCTCCGGAGCTTGATCCACCACCATAACCTGTACCGCCTCCGGAGCCTGAACCTCCAAATTCATCAGAACCAGAACCACCTCCAGAGCCTGTACCTCCTCCGAAGCCTGAACCTCCACCTTCGCCCGTTCCACCTGGAGAGCCTGAACCATATCCAGAACCACCGCCAGAGCCTGAACCACCTCCAAAGCCTGATCCTTCTCCAGAGCCAGAACCACCGCCAGAGCCTGAACCACCTCCAAAGCCTGATCCTTCTCCAGCGCCAGAACCACCGCCAGAGCCTGATCCACCGCCGGAGCCTGATCCTTCTCCAGAGCCAGAACCACCGCCAGAGCCTGAACCACCTCCAAAGCCTGATCCTTCTCCAGAGCCTGAACCACCGCCGGAGCCTGAACCACCTCCAAAGCCTGACCCTCCTCCTCCAGAGTCACCCCCTACAGGCGGAGGAACCGGGGAGCTATGTTGTGGCGGCGAAGGAGAAGGAGGAGGGTTGTCTTCGAGTTGCGGCGGTCCTTGCGTTGGAGTCTCAGTTGGTGGGTTCACTTGAATTGCTGGAGGACTATTCGGAATCACAGGTGGCGAATCAACAGGTGGATACTGCGGTACTTCTTGATCCGGCGGGTTGGGAGGATTCACCTGAATAGCCGGAGGACCAGTCGGGATTACGGGAGGCGAACCCGCTGGAGGAAACAATGGCGTGAGCGGAGCATAATTACCAGGGACTTCGATACCTGGAGGTGGGCTCGACGTCGTCAGAGTTGTACGTGAGCAATGTCCTGGAGGACTGGTGCCCTCTGGATAAGCGCACAAGTCGTCATCACAAGTATAATAAATATAGCCATGAATCTCGATAGAGACGCCGATGCTTATACCCATGCTCGGACCAGACAAGTCCCAACCGGTGAAGATATTCTCCGGCGGTGTTTCATCAACAGGCTAAATTGTGAGTCGAATTCCACCTCGAAGTTCAGAAAGCCCACCTTGACAATGATTGGCCCGCCCACCTTTGGCCAACTGCAAATTCGACCAGCAGAAGACCATTGCATACCAGACCCGATGTTGAACGCCAGATAGTCCTGGTGCTCCTCACTAGAGGTTGCGCCCGGCTGTGAAACATGACATTTTCCCGTGTTCTGATCGACCACAATTGCACCATTGCCTTGACTCACAATGGCAAAAGGTGATCCTTGAGCGACAATGTTATAGTTGTATGAAATACCTGTGAAGAGGTCAGATTGAATGATCCCGAAGACAATGTATCATATACCAAAGTCAAAGCCAAATGATTGAGCTAGAGCGTGTCGATGAGCAGCCAAGCAGGGTTCACAAGCCCATACGCCACGAACAACGAACCAGAAGAGCAGGACTGGCTTGTACGACATCTGCACTAATCCTGAGCGCGACACTTGCACTATAAGTCGTTTCGAGACGGTAAGCGGTGCTTTTATAAAGCGACATACGTCCTATTGTTTATGGTGCTATACAAACTCATGAATGTTTGTGCTTAAACTAAGACATCATGTGGCATATCGTCCTGAAAACAACCCAAGGACTGTCTGGTGACGTTTCCGATGAACAAATTGTGAGCCAGCTTGAAACGTACGCATGTATTTTGCCAAATGAAAGACTGTTCCATGTAAAGTTAAGCACGAAATCAATGACTGAACCAGAATTTTCCCGCACGTGCTATTTTACAAAGAGTCTCGCTCACGTTCCAGGTCGGCAAGAACCTTCTGTCGATCCCGAAGATAATCTGACAGAGAATCGACCTGCTGTTTGAAGAGATCGATATCAGCTTGAATGTCCTTGAGACTGCTATGACTCGTCGATTCTGTGGCTTGATCCAGTCTTTGCAAGTCTGCATTCTTGAACTCGAGCAACTGTTCGAGTTCACGTTTGATCAGTAATGCGCCATCGCTAGTGTCTGTCACTTTCTTGGTCGCACCTTCCGCACCTGCGATGGACGATTCCAAGTCTGCCAATTCCCTCTTGAGTCTGACGGTCTCCCAATCAGCATCTTTTATGTCGCCTCTATTATCCGTGACAGATTTTTGCCCAGTAGCACTTCTCATGCCCAATTTGTTCATATAAGAGCCGCCAAAGTCCTTGGTCTGCGACTCTCCCCTGGCTTTACCAGCCTTATCATATTTTGATGTGTCGTAGGAGATCTCGGACTTTTCGAATGTAGCTCTAAGTGATGCAGGAATATTGCGTGGAACTCGTGTACCTTGGTGCCTATGGTTTAGAATGTGAAGGAATGCAAGGATTTGGTCTTTGCCTATAGCATCCGAATTCTTGGGATTGACTAACGACCATGCCTTTTGAATGTCCCCGTCAGGTACATCAAGAGTGGAATATAGTTCAGTAAGTCTATCATATTTGATTCCGCCGCGACGGTCTGCATTAGCGTTGTATATCGACTCGTAGCTGGATTTGTCACTTGGTGACATGTACCAGTCAAAGTTATCCTTGAGTCCACGTATACTCGGATCGTTGTCTTGATCATCATACTCTAGCCTCTCTACGTCCAAACCGTGCGCAAGAGCTGAATTAGCTGTGATTAAATGTCGCTTACTTCCTGGAACGAGAAAGTCCGGCAAAATTGGCGGTACCTCGATATAGACACCATTCATAAGATCGAAGATGAGTCGCATGGCCACACAGAACTCCTCGAAGTCAAGTTGTCCATCCTGATCGATATCGGCTCGATCCCATACATCTGCCAATTTATTCTCAGAGAGCCCTGATTGAGCGAGGACTTCGCTTGCTTGTTGTCCATCTAATAAGCCATTGGCAGGATTCAAACCACTGAATATCGTCCAATACTTTTGTTGCTCTTCGGCTGTGATAGTCTTTGCCATCGCTGCCGCTAGTATAAGAATGGCTTGTGATAGAAACACCAGTTATTGAGTTTGAGGAACGTCTCTCGGAAGTCAAACCGAAAATGCAAGGCACCTGGAACACGAGTATCGATCTTTAATTATCGATTCTCGGGACACAGGGTAAGAAGCAACAAACTCGACGAATTACGGACCACAGGCGACTTGTAACTCAGTGGAGGTGGTACGTATTGTACCTACTGTATGGTCGACCATTCAGTCGGCGCATCGTCCGTTCAACATAATTGGTGAGCTCCCTTGATTTCATGGCATTGGGGCCGGACTTATTCGACTCCCGTTAACGTACAATACTGGTCAGTTTCTGCAGTGTAGGGACGATCTTTAGCAGGGATCTCCCGCGCAATGTGCCATAACATGGACAGTAGCTAGCATAACTACTACCATACCTTCACAGAATTATATAAGATGAAAAGAATGCAAATTGTTCAATGATCCGCACGCAAACGCTGTAGAAGACTCCTGAAAGGTCTGTATCGCTCTATAATGGAACCTGTGAATATCAGCATCCTACGAGGACCTTCAATACAAACACGTACCATATGCCTCCTAGAATTGCTAGATGCCAAATTTGATGAGAATTGCCAAGCTTATCAAAAAGTCCCGGCTTCAACTTCTCCGGAAAGTGTGATGCATAAATTGCTACACCAAAGATGTAACACAGAAGAGATTTGTACACTGGATTGAAGAATGACCAGGTTCGAGCGATCGATTGCTGGAACATGAGGTGGGTAAAGGGAACGAGCCCGCTGACAGCGATACCAAGAAAGAACATGATCCGATAATGCCGATTTTCCACCTTGTCAAACCACGGGAACCACGGAATGATGACACCAAGGAGGCCCAAGAAGGCCGTAAATCCGACATAGCATATTTGTGATGTCGGAGAACAGCGGAAGCCGTGGAATTCAACAGTGACAATGGTTGCTGCTATAAGGACACTGATACCCACATAATCCAGACATGCGAGTGATTGCATAGCCGAAAGGTTCGACAACTGTGCAAAAGTATGCCACACCGCTGAGCAGACTAGGCACTTCAGAGCAGCTATCAAGAAGACGAAGAACACCAGACGCTCGCTGAATTGTGTTTCCAGGAAAGCTGGCGTCTGAGGGTAGAAATACAGACCAACCACACAGAGGAATAGAAATCCTGCCAAATGCGTCCAAATGTTGCCGGTTTCATTATGGATCTGAAATGCTGATGTTGCGCACTTCAAAGGACTTTCGTAGAAACGGTAGCCCGTCAGTACATACGGATTGTTCTGCCATTCATAAGGGAGTTCCGAGTATTCGAGCAATCTTGTAGACGCAGCTTGTACGGCGATCTTTATGGCGGTGACTCTTCTAGAAGCCTCCAACGTTCCTTTGGAAATTTCATCTTGCAGATGGAGAATCTTCTCCTGGACAGACTGTTTCGTGTTGGCCAAATTACCATAGTAGGAATGTTCAATCTCAAGCAGGGCAGACTCTAAGAACTTCCGAGCGCCGTTAATCTTAACAGCGGGCATACTACCTTGAGAATGCAATACTGCTGAACATTTATTCTCCAAAATGCGTACTACCATGAGAGCTCGACCTTTAGCTTCATCGCCGAATCGCCCTGCCCCGTCCTTGAAGATTGTTCGCAGAGCTTCGTACGCTGTCTTGAGTGTTCCCTCAAAATGTTTACTCGGCATGTTCTCATACTCTTTCAGACGACGCTCGAGCTTGTCGAGAACGAGATCAAGCTGATGATGTCAGTTAGTCGATGTAACATCGAAGTGCTCTGCTTACTCGAAGCACAGCGGCGGCCTCCTCTATGTTCTCATTCTCGTCCGTGTTGCGACGGCCGTTAAAAGTCTTTCGCCTCGTGTTTTGTGAGACTGATGGCCGTGACGTGGATTGTGTAGAGCAACTTAGAGGTTGAATTTTTGTCATATTCATTCGGTCACGCGTCATGTCGACAAGTTAGCGATGCGTGCTACGCTTCAAAATCTCTGGCCTTGACTACTTTCCTTGCTTGTACCAATGTTGATGTCCCCAGAGCCACTCTGTCGCCGACTTCAGAATACGTTGGGTAAGTTCGACATGATGGTGCTGCAACAATTTACAGATGTTCGTGTACTGCGAGGGGCGCTATGGACAAGACAAGGCTTCTCTGCCGCAACGTGCCCGAGCCAGAGATCCTGCGACCTACCAAGTGTAGTTAGGAAGCGAGACACAGAGTATGACAGACACATGTCATCAGGCGAGCTCGGTATGAGTAGGTTGCTACTACCTTGGGTACGGGTATGGAGCTACCTACTGTAGGTACTGTAGGTACTGTACCTCATGTTCCATCAACCCGAGGTTAAATGAATCTGATTGGGCATTCAAAGATGCTGGGGAACCTTACGGTAGCTGCTGGGCGGATGGCGATTAC
Source organism: Taphrina confusa (assembly GCA_005281535.1). NCBI lineage: Eukaryota > Fungi > Ascomycota > Taphrinomycetes > Taphrinales > Taphrinaceae > Taphrina > Taphrina confusa. The sequence goes on along the minus strand of RHGJ01000012.1, from coordinate 227,248 downwards.
ATGAGAGCCACCTGGGCACCATGCTTGGACTATTGAGCTCCACAAGAGTAGCAGAGGAAGCTGCTGCAGTAGGTACCGGTAATCTTATATTTGCAGTATTGTAGCTACCTTAAGACCGATAGCCATAGCTTTGTATACAAATTTCTGACTACAGGATCAACAAAGCAACATATATTGTGCACATCAAGCATATTAGCATATGTGACTACCGATGCATAACAAATTCGATTGACACATCCATTTTGAAACACATCCTTTTTTGAGATACACTTCAACAAGATTGATGCTTGTGGTATCTTTGACGAATGAAAGTCAGCAACGAGTTCTTGTATCCAGTACAGAATCTCACTTTCATACACAGTGGAGTGTACGTTCCCGAAGTGCCTGTAGCCACAAGCTCAACGCTCCATGTACGCCGAACGTTGATTTGACGTACATCTTGGCTTCCGTATTGCGTGTCCCGACATTGATCGTAATGGCAAGACGTGCTTTTGCATCGGCAAACTTTGAGGGCAAGCTATTGACCCAGGCAAAAAGCTCTTCGTCAGAGCGATCATTTCCAAAGCAGGCCACAAAATCAATGTCTGAAAGTTTAGAGATATCTTTGATGACGTACTCAGCAGCACTGGCTTTTGTTATTGAAGATGGTTCAAGCACCAAGGCATTCTTCATTGGTAAAGCATGAATATCTTGTGCGGCTGAGGAATCCATGATGTGATTGTGCATCTCGCTGACCTGACGCTGAGCAGTCTCCACATTCTCTGCAGAAGCATAGTGAAAAACGATCCTGTTATTCTGTTCCTCTATGAACGTGCCAGGAGTACGTTCCTTGTAGTATTGTACGATTTCACGCACACTATCCTTCCAGCCCAAAATCTCTGGAGACGTCAAATTAGACCAAACGCCGTTATGTTGCAACCGGACGTAGCCGCCGTTCTCAGCAATCAAACCGACATTTTCCACTCTTCGAAATGCTCTTTCCAATTCACTCGGAGTCCGTTCGGATGTTATGTAGACTATATTTCTTTTATCGGCTGCTAGTTCGTTCAGAAGATCCACAATTTTGCCAGTACCAGCTATGACGCCGACATTCACTTCCCAGTGCAACAGAGTTCCTTCGTAATCAATCATGATCAACCTCTGAGATGCAACAACGAATTTCTCTGTATACAAATCTGGGTTTAGTTGTGGCAAATCAACACTTCGTTTCTTCATTTGCGCGACGAAATCTTTCTGAATTTGAGCGATAAAAGTTTCAGCCCAATGTCCTCCCTAAGCACATTAGTGTCCAGCTTATAATATGCTATCGAGCGAGGTGATTCTTACGTCCTCCTCATGCACAATTTTATCGAGCAAGCTCCATCGTTGCTCCTTTTCATCTGGCGACATCACTAAAGCTTTCTGTATTGCGGCTGCTGTCTGTTTGTAATCGAAAGGATTGACTATTAGAGCACCAGCCTCAAAAAGTTGCGCGCTTCCAACGAATTCCGATAGAATCAAGGTATTTTTACGTTGATGCTGACAAAAGACGTACTCATGACACGTCAAATTCATCCCTTCCCTGACAGAAGATACAATAAACACATCCGCCATGGTCAGTAGAGCAAGATATTCCTGATATGACACATCCGGCTTGAGTAAGATTGGCTGGTAATCTATAGCAATGATGCTATATGTGGAATTGATTTTACTGACGACATCACGAATTTCCGACATCAAGATATGATCCTGCTTTGCACATGATCCAAACTGCATAAGCATGACTCGTCCTTGTTGCTCCGGATTCGTGCGCAAGAATTCTCCAAATGCTCGAACTTTGTGCAGGACGCCTTTGACGTGGTCCAATTTGTCTCGACCGATGATGACTTTCATTCCGTTCTCCTGATAGCGACTGCACAAAGAATCGGCCAACTTACTGACTCCCAGGATTTCGATATCCTTTGCAAGTTGAGATGGATCAATCCCGATGGGTAATGCGACTATGTTCACAAAAGAGTGTTCTCCTTGAATCCCTTGCTCAGTCGTTTCTACATATAACAATCTTGAACATGTCTGCTTGAAATGCTGACAGTGGTCGACCGTCTGGAAACCAATAACGTTACTGGCAAGCATGCCTTGCAGAAGTTGTTTGCGTTTCTCGAGGCAACGAAATACCTCGGAAGAGGGAAAGGCGATATGTAGGAAGAATCCAATCATAGCTTGTGGATGTCGCTCTCTGATCATCTTTGGTACTAGTAGTCTAGAATGTTAGGTCAACAAAGTCGCGAGGGACAATTACCTACAAGTGATAGTCATTGATCCAAATAGTGTCTCCTCTCTTGTACTGTTTCGATATGCGATCGGCGAAAGCTTGATTCAACTGCTCGTAGTACTACTCACCATTAGCAATGTGGCGTACAATCAACCAACATCAAACTCGCCTTGAAGGATTGCTCCTCATATATCTTCGTCCTTGGAGAATCTGGTATCTGATAGTGAAATATCGGCCATAACATTCTTTTACTGATCTCATGTTAGCAGAAGCCTACGATTCAACGTCATTGTGGTACCCTCCTCAGATTAGCTATACGTTACAAGGACATTGAAAGGACGGTTGACTCACAATAATGGTCATAACCGAGACGTGCCGTGTCATCCGACACATCTACAATCAGAGAACGAATAGCTGGCGTGTGCTCAAAGTCTTTATGTATTCTGTCCTTGGTTGACTTGGCTATTTCATCACTGGGAATGCCTTTCAAGTCAGCTAAATGGAAACACCTCGAGCTACAGATGTTGTCTAACCAAGTAGCCCGACCCAGAGTGGTTTCTCAATCTTGCCATCGGCCGCTGCGGCATTGACAGCATTACGCAAACCGCCATTACCTTTGTCTTGATCAAAGGTCTGATACTGCGCACAGGAGTAAAAAGGATTGACTGATGCCTGCGATTTGCGTCGTGAATTTTCCTTCTTCTTGCCCTCTCCAGGAATAGATTCTGCCGGGCGAGTCATGGAAGCGGTACGCATGTTAGGCGGTCGGGGTGTAATCAGCGCTGACGATGGAGGCGAACTAGCCCTGGACTGCGGTATCGACAAGTTACGCTTAACATTGCCTACAGAACTTTCTGTCTTGACCTTACTCAACCTTGCAGACAACAGGCTAATACTATCGTCTGCGTTTGGCAACGATGCTTGCTCACCGTCCGTGGCATTGACAAGTCGTGCTCGAGGAGAAGTCGTAGCCGGCGAAGTCAACACATCGGGAGTATCATGTCTTGTCGTGGCTGTAGATGGCGTGCGACTTGCGAAGCTGTTTAGAAGATTTGGAATATTTGAGGGAGCACGTTTAAGGGGTATATGTTTCGAGACGTCTGTCTTTCCTCCTTCATCTATTCCTTGATCTTGTATGAAACCCAGAGTTTGTGGTAGAAAGAGACTAGCAATGAACAGTGTCATATATCTCGACGGCTATATTCAGTTGAGCTGAAGGAGTCCGAGGAGCGGGGTTTGGTAGAGGGCAAGTAGCCGCCGTGAATCTTTGAGGACCACAAGTTTGCAAGATCAAGTGGTATTTTGTAACTTCAAGAAAGTATTGAGAAGCCCTGCCTCGACTAAAGCTAGCACCGAATGTCCTATGTCCCACTACTGGAATCGTATGAAGCAATCAAGCCCAAAGTGAACGCGGAATTAGCATAGATAGTGAGTTGAGCAGCCGATTTGCTTGTAGGAGGTGCCGTGCTCCAATGTTCTGGAGGTGAGGCTGAGGAGCTGGAAGGTTTAGGGTGGGAGAAGTGAGCCACCTACCTACTACGGTAAGGTTCTTATTGAAAATTCACACGTCCAAGCCACGCTACGGTAGCTGTTGACACAAATAATCATGCATACGAATTCGAGTGCATGTACAATTATACGCGTAGACGGGTACATCTTCTTGTGTTGTCTACAGCTATAGATAAACCCTAGGTATGTGGCTACAGCTATAGAAATATCCACATTACAAGGTCAATAATCTCAATCTGCTGCTACCATGGAAATGCCACATGCTGTGTACGACTGAGTCCCAACTATGACTATAGTTGCAGCTCATCGTGCACTTCCCAAGAACTGTTTCTACACATCTTGACGAGCCAGACCACAATCAAGCATCATCATCATCATCATCATCATCAGATATCATGTTCGTTCTCCGAGCTGTCGTGTTTCACTCTTGCATTATTATTCTTTGATCGATCATGCCATGGCCACATGACTCGGCAAAGCATAGACATCTACTTCATGGCTAAATTGTTTCATATATTTATTTGCAAACACGCTCGGCGGTTGCAATCGTTGACTAGCGATATCGCTCTGGCTGGCTTCGCAAAAGCGAATGCGTATTGTCATTATGCATAGCGGCAATAGCGATTGAACCTTCGTTTTGTCCACGGGTGCCGTTGAAAAGTACGAAATCACGTGTCATAGCCAGAATGTTTACCAGCCACTGTGGAACGAGATGTCAGCGTTCAAACTGTGGCTTAGCCACTATACAAATCGATACTGTAGGCTTGCAACCTAGCTGCCCAGGTGTGTATATGGCTTGCAGCATACGACTCGTTCGCGCTTTCAATTGGGACTCAATGATGATTGGAGTGCTGCATATTCACTGACGAAGATGACTATAGCGAAATTCCACAAACGAGAATAATCAATCTGACAAGCTTAAGAGGAGCAGTGGACATGAGCATTGAGTGAAATCTGCAACATGACGGGAGAGCCCGATTCTAGGGAAATCAAACAGTCCCACACCATCCTACTTGTGTCTTCACAATGCACACCGGGGTAAAGTCATTCTCATATGCTGACATGAAACTACTGGAACTTTTGGAACAAACTGCTTATTGCAAGCTTAAGTAGGACATGATTCCCTGCACTTTGAAAGCAACTCATATATCACGATATCTACAATGAATACACCCTCGCGCAACAACGCCTACAGTACCTACCTGCAGCTGCTTAAGGTCGGTCCACTACTAACAATATTGACTTGCAATTGTATGTGCCCCATATATGTTATATGGAGACGTTCGGAGATGGCACGGGTAAATCGGGAGATTCCGAGCGGCTCAAGAATCCCGAAGAGCAACCTTCCAAGGTTGGAATCTGGAATCGTGCGACCTTGGGAAGTGGCAGATTGATCGATGGATGGATCGTCATATTCCTTAACGCCTCCACGACCCAAAAGAGGTTGTCACACAATTTTGCGGCTGTGCGCTCATCAAATTCTGTGCTGCCCTTCCACGCACTCTTCGCACCCTCGAATTACGTACCCTGTTACAGCTGGCTCTACACAAGTTTTTACTATTACAACCGTCCTATTGAGCGCAGCTCTGTTCGATATCTATAAGCTTCAACTGTCAATTGAAGATCCATTCGATAAGCCAGCGATCACTTGAATCATGGCATTAAAGCATCTCTTCCTCGGATATGCTTGGATACCTTTCGTTTCAGCAGCTGTTTGGTTCGGTGGCCTGATAGCACTGTTGTCCATATGGACCGCCCAGTAAGTGTGCCTGTGCTCGCCACTACACTTGGTCGTCTAACTAGACTAGAGGGAAACCTCGATACATGCCAGGTGAAGGGCGTATAGTATACATATCAGATGTGGGCGCTAATCAGAAACCACTCTTCATCGTGATTACATCCATCACTGCTGTTTTCTTTGTGGCTGCATTAACCTTAGAGCGATATCTGAGGCATAAGGCGCGTCTTGACAGAAATTTGCGACAAAGAGAGAAATGGCTGTCTATCCTTGCCATCATCTTTGCTGCTGGTGGCGGAGCGTGTCTAATCGCACTATCTATCAGAGATGCATTCAACCATGACACAGAGCACTGGCGTAAGCAATAAATTAACAGGAAGCTATCATCATGTGCTAACCGTTCTGGCAGACTTCACAATCGGCTTCATCATTCTTGCTGCGTTATCAGTCTTGTGCACGACGGCAGAGTGGGGATGGCTGGATTCTGATTACGAGTCAGCACGAATGCTGAAACTCTCGTATGCTATCAAGATCATTGTCCTCGTATTGGCAGTCATTTGTGCCATTATTCTTGGTGCTCTATTCAACAGTGTAAATCATCAGAGTGTCGCTGCAGTCTGTGAGTGGTTGGTGGCATTCTTATTCGATGTCTTCCTTTGGACGCTTGTTTATGATTTGTACCCAGCAGTACACACGAAGCGTGTAAGAGATGTAAGTTGAGATTGCTCAAACGAGACATCGGACTTACAGAATCTAGCTTGGTACTGGGCAGTACTACGAAAAGGAGATGCGCAATCCACCACAGGGACTACACGATACAGACCACAACACAGTGGGTAATAGAGTGGTTTAAATACAGTAGTATCTTTGGTTGGTTTGTGTCCATAATTACTCATCTGCTACGACATACATATGAGAAGTTGCCAAAAACAATCTATCAGAGTCTCGAAACATTCCAAGGAATGTAATTTCTGGCTAGACTGTCTGTGTGTACTTATATGGCCATTATTGAAGGATGTTCCTGTTATAGACCTAATCAAAAGCGAATGCCACAGAGTCAGCTCTCGCTAAGGTGCTTGTTGTTTAATTGCTGTGAATCGGGATATCGCACCTCCACGCATTGTAGGGATATTTGATTTGTTCACTGGCAAACGCAACTGCGACGTTTGTTGCGTTGAGATGAGTATTGTGCTAGATTGATGACAACTGACGACACGCGGGCGGCATTGCCTGATACGCGGTTGGCAACTGATTAGTGGAGCATTTCGTTAATTCGTGGCGGCTTAGGTATTATGACTCCACACCAAGCTCAAGCTCGACTTGTAAGCTTTCTTTACGTTCAGACGCGGCGCTATAGGTCACGGATCGAAACGCCAACAGACGGAGCACTGGGCGGACAGCTTGTTCTGTCAAGATTGCTATCAGGCTGGCAAACACGAATATACACTAACGAACCGCTGCAGCGCCTGACATAGGCTTGCTCGCAAACAGCCCGTGGAAAACGAGCGAAAGCAAGGAGGAAGCCCTTCTATCGACGTTCTATCAGCGTGACCAAGTTGCCACAAGTTTTAATATCGAAACAGGGGCAGTCGTGATCTTGTGGGGACGAGAAAGGAGCGGGGCTATCAGTTGTGACCACTTCATCTGACAGATAGTCTATCATTCAAGTCATAATTACAGGCGCGACGCCTCGATAGTCGTCTAAGCAACGGGACGAGGTCGTCCTCCGCCCGAGCAGAGATGGACACTACGCCTCTAAAGAACTATGAGTTGGGTCGCGAGATCGGGTCGGGATCCTTCGCCAAAGTCTACCTGGGACAGACTCTGACGATGCCCTCGAAAGTTGTTGCCGTCAAATCTGTGTCCCGTTCAAAACTTACGAAGAAATTATTGGAGAATCTGGAGAGCGAGATCAGTATCTTGAAGGGAATCAAGCATCCACATATCGTCACTCTAATCGACATCACAAACACTGGCTCTCATATTCACTTGATCATGGAATACTGCCCTTTAGGCGATTTGTCCTACTTCATCAAGAAGCGCGAGAAGCTTGGTCTGCCTGGACAAATACCATTACTGAATCAACTTGCTACCAAGTATCCAAATGTCCGTGGCGCTGGGTTGAATGAAACACTAGTCAGACATTTCCTTCAACAACTCGCATGCGCCTTAGAATTTCTGCGTTCTAAAAACTTGATTCATCGGGACGTCAAGCCCCAGAATCTCCTTCTACAACCCCCAGTAGAAACCATTAGATCGTCTAAGATTGGGCTGGCAAACCTGCCATTACTCAAGCTTGCTGACTTTGGATTCGCTCGATATCTTAAAACATCCTCACTGGCAGAAACATTATGCGGTAGTCCGCTGTATATGGCTCCCGAAATCCTTCGCTATGAAAAATATGATGCCACAGCCGACTTGTGGTCGGTAGGGACCGTCCTCTATGAAATGCTTGTTGGCAAACCACCGTTTAGTGCGAGCAACCCAGTTGAGCTGCTGAAGAAGATTGACCATGGAAAAGATATGATCAAGTTTCCACCTGATGTCGATTTCAACGAAGACCTCCAACACTTGGTAAGATCTTTGTTGCGTAGAATACCAGGGGAGCGTATATCGTTCGAGGACTTCTTTGCAAGTCGTGCGGTACGTGAGCCATTATCGGCTGAGGGGGTCGATAATGTTGATGCACAAACAATGCTCGAGAATAGCATGATGACAAGACCTCGACAACAGATACCAGATCCGATTGTTGTTCCAATACAGGCTCGGGGTTCAGAGGTGCGGCGCAGCAATAACTCCTCTCCAGCCTTCATAACAGACCTGATCCCTCTCAATACTCCGCCGGTCGTTAGGGAGACCCCTGCTGCCAACGACGTTCTGGCACTACAGCGTAGGCGCCTAGAAGGAATGCCCAGCCGCGAGCCATCGTATCGTGATGTACGAAGCAATGTCCCGGTACCGTCTAGTGCTTCCTTGATCAGAACCAGTGCTCCTAAGCAGGAGTCCCTGATGACTGAATTCGCTAGAAGTTCTCAAGAGTCAAAAGACAGGCGCTCATATCGTTCCGGTCAGACTCAAGGTGTCTACCCTGGGTACGCCTCACCCAAAGAAGATCACGCGTCTTATCTCAGAAAAGAGAAAGAAAGGGAAAGGGAGAAAGACTCTGAAGGCGAGTATGTTGTGGTCGAAAAGAAGATGGTCGAGGTGAATGCATTCGCCGACGCAATGGCACGATCTCCAAGATTAGGGGAGGTCGCTAGACGGCGTCTCTCAAGCTATTCTCGGGCATCGCCACCGTTGTCGAGTCCAGAGCTTTCTGTCCACACGCCTAACAATGCTACACTTCAGGCTCTTGCGACTGCAGAACGACGGTTAGGATCCTCGCCTAAAAGTGCCCTGGCGAAAGCTCTGAGTATTGCTAATCAGCGTCTATTCGGGGGTGGTAGTCCACCTTCATGGTTGGAACAAATGGTGAGCAATGCGGTCCAGATAGCTTCGCCAACGACGTTCTACAGCACCAGATCCGATGGCAGTCTGTGGTCCACCAATTCGGAGAGCATGTCATCAGAAGAACTTTCCTTGATCAATGCAGTCGAGGCCTTCTCCATCAAGTCTACCGTGGTCTATGATTTTGGAGAACTCAAGTTGAGACAATTGATTCCACCACCACCCAGTCAATCCGACGATCGTATCGACAGTATGTTGACTAATGAAGCCGTCGTCTCTCTGTGCGAAGAGGCACTTAGTCTATACCTCAAGACACTGCAATTATTGCAACAGAACATTGATGCTGTACAAGCATGGCTGGCAAAGAGCACGCACCGCAGTGCCCATACACAGATCAATGAGATTGTACAGTGGACACGCGAACGCTACAACGAAGTACTGGAAAAGGCAGATTATTTGCAGCAGAAAAAGACGACGACCTTGGCTTTAGTTCCCGCCGACTATCCCTTTGACGTCGTCACGGCCGAGAAGCTCTTGTATGATCGTGCCCTGGAGCTTGGTCGCAGTGCGGCGGTCCACGAGATCGTGGGGGACGACCTGAGTCAGTGCGAAGGTGATTATGAAGCGAGCGTACTGATGTTGGAGGCCATTCTGTCCACGGGCGTCTCGAGTTCTTCTTCATACTCGGAGACGGATGGAAACGACAAGATTGAGGATGAAGATCGAAAGGTCATTGAGAGGTGGGTTCAGCTCACGAGAAAGAGATTGGAAAAGTTGCGCGAGAAGATTGAGCATATGAAAGCGAGTTCTGGACTACAGCAGAGCGGTACAGCAGAGGTCAAGATGTGATGAAAGGCGAAAGCAGGAGGCGAAAGCGATTGTATTTCCGAGAGACGACGAGAGTTTGTGACAATCTGGGTACCAATTTTTTTCAAACAGACTACGTGCTTTGCATAGCTGTAGCATATTCCGGTATTCCATAGTGTCAGGTCATGGCGATTGCGCATGCGAAAACATTTTTTTTTGAGAGGTAGCCTGCGATCGTGACTTGTTGGTCATGTGACGGACAATTTATTGATGCTCTAATACACATGTATATCTTCTGCTCTATATTGCTTTATGATTACTCTCGAATCTAAGCTATGCCGTCCAAAATTAGTGAGGGTTTTCTATGCGATGCCACATTTGCAAATCTAAACGTCAATCTGTGCAATATGAGTCTTTTGTGCACGACCACTCGGATCAGCAGAACATCCCCAGCTCTCCTTGGGAACCCATCGTTTCACCGTCTCTGCGCATTGTTTCGGGAAGTGTTGATCAAACATCTTTCGATACCACCAGGCTTCCTTTGTCTGTGGTCTGTCTTCGGTGCCATCTGCCTTGTACCACTCCTGGGGCGTCGATTGGGCGAATTCCTTGTCACTGATCTGCGACGCTGCAGTGTCCCTGAGAATGTCGATCCATCCGTATCCTACTCCATCTGAGAACTGTTCCTTTTGTCGCCAGAGAATTTTATGAGGTAGGTAAGGATCTTGTGGTGTATCGAATGCTTCGCGGAGAATGTACTTTTCTTTTCGCTCCTTGGTGATCAACTTGTATTTCGGATCAGTGTTCATGACAACTTCCAGGAAAGCTTTGTCCAGAAATGGGATTCGTGCTTCGAGACCCCAAGCCATAGTCGATTTGTTGGCGCGCAAGTTGTCTGCCATGTAGAGGTTCTTGACTCGAGCGATGCATTCTTGATGGAACTCAGCCGCACTTGGAGCATCAGCAAAGTATAGATAACCACCGAAAATTTCATCAGATCCTTCTCCGGATAAAACCATCTTGACCCCTTGAGCCTTAATCTTCCTAGACAATAGATACATTGGAGTACTCGCTCGAATGGTAGTAACATCAAAGGTCTCGAGATGAAGAATAACGTCAGACAAAGCATCAAGACCCTCTTCCAAGGTAAAAGTGTGTTCGTGGTGGATTGTCTTTAGAAATTGTGCTACCTCACGAGCGGCCAGCAGATCGGGCGAGCCAGGAAGACCGATTGAGAAGGAATGTAGTTGTGGCCATGATGCAATGGTTGCATCGCCAGATGCTTGCTTTGCCTGCTCGATAACCGTCTTCCTGGCGGCGATAGCTGCAATCAAGGACGAGTCCAGACCTCCCGATAAAAGGACTCCATAGGGCACCTCAGACATGAGACGCTTGTGTACTGCTTCTTCAAGCGTCTCGCGAATCGCCTTGAGATCTAATTCATTGGTGGGAATATCGGTCCTGGTGAGCCACGAAGGTTTGAAATATGGAGTCGTCAATCCAGTGGCCGACTCGAAGACATGTCCGGGAGGGAAGGAGATAATCTCGTCGCAGACAGGATGGAGACATTTCAGCTCCGAAGCAAAGTAGCTCGTCTCAGGATTTTTCGAGCTTTTGCCCTGATACAATGTGGTTATGCCGATTGGATCACGCGCAGCAATTATCGTATCTTTGTTTTCATCATACAAGACAAATGAGAACATACCGTCCAACATGTTGGCACATTCTTTGCCATAATCTCGGTAGAGCGGGATAATAACCTCACAATCTGAATGGGTTTTGAACTCGTAAGGACTCTTGAGCTTTCCCTTCAATTCGAGATAGTTGTAGATTTCGCCGTTCACAGCCAGAACGATCGTCCCATCCTGACTCACAAGGGGCTGAGCCCCTGTATCAACTCCAACGATCGCTAAACGTTCATGACATAGGATGGTAGACTTCCGAGACACGTTCCCAGACCAGTCAGGACCTCTATGACGGATTGACTTTGAGAGTGCTAATGCAGTTGGCTTAAAGGTAGATATATCGCCGTGGTGTTTGTGCACACAGAAGATACCACACATTGTGCTTTGGACTTCCTGACACTCAAGAGTTCTGGACGGTTTTATGAGAGAATCTCAGTGGTTGTTCGGTCCCGGTTCGCTGCTGACGACGGACGGAGATGTGGTTCGCCGCTGTGGAAGATACGTGTAACGTGTGAGTCACTGCAGAGACAAACTCAGTCCTCGAAGAGTGCCGAAATTTTGACCAAATTACATGCCTGATCTGGTAAATCGGGCCGATACATCCTTATCTATCGACCAATCGTTGAATCCCTGCCCATTGCGCTCGAGCTCACTATCTGGCAGAGCTTGCACGTGAAGATATCACTGGCAACGGTTTTCTCCGGGTCTCCTTACCTGTTTTGATTATTTCAATTCCGTGAATGCTTCGAAGGTCAAAGCCCCACTCGGGCACTCAATCACTCAATCACTCGATCGCACGCTCGCACGCACGTACCCCTCTACTTGTAGCTTGGTAGGTAGGTGGCCAGCTATCTGGTCTCAGTAGGTCTGTTCATCAACAGGTCTGATCGCGATTCGCAATGCGCGATGGCATCTTCTGCTCAGCTCTTCTGGTGCAGTGGAACGGGTAGCTGGCCCCGAGGGCGAGCTGCTCTAAGAGATCTTGCTCGATATACGCTCTCTGCCTAATATGCATGCTGCTCGGTGCCAACTCCACTACCAAATTCGCGCTCAGACACTTCACGTCAGAATCGTCCATAAGGTCGTTCTCTTACCTTGAGCATTAATTCGGTCTGTCTTGCTTACTGAGCCTACCACGCTCAGCTACTACCGGTCCTGCACTTACACACGCTCCTTTTCCCCTTTCGAGCTAAGGTCTGAGCCTTAGAACACAAACCTTTCTTGCTCTGCTCTAGACAGCACAGGAATCAATCGTGCTTCAGAAGTTTCACACTCTACTCAAACACTATAGGCTTCTGTCTACCATCTGAATCGTCCTCGTTCAACATTAGTCTTTGGTTGTTGCTCCAATTCTGACCAGCTTCGATTGCTGTATACGAGCCTCGAAGCGCAATCTACAGCACGAGTGAAACCCACGCACGAGTAGTCAGCGCCGTTCGTCTCGCTCAATCAATCAAAAGAGTCAACGGAACAGAGTGCTCACTGAACGATACCAGCCAATCCTCTACGAGCTCAGTTTCGTTCCACGACAGACGAAAACCACCACGCAAAAGCCTATAAGACAAAGTTCAGAGCTCACTTTGTAAAGCTATGATGGCCACGGCACGCAAGCCTTGATACAACATCGACTTTCAGGGACTGACCTTGTCCAGGGTGCTAATTCAGGAGACAACATGTCAAACTCCATTGACCCCGAAGAAATCTACGTCAAGCAGGATCGCATAGGTTAGCGAGGACTCCTCATGTCATTTCTGGGCTCACATCCTAGGTGCTGGCTCCTTTGGAGCAGTCTACAGGGGCTATGACAAAAAGACGCGGGATCCGGTAGCCATTAAAGTCATTGATCTAGAGTCTGCCGAAGATGAAGTGGATGATATTATGCTCGAGATTGCAATATTATCACAACTTTCGAGCTCTCATGTTACGCGCTACCATGGATCCTATCTCAAAGGCAGCAAGTTATGGATAGTCATGGAATATTGCCAAGGAGGGTCATGTGCAGATTTGATGCGTCCTGGCTTGATTGCAGAGGATTACATTGCCATCATTATGAGAGAAATATTGAAGGGTCTTGATTACCTGCATGGTGAACAGAAATTACATCGGGACATCAAGGCAGCGAACGTGCTATTGACCTCAGCTGGCGCCGTCAAGCTAGCAGATTTTGGTGTGTCCGGTCAGCTGACCGCTACCATAGACAAGAAGAACACCTTCGTTGGAACGCCCTTCTGGATGGCTCCCGAAGTCATCAAGCAGAGCGGTTACGATCATAAAGCGGACATTTGGTCCTTAGGCATCACCGCCATGGAACTCGCTAATGGACAACCGCCATATTCTGACTTACACCCAATGAAAGTTCTCTTTCTGATACCCAAAAACGAACCACCACGTCTCACTAGTGGTACGTTTTCTATAGCATTTGAAGACTTCGTCGCTCAGTGCTTACAGAAGAATCCAAAGGACGTATGTCGCCGAGTACTCCATCTCTGCATCCAATGCTGATACACCTTGTAGCGTCCTTCTGCACGAGATTTGCTTGGACACAAATTCATCCGCGCTGCAAAGAAGACCTCATATCTGACGGAACTCATCGAGCGATCGCAGTTGTATAACAAGTCTGCAAATGCCAGAGGACAATCGAACGGTACAAATTCTCACGATATCGAGGACGAGAAGTTCGCAACTGCCCGTCAAGACAACTGGGACTTTGGTACAATTCGTCCGGACGATCGACAGGCCATCATAGATCGTAGAAACAGCTCCTACGCATATTCCGAAAGTGATGAAGAGTACGATGACTCCGAGGGATCTGATTATGAACAGAGCCATTCTCCGTCACGTACAATAAGAGATATTCGCGGGCTCGATCCCAATATTCGAGAAGCCAGGGAAGCATCGCAGCATGATGGTCTTGCGAAGCGCGGCTACACACAGAAGCAGACCCAAAATTTTGACGTCTATCACGATGAGAACAAGTCCCCTGTGTCGATCGATCAGACAATCCGGCAAACTGGGACGCATACTGCACCTTCACAGAACACAAACCCAATCTCCCCGCATGTCCTAAGTCCGACATTTGATGCCATCATCACACCCAGTTTAGCTCGACTCAGAGCGCAGGCCATAGGCTATCCCATAGCGTTAAGATCCATTGATAAGCTCGAGGCCTGTCTCAGCGAAGTCGAGACAGAGACGAACGGCATTATCGACACTTTCATCGTCAGTCTGCTGCAATTGGCTGACGGAGCACCTCGAGGCGTCCGAGCCGTCAGATAAAACAGGAATACATGTATGATGGACTGCGTCACAGCCAGACAGCATGAGCGATCAATGGCATTTGAGTTTTGGCATTTCTTGAACGCAGCCACGCAAGGCAATTGTATAGGACTAGATAAACGTAGTAATTCTTGATCTTCGAACGTTTACACAATTGAGGTATTTGCTTTTCTTGCATGACATTTCGATCTATGACACCATCTGAGTAGCCTACTCATAAACTTCCATTCGCTCAATTTGGAATACTTCATAGAAATCCTCGAGACCTCCCTGCGACTTACAGAATGCTTCAAGACAAAAGATGTTTTCTTGCATTTCGTCAGTTCCGTCCGCACGAATCTCAACGTCCGTGAATAGGCACATACCGATCCACCGATTCGCAGCCGTCCTCGCATCCAAGGTGAGTGCTACTGCGAGACGATGAGTCGAAGCCGCCATAAGCGATGATTTTCATGTTACATTTTCCACTGATCAATGCTGGGTCTGCTCGAGTGAAATTCTTCAGCTCAGTTTGCAGGGCACACAGAAGGGCTTTCTTCTCAGACACTGCTCCGGCTAATGCTTTGCGTTGATCCTGCATGCTATAAGCCACATTTCAGACACGAGTGAGTCGCCAGACATTCTTGGCTCGGTCTACAACACCAATCTCGAGTCGCGTCGCAAGCACATTCCCACGCTCCTTTTCAGTCTTGAGACGAGTTTCTTGGTCAGCTATCGATTTGAGACACAACTTTTGAGCTTCGGAAGGAAAACTCCTGATGATGATTAGCAGAGCATGCCAAAAGTAGCCAAGCATGCCACTCAAAACCAGAAGACGTTCTGTATGCCTGAAATTATGAGTCTGAAAATGTGTCAATAGCGATTTGATATGATCCGACCAATCTTTTCCTTGCGCACAAGACCATCCTCAACGAGCTGTTCTAGTACTTCCACCATGACTTCGGGTTTCATCTTTAATTCCTTGCTTGATATCTTTTCCAATTCTCTTTGTAAGTAGAAAGCTTTTGTCGTGTGAAGATATGTCTGAATATTTGTTCGCTTGTCTGCCGCTGACACGCCTCTCTTACTCATGGTATTTATGAATTCGTCTAAAAACTTCCGTAACGAATCCTGCTGGTGTGATCAAAAGTCTGCATCATTCTGTCAAAAGTTTTGGCACAGATTGCGTTCGCGTATTCAAAGTAGTGGCCCGGCATTCATCGTCTGAGTCGTGAAAGAATGGCACCGTGTTCAGTTGATCACGATTGATCAGCCCGATGAACACCGTGAGAACAACTTTGTAATAGCAGCGACCGCGAAACAGTGGTTTACATTGGCGCAGCGTCATGTTATCCTTTGCATGTGCATGATTGTACAACAGTTCACACCCATACTTGTGCTCCGATCTTGGCTCCCAAGAAAGAAAATGCTTGTTACACAGAGGGTTGAGACTCCATTATTGTTCCTATTTACAATGGCTGCGCACGCTATGGCGCATCTGGCACGATCTCCTTGCCATTTCGAACGACTACACTGCCAGTTCCTGGAAGATATAGCCGTAGCGAGCTAATTGAATGCAAAAAACAAATTGAGGATGCGTTGCTGATCAAATCGTCAAAAGCGTGAAACTTCGTGGCCACCTGATCGTAGTTATCTTGAAAGATGCCGAACACGACATTCAGGGAGAATCCCTTTTGAGCTAGAACGTGTCAAAAATTAAGGGCACGAGTTGGTCCGATTGTCCAAGAGGTATCCGCATTGGTGTATCATAGTCCTCGTCTTCGATCTTCTTTTCGGTCCTCCAGCCAGCGACCTTTACATTCTCGATATGCTCTGAAGAAATCCGCGCACTTTTCCCGATCGTAGCCATTCTTGTCGAGACACTTCATGGAAGCTTTTGAAGCCTCTGCACAAGGGTCGAAGAATTTCGACCTACCTTTCTGCAGCTAGTCAGATATTGTGAAATGTCAGACAAGAATGACTTATTACACTTGAAAAGGTCTTTTTGATCTCTTGATCGGTCGGATCTGGTCCAGGAAATTCTTGAATTACATGCATAGGCAAATAGTATGGCTACACCGGGAGAGTCGATGTGAATTAGCGTGGTGATTTATTCGTAAGCACCCTCCAGCTGCACTTGTGGATCAAATTGCAATGAGCTCCAAAGCACTCAAATCTGGCTCTGTTGTCCACAAAAATCATAGTTACAAGCACGAACAAATACGCTAGAAGATATGCAAAACGGCAAAGCACGGAACGGGCTCTTTGAACGCAGAAGTGGGAGATGAGTCCATTGTTTGTCAGTTGTAGAACAAATACGCCCGCACGAGCATTGCATTGTTTATGAGATATTCCAGACAGAATTACCAGCACGAAATCTTGCACCTTCAGAATCACTTCCGGCAAATTGTTAAGGTACCAAATGACCTGACAAGATAGCATAAGATCACTGATCTACCTCGGCTCGGGAGATATGCTCAGGCTCGAGCTCAGGCACAGGCTCCTTGCTTTCGCTATCTTGCAAAGAATCACTGGTCCACAGAGTCAAGTTGTCGCGCAGCAATTGTAATATCAAGGTCGAATCGCGGTAGCTCTCCTCACTGAGAGAATCTAACTCTGCGATAGCATCATCGAAGGCCTGCTTAGCAAGATGACATGCTCGATCTGGCGAGTTCAGAATTTCATAGTAAAAAACAGAAAAATTGAGTGCAAGACCAAGTCGGATCGGATGAGTTGGTGCAAGATCTGTCTGTGCCACATCTGTTGCACCTTTGTAAGCCTCGTGCGCAGCAGTAGCAGCATCCTTGCGTTTGTCCCCGATAGCAAATTCAGCCAGATATCTGTGGTAATCTCCCTTCATCTTGTAGTAGAAGACCTTGGACTCTCCTGGTTTGGCTCTCGCGATAAGAAATTGGTCGAGCACATCCAAAATATCCTCGCATATCTTAGCCAATTCTTCCTCGATCTTGATACGATAGGTCCTAATAGTGCTTGTATTGCCCTCACTCGATCCATTTTTCGACTCTTCCTTTTGTTCAATGGAGCTAATGATCCTCCACGACGCTCGCCTGGCTCCGATCACGTTCTTGTAAGCTACTGACAAGAGATTTCGTTCTTCAACAGTCAAATCCGGTTCTGCTTTCGCGACTTCTTTCATGAAAGTGACCATCTCATCGTACCGTTCTGCCTGTTCGGCCAGTTTCGCCTGAACATCCATTAAAACCGAGATGTATGCAAAGCGAAGCACTTACGAGATACACGGAATCGTCCCTAGACATTGTATATTTTGCGAATACGACTGATGCTGCAGGCTTCTAGATGCGAGTAGATCGTTTTCGTGTATCCCGAAAACCGTGATTTTGTGAAATATCGGTGGACCGTTCCGTGATAAATCAAGAACGTTTGGAAAACATGAATGCAATAGCCACGTAAGAGGAGTTTGGTTAACGCGCCTGCTTGACTATACCTAGAGATTGGGCGCCGACCCGCGATCTGCTGGCATCTGCAAGGACCTCTTGCGAAACAGGGACTCCATGCAAACAAGAGCTCCTCCGGTCTCCGTGGTATGGTAAGGATGGATATGCTCTTCATTGCAGCTCAACCGCCTCATCGCAACTGAACGTGTTCTATCAATACCTCGTAGAGCAGATCGCGATCGCCAAACCGACGTTTAGGCATCAGCTGCTGTGTCGCAGCTTGTGAGCTGAAGTGGATAAGAGCACACTAAGGAGGATGTGTCATTTCTACTCTTAGCACATGATTGTGGATGAATAATCCATTGAATTGTAACAGACATGTGTTGTGTGTGTGTCAGCTATCGAAGCTGTTCCGTACAGACAAACCCTGTAGCTCAGAGTGCTCAAAGTATAGCAACCAATATAGGTAACACAGACGGAGCCTCGGAAGACAACGTGCTAGTCCGAGGTTGAATTGCATCAGGATTATGGATACGAGACATACTGAATGTGCCTCTTTACCTGAATGTGGTTATTTGTCGACGTTTTTGACCGGCGAGCATTTGGATTGCCTCGAATGTTTCAGTGTCTTCATCACCAAAGAACGTAATCGCAACGCCTTTCTTACCAGCCCGACCAGTTCGGCCGATCCGATGTACGTAGTCTTCCGCCGATTTTGACATGTCGAAGTTTAGGACAAGAGATACATTAGCCACATCTATGCCGCGCCCAGCTAGATCAGTAGCTACTAAGATGTCCACTTCTCCAGATCGCAAATGCTTTAAAGAGGCTTCTCGTTGATCCTGCGTTTTCCCACCATGCAGAGTCGCACTACTCCAACCAATTGTATGCAGGTACTTTGCTAGCATATCACAACTTTTCTTGGTGTTGACAAACACGATGATTGGACGATCGAATTCTCCGCTATTCAATATCTCGACCATTCTTCGTTTTCTTTTCTCCTCGCCATTGATCGATTCCATCCTCTGTTCGACGGTGTCTACAACCTGGCCAGCATTTCCGATGATTACTGTTGCGGGTCTTTTCAAGTATTTGCGCGCAAGCTTTTCCACAGCGGGTGGCATGGTAGCAGAAAACATAACAGTCTGTCTGTAATGACTGAAGTTATCTCGACCAACTATAGGAGTATTGCTATTCCGTAATTCGGGTTCAGGACTGTCAGATGGTAGTGCATCAAGCACTTCGTTGACAGCATCCTCAAAACCAAGATCGACCATACGATCTGCCTCGTCCATGACTACGTAACGACACTGAGATAACACTAGCACGTGGCGCTCTAGACAATCTAACAATCGCCCGGGCGTTGCTATAATAACCTCAGCACCATTGCGCAGATTGAAAGCTTGTTCCTCGATCGAGTGACCACCAACTATTGAAACTGCCGTGATATTGAGCACTGACGCAAACTTGCGTGTTTCTAATTCGATTTGCTGCGCAAGTTCTCGAGTGGGAGCCAGTATTAAAGCATATGGACCATCATTACAATTGTGCTCGCTCATGGGCGGAAGCTTTGCTATGTGAACAAGCATCGGCAGTACGAACGATGCAGTCTTTCCTGACCCTGTTTCTGCCACGCCGATGATATCGCGTCCATCAAGGGCTATGGGTATCGTAGCTTTTTGAATTGAAGTTGGCTCACAGTATCCACTTTTTGCGATGACTGACAAGATACTGGTCGGGAAATTGGCTTCCGACCATGAGCGAATGGGATTAGCACAAGAAGTCCCCTTGATTTGAATATTGAAGTCTTCCTTGAAGATGCGCCAGTCCCTTTCCTTCATCTGCGATCTCTCTTTTGCTGTCCAGTGTTGTGTCTCATTAGATTCACGTGGTGTTATCGAAGCCAGAGCTGTGTTACTATTATAGACAGCAGATTCAGTGCCAATATCAAAACGAGGTAGCGAGTATTGGCCTGTTTCGAGGACGTCAAGTGGTACGGTCTTTGTACGGCCATAAGTTTGAGCACTGTGTTGTTTAAGGGTCGAAGGAATTTGTGTGTCTGTAGTATCGTCCTGAGCGTCCCAGTCAAAGGTGAATTTTCTCACATCGGTTGTCCTACGTTTCTTCTTATCTGTATTTGTCACTTGTGTTCGACGAATCTTTTGGTCGTCGACATGAGCATGGTCTTCACGATCTTGCGTTCTCTTACGAGCGCTAACAGACTCTTGGGTCGCACTTCGCCCTTCCACAGCATGCGCACGTCTTTGCAAAGCAATCGCAGACTTTTGCTCCAATCTTTCGGACAGAGTGAGGAATTTGGGCTTGCGAGCCTCTGTAGCCACTTTCATTTTCAAGAGTTGTTCCACGTCAAGAGGCATTGATGCTCGTCTATGTTATGGCTTGTTGTACACCCTAATTGACACTCTCGCAGTAATGCTGAGGCTCGGTGCGTTCACTGGAAGTAGTCCGATTATTGACGATCCGTCACGTTTCGATAGTTATGGGCTGCACAACTTGGTGCGATGTTGTGCGAAGGATATTTTGGTTATCTACGAATGACAGAGCGAGCGACTTTTCAGAATTGGAGCAGTTTCTATCAGCGGTCGAACATTTACACATTTGCAGTCAATCGTCTTAGATATTCAACCGATGGGAAATAATCAGAGCATAAGTAGGGTCAAATCTATACCGTAGAGTACGGTACTCAGAAGCTGACCTGCGGAGTCATGCGCGCCAGGCAGGGTATGCGGGAGCATTTTCTCTTTCCTGCCCCATCAATGGCGAGTGCCATCGAACCAGGGCCTAAAGTCAGCGACACCCTGACCCGAGCACAGCGACCATGAGCGACCGAGAAGGACAGCTTCCTGTCTGATCATCCGGAGTTCAATAAATTTTGAAAAATCTATTGCAAAAGCGCTAATCTCATGAGGCGCAAGTGATACATATACCTCAATCTATGCAACGTGAGACGAGCTATTGTGTACTTCTTGAGCTTTACGAATTAGACAAAGAGTTAAGCCAGACCCTGATTGCTTTATCTTTTTCGGAACCGTCGCCAATCAGAACACAATCTAATCCACTTCGACAAGGCACTAGGTGGACGTCTGACACCAGCGAGTGTGCGGATCAGCGGGCATCTAAGCTTGATATAGCTGCTATAGACATGCACTACAAAGGAGCGTACCTACCGAACGAGACTCAGCACATCGACCTCGGTGAAGGCATAGTGCACCTTTTTAGATCCGCAGAGGAGTTTGACACTGATACACTCTCTATAGCATCAACGAGAGATCAGCTACTGGAGAAATCTGATAATGTGCTTGCAATTCTGGCAATACCATCATATATGTCAAGCGCTGATCTTCTTGGTTTCTTCGGCGACTCGCTGCATAAGATAGCTCACTTACGAATTATAAGAACAAATGACTTGAGTCGTTATATTGTGCTTTTGAAGTTCCGCACAGCACGAAACGCGGAAATATTCAAACAGAGATTCAACGGAGCAATTTTCAATCCTTTCGAACCGGAAACAGTTCATTGTGTTTATGTCTCATTTCTCCTCTTCTGTGGTCGTTTGCGAGCAGCAGCTGAATTTCCCCTCCTTACAAATCACGCACAGGAAGCTCGTCGTAGTACGCACAAGATGACTCAAAAGGCTTTGCCACCAACCATGAGTCTAATCGAAGTTCCTACATGTGTTGTGTGTCTAGAGAGAATGGACGCAGACACCACAGGACTCCTCACTATCGCTTGCGAACATACCTTTCATTGCTCATGTATATCTAAGTGGGTGGACGCACAAGCCACTTGTCCAATATGTCGGTTTAGCGTGACACGAGTGAGCGCAGGGTCAGAAATGAAATGCTCGGTCGCAGAATGTGCATCAGGACTGAATTTGTGGATGTGTTTGTTGTGCGGTACAAGCAGCTGCGGACGCTACGAATCGCAACATGCGTGAGTCTGAGTATTGTGGTTTCTTCTCTGGCTCACAATCTTAGCATCAGACACTATGAGCGAACTCGACATGCTTTTGCGATGGACCTGGCTTCGGGCAGAATTTGGGATTATTCATCGGATTCGTATGTTCATCAATTACTGCAGGATAAGCTTGATGCTACACCGCATGCGCACAAGCATTGTGACGATGGTAAATCCCTTCAATGCACCAACGCAACTGAGTTCGAAGAACTGCTTGCAGCACAATTAGACTCTCAACGGATTTTTTTCGAAGAACAATTGAGCGCCGCGGTTAGAAAAGCAGCACGAGCAGGAATTATTGAACAGAAAACGAGAGATGAATCTCAAGAATTGCTAATGCAATTACACAAGACTCGCGAAGAACTAACTAGCTTGCAGGACCATCAAAAGAGTATGGACTTATCACATACTCAACTAGAACGGAAGTGTAAAGTGCTATCAGATCTTTCCAGAAAATCTCGGGAGCAGCACCTTGAGGAATTATCAATAAACAAGTCCTTAATGGAAAGATTGTCATATGAACAGACACGAGTTGCCACAGCGCAGTCCGAGGTGGTCACTTTACGCGACGAAGCTGAACAACTTAAGGATCAAGTTCATGATCTCATGATGCACTTTGCAGGCGCAGAACAACTCGCCACCTTAGGAGAACCCGAGCTTGATAGAGCCTCTGTGCGTGTGTTACGGCATATATACAACAACTAATCATGTAGATTCATGTAATTCGCAGTCCGAAGCGCACAATGACCGACATCCACTAAGCATCATCGAAGAACGTTAGACTGGCAAATGAATCCTCGATGACCACTCAGCTCAATCCTTGGGACGAATTACATAATTAGCAAGGCTGCGCTCAAGTCGCACCATTAGCATCGATAGAATCGTGCCTTGTCCTATTATGGATGTCAGGCGCTCTACGCACCGTCTACTTGTGCCACTAATCTTGATCAGATCAGACACAATCTCAAGCTCTGTAGGCTTTTACGTTGACTGCGTAAGCATCGGCCTCGACAGCTCGGCTCGTGGGCAGAACAAAACGTGCATACGCGCAATCATCTTTGTGTAAAATGTCATTGAGCAATCTAGTCGAAGAAAACGCGCGGCCGATGGAGCTACCTAATGCGCTAAAATTCTGCATGTCCGTCCAGTCAAGAACTAGCTTCGCAAAACTGAACCATACTGCGACATCGTAGCGCCGAGCTGTCTATAGACCATTTCATCTCTTCCGTGAAATGGACTGACCGCGGCTTTGATTTGGTGCTCAACAATAGACTCGTTAGCAGCGCTAATAGCTCTGTCTTAGCTACAGCTTGCTCTAAGCATTTGGGTTGCATAGATGACACTGAGACGAGAAGACGACGAACTTGCTTGCCTTGATGCTTCGCACTGAGAAGATCCTCAGATGATGTGCAATTCTTAGCTGTCTGTATAATCTCTATTGCGTGTTTGTACACTGCGCCACCATGCTCCCACCCCTCGATGGACGGCATATGACTCAACTTGCACAAGATATGATATGCGGCATCGAATTTGCCAGTTATGATACTTTGTGGTGCAATATGTCTTAGGAGCATGGTGTGGGCTTCGTTGTATAATGCCGCGTCAAGCAGACACAGTGCCTCAGCATAAACTTGACAGGCAGCACGTAAATATAACGCTTTGGCTTCCTTTAGCCATATTTGTGGTATGTGAAATGTTCGCACCAACAAATTGCTAAGTTCGTCTGAGACACTTTGAATATTTTTTGCTAAAATCGTTTTGATTAGAGTCTCGCGCCTGACACGTTAGTTTTCAAAACTAGAACAAGGTAAGATACTAACGTTGATTCCACTGTGAGATGCAAGACTACAAAAATAGCCCAGTCAAATCTGTTGGCAGCAAGCAATAATTCGGAAAGTGTAAGGGTCACCTGATCGAGTTTGAGCGCAATGTCTTCAGATATCTGGAGCTGGTTCGACTTGTGGTGTAATGATAAGAATCTGGGATTTTTAAATAGATAAGAAGAAAGGAGCCACAAGTGAAATTGCTGAAGGAAACGTGATCCGGGATATTTTCTGGAATCCAATAGAGCCGATGTGTTCGATTGCACAGATTCCGCAGCACTCAGAATATGGTATTGAATATCGGAGATAGGATCGACTCCAGAAACTATAGTATTCATATGCCAGTCTGTTTGGGCTTTCGTCCGCTCGAATTCCCGCAAGGCATCACCGATTGTAGACTCTGCAGTAATTCCATACCATAGGATCAAACCAAAAGTACGTTTCCAATCAAGCTCTGGAAACGACTTTGTCTCCTCTGTTATCTCATCCTCGGTGCACTCGTCCGATATGGTCGGCGAGCCCGATAGTATGTTGTAGATTCTGCGATGAAATTTATCTATGAGTGTTGTACAATGATTTGATCTCCATTGAGCAACTTGTGCTGCGACAGCACGCTGTACCTCTCGGTCGCCACCTGCGAGGGGCAGAATGGTTGCAAGCCGGAAATCGCCGTGCTCGAGCGCTGTGGAACATGCCTCTTCTAGCTGAAAACCGGTAAGCCTCGTATATATAAGCTGAGTAGGCGATTTGACCAATGCTTCGTCCGCCGCAACTGAGGGCACCACAGAGGTTCTAAGCCAGGAGCTCACCGCTTTCTTCCGTTCTTTTTCTGTATCAGTCGTGCCACGTCGCGAGTCCAAATTTCCTCTTAGCTCGTCGAATAGGGCACTACTTAATTGCCACATGGAGGACTCATCCTTGCCCATCTCCACAGTCTGTATCACGGAAGCTGTGAAGCTGCTCCGAAGCATTGCAAAGGGCACACCTGTGATACTAACACTGATATCGGTGTGCTTCAGACGTTCCTTGAAACAACTGTCTACTTGACCGACATCTTTCAGTGAAGCAGACCGGACATCCTCGATTAAAAGCAAAGAATTTTCGATCTTTTTCACAAGCATACCATGATTAGTCCATTGGAACGTAAATGGTGGAATGGGCAGCTTTGCTGAGTTCCGATTGTCATCGAATTCATAAGCTCTCTGAGCCTTCGTAACATGCATGTACTGTTGAGCTGTAGTCCTTCTGCCGAATAAGTCGTTGTCCAATTCGTGAGCTGTGTAGGAATCCCTTGAAATTCCGTTGGTCTTTTTGTGGCTCGTATCTTTATCTAGTGATGATCTCACCTCTTGCAGAACCAGGGTACGCGACTTATTGTGAGAAAGTTGTTCGCACCAGGAGTTCGGCCTCGAAATTGGTTCTTTGACAAACGCAAAAGTAGCTTCAGTCTGCTCTCCATCACTCTCGTCGCACATCGAAACATCTTGTTGGTCAACTACAACAGCTACGTCAGCTATCTCTCTTATCGAATCGAGACAATCGATTTTGACAAGATCATTATTATATGACAGTTTGCATTTTGCCTCGAGCGACAACGGAGCACTCATTCCTTGTACTGTGACGTCGGCAAGCTTCGGGCTTCGTGGAAGATTCTGAGCAGGAGAATTTATGACAAAACTGCCCGGTATTTTCATTGATCCTGCAAAAGCAAAGGTGTCATCACTAGCTCCGTCGGATGGCATTGTATCTTGAAAATCATCCGCATTTTCGATCGCATCGAAGGCTTCATCGTAACCATATTTTACCATGGCCAAAGATGCGAAGTTAAGTAATCACTGCCGGATTGTTTAGGCACGCTGTCTTTGAAGTCGACAGGGACAACTACGCTGATCTGTTCGGCTCGTCCAAGACCGACGCCGTCTAGTTATTGTCTATAGGGTCAATCGGCAGAGAGGATGAGAAGTGATGAGCACAAACTTGCAAGCTTAGTCGCTTTCTGAAAGGCGATAGAAGTAGGTCAAGCTCAACCGCTTACATATCGGCACATGAATAATAAGGCAATGGTTTTAGCATGCAATAGAGCTGTGCTCGTATACTGCACCGTACTTGTCAAGAGTCGTCAGTGTTAATATATGTAGACAAGCCACAAGGACGACGTGCACGTGGTCTCACCGGAGTTCCAAATTTTTGGAATTCGAGTTCGATAAGCACAACCTTCTCCTGCAGGAAAAAGCTTAAGTCAATTGATCGAAAGAAGGAATATTGCAAATACAAGCCTCCATACAACATTATACGCCTGGACAGGTGCTTGATACGTGACAAATATGAATTAGAAGTGTTCCACTGTGAAAATCCATGTTCCACTATCGGCCAGATAATCCACGAAGGTCGTTCCAACCATTCTCTTTAAGCGATCTACGTGTTGTAGAAACCGTGGGTGTTCAGGATTTCTGATCGGTTCGCGCTTATCTTTTGATAGAGGATAGCAGTGTTCTAGTGTTATTGTAGCAGCGACATTCAAGCCTTTCCCGATTGCAGGTTTGAGATTCTCCTCTGGATACACTGTGCACATCTTATGATCAAAGACAATAATTTTGCTAGCCACGTCCTCGATTATTTCGAATGTTGACAAATCGACAGGCGACAAGAAGCTGATTTGTCCATAACCTCGACGACCAACCTTGAAGTCTTTTACCTTGCTCAATTGCGATTTAGAATAGTCAAGCAAGACTGATAGAGATGGAGAAGTCCAGTATGAGTGATCTGACCCAGTCTTGGCATGAGCCGTGTCTTCACTAACTTTGACTATCTCCTCAGGACGTATTTCAGGACTACCACACGGGGGACGATCCCCATCAGGCGCTTGTTGAGTGTTCGTATCAGAATTCACTCCTGTGTCTTTCGCTGCTGATGCCTGTTCAGCTGCCTCAGTACCGCGAGCATTTCTTGGCAACCGAGTGGTATCGCCGACTTTTGGTGGCCCGGTTTGTTTTACTTCGAGGTCCAATTCACCTGACAGGAAATTATCCTGACTAGTCTTTCTGTCGATCACAAGTCGCTTGATGTTCGTTCGCGGAGAGAATGCATCAGGAAAAAGCAATAAATCCTCATCAAAGATAGAGAATTGTGACTTGCGACTGGAATCCTCAAGACTGTTGCTGTAGAGGTTCGACTTTTTTGCACTAAAGAGCCGTGGGCTTGGTCCAGGGGATCGTGAAGAAAGTCTGAAATTGGGGAGAGTCGCGGGCTTCTTCTTAGCAGCCGAGGAGACTAAGGGAGTTGCGATCGGACCAAGAGATTGTACTCCGATTTGGTGATTGGAGACACTGGAGAACAGCGGATTGCTCCCATAAGGATTGTTGTCCACTGGCTGCTGAACCTGTTGGTTCGAGTGCAATTGGTTGGCTCCATTGATAGAACTCAATCCACTGCCAACCCCGGAAGTTCCAAGACTGAAATTTCCGGAGACAGGTTGATTTTGACTCATGGAGTTTCCGAAAAGGTTTTGTCCAGTCTGGGCTTGATTGTTACTTCCAAAAAGACCCCCGCCCGTAGTGGTTGGTGGTTTAGGGAAAAAATTTGCCGTAGAAGCTGACGCCTGATTCGAGGAGTTGTTATCCGTACCGAAGAGACCATTCGACTGCGTGCTACCGAACATCATACCACTGTTGCCCGGCACTGATGTAGATGTCGCTTGTCCAAAAGGACTACTATTGATCCCGGATTGTGCCGCATTAGATGGTGCGCCAAAAGAGAAAGGCTTTGAAATGGCATTATTTGAATTGACACTAAAACCTCCAGCAGTAGTAGGTGCTGATGTCCCAAAACTGAATGACTTAGTTGTCGAGGGTGCTACTGTGCTGCCTGTGCCTGTGCCACCGAAGCTGAAGCCAGAACTGACCGCATTTCCATTGGTGCCACTAGAATTTGTGCCAGTTGCCATAGAATTACCACCAAAGGAAAATCCAGGATTTGTGCTTTGTGCATTATTACCTTGACCAAACAAGCCGCTGGATGAGTTCACAGGTGCAGCCGATTGACCGAAGAAACTTGATGTAGAAGGCATGCTCGCCGTGCCCGATGTTGTGGACCCAAACACATTAGTGTTAGCTTGATTGACCGGATTAGATGGTTGACCAAAGGAATTGTTGCCCTGCGCACTACCAAAGGAAAACGGTTTGGCGGCAACATTAGAGGTCGATCCGAAAGGATTCGCCGTGTTGCTATTGCCGAAAGGACTGCTCGAGTTTTGTGTGCCTCCAAATGGAGCTGTTGTGGCTTGTCCAAATGGCGTCGAAGCTGCAGGGTTGGAGTTACCAAACATAGCGTTAGCGTTTGTAGGGCCTCCGAATGTGGTCGTAGTGTTCTGAGTGTTATTAGATCCAAACAAGCCACTTGCGGGGGTATTGAAGGCAGAACTTGTAGCGCCTGCATTGGGACCGAAGACTCCGGGCTGTGTGGATGAGCTCTGTCCAAATCCCGGCATCGTGCTAGATGAGGACATTCCGAATGGGGATGGCTGTGTCTGGGAACCAAATATGCCATTGGTATTTGAGCTGCCAAACGCACCCGTGGCATTCGAGCTACCAAATCCACCTGAATTGAATGCAGCACTCGTGCTTGCATAACGACGGTTCTGGTTGTAGTCTTGTACTCGTAATTCCTCGAAGGATGAACCAGAATATGCTGGCATACAAGTGATAGATTGAAAGTGGTTTGTGCCGGCTCCGCCAGCTCCTTCTTTTTCTACCTGCACACTGAAAGGAGGATTAGATGTTCCAGTAGTATTGGTGCTATTGCTAACATTTGATGGTGAGAAAACGCTGCTTCCGAATGCATTGTTCGCATTGTTAGAATTGAAAAGTCCATTAGAAGATTGTGCTCCAAAAGCAGGAGTAGCATTCGAGGCACTTGGTGTACCAAAGAGCCCGGTAGCCCCTGATCCGAATGAGGGTGTATTGGAATTGCTTGTCGTGCCAAATCCGAAAGAATTTCGTTGCTGTGTGGGTTGTCCAAAAGACCCAAATGCAGGTGAATTTGTCTGCTGAGAAGTGGCGGTATTGCCCCCAAATGCGCCTGGCTTGTCAATATTACAATGCTAACGAAACTCATTTGGTGATGCTTACCGAAAGCATTGGAACCTGTGGTGCTCTGTGGCGATTGGCCGAAGACCTGAGTGGTATTGTTCGCAGTAGTGCCAAACCCCCCAAAAGATGTTTGATTTGATTGCGATGGTGTAGCGTTGTTGCTGTTAGCATTGTTGGACTGACCAAAGCCGCCAAAGGTGTTACCACCAGAATTGAACATGGAAAGATCAGCTAATCTACTGCCCGTATATCCTTGTCTCAAGATAGCCTACCAAAGCTATCCGTTGAATTCAATGATGTCCCAAACCTTCCAAGCTGTAATTTGTACGCCTAAACTCACTTGCTCACGAACAAAATGGTCTGAATAGGATTTGATGTAGGCACGAAAGCCAGACTTGTCGCTAAGTGTCTATGGGTAGACAGATATACTGCTGTGTACGAATGTTGCTGTCGCGAGTCTGTCACTCGATCGAGTCAGATGGACACTAGCGGTACCTACCTACCTAGGTAGTTGTGGTAATTAAGTGCAATAGAGCTCCTTAAGCTTGCCGCTTTCGTGTCAAGGCACCTGAGCAATAGAGAATGCCACTTATAAGGCACTTACCCGAGTATTTCCCTTGTGGTCACTGACGATGATTCTCCATACGATGATTCGAATCAAATGCGGTGAGTTATACAGAGGCTAGCTTGCAATATTACCGTGCTAACCCCGACTTATTACAAGCAGGATTTCATTATGCTATTCTGAACGCACAAACTAGCTACTTATTTTGGTTTTTTCAATGCCTGCCAGAGGCATTCTCATCTGTCTCCTGAGATTTCATGCGGTAAATATTTATACAACCTTGGAATTTATGGTTTCGATTGCAACTCGAGCAAGGCCATTACGTCGTCGCCAAAAAACTGATACCCTCGCAGTCTAGAGTGTTCAAATTGATGAGCACGATCTCACCAGTCTTAGAGAATTCTGGCACCAGGATTACTCGACATGCACGTTGCTGGTCATTATCGATTTGCACGAGCCTAGCAGCAAACGCAGATTGGTTGCCCACAACATAGACATCAGGATATGGATCGATGATGAAAGGATCCTGATCCGCAAAGGGATAGGTCCATAGTGTATCTGGTGCTGTGGGTGCAAAGTGTCTCCATTTCAGTGTCTCCACGGCTAAGTTGAGCGCCTCGCAATCTGCGTCAGTCGTTGTAGCACTGGGTTGTACCGAGTCCACGACATGACTTGAATTGACATAATGCTTCAGATCTTCGATTGCTTGTCCAGCCGTGATGAAAATGTTACGATTGTTTATTGTAGACATTGCTGGGTTAGTGGTCAACTTAAGAGAGGTTGAGCAATAGCGGGAACTCTTTGGCAGCATTATTTTGTTGATTGACTGTTGGGGCAAAGTTGTATTTGTTGGATCCTGATCGCCCGGAACGAGGACGACACTAATCGTCCTGCAGATCTCATTCAAGAAGTTGTCCAGAACTTGTCCTGGTCTTGCATTGAAAGAAGCAGAGTCGTAGCCATATTTCTTGTTCTTCAACAGTCTTCGTGACATAGCATCTTCCTCGACAATCGATGTGGCATCCATTGAATTACCAGCTACCACTAATGCACAAATCTGTGCTCTTTTACTTGGTGTCCAAGAGCCTAAGAGCTCTCCAGTCAGATAGTCAGTGAGTAAATCTAAGGACTGAAGGGAGTGCTCTGATCCACTGAAATTGAGGCCAGACACTACTGCGACATACACATCATCACTTCTGGTCTCTTCGTAACGCAAGGGCAAAATCGTGGAACCAGTGTCAGTCCACTGCGGTTGACCTACGAAACCTGGGTTTGGCAGTTGATCGGAGAACACTGGTGTGCTAATACTCCCGGGATACAGGACATCGATGACATCGAATTCTCCGCTTGTGGTTTCACTGCCTAGGACGGCTACCACGATACCAGTGCAGAGTGTTTCCTCCAGCAATTTGTGACCCACGATTGATAGCCGGCCACTCTCATCTTCTAGCTGAATCGTCTCTGTACGCGGGTCTCTCCAAGACTGCGCTGGTACTGCCGCTGCAAGATTTATATCTGTAACAAGATCTTGTAGGACTTGAGGTTTTAGAAGCATATCCATATAGATTGTACCGATAATCCAGGTCAACTCTCCTTGAACTACATCTAGCACCCTTGCTGTGTGTGTCGCATGCGTTGCCCACTTTTGGCTCGCCAGTCGTTCTAAGACTGGTTTCAGTGTCGCCAATCTCAAATAGTATATGTTGGCATACTGAGCTATAGTGTTTGAGCTTCGATGTTCAAGCAGAAGCGAACACTCACCTTGATAGACTCTCTGATTAGCATCAATTTCGAAGTGCCTGTCGTGTTCTGCACTGTATCGGGGCTCGAGACGTGTAAATATCCGATCCCGATCCATGTTTGTGTCTTGCTCACTTGCCATGTTTGTTCAGCTACCACATGTCATCTGCAACGATTCCGTAACCTCTCGCCCCATACCTAAGAACGTGTCCAGCCATTGAGAGCAGACGACACAGTATGACAGTTTTAGTATAACACGCAAAGAAGAGAATCCGACTTGGCACAACAAGAACTAGGAGTGTTCAACAAGTCGGCAAAGGTACAACAGGTGTGTTGCGACCATAGTTATTCCTACACCTGTCTACAGCGACTCGTGAGAATTCCACAGCGATTTGGTGGCTTCGGGTAAGTGAGCGTCATCGAGATCCGACCCAACCAGGTAGGTTCCTCCCACATACATGTCGATGAAGCACAAGTAGCACAGTATTAGAGTGTGCTGAAGCATACCAGCTCGCAAAGACGACCGCTTGACAAACCTACAGGCTTCCTGTGTAAGCCCCAGATTGCACATTCGTCCTCATAACGCAGGGCCTTTTAAAGAGCGAGGAGATACCCTGCTTGACTGAGGTGCCGCGAACTCTTATTCCGCTGAAAAAGCACTGCTTCTGTAGAAGTTTGTAATGTCCAACCAATACCCCACGCCTATCTCGATAGTCGGATCGTTTGACGAAGCAGAGCGAGATGTGAAGAGAAGTCGTCAGGATCAGCATCACAATCTTAGCCGGAGTTCCTCCTCGCACGATGACGAGATCGCCAGACTTCTGCTCGAAAGTCGTCATTTTCGTGATGCCGTGATGCACAAGTCGAGATCCACTCTAGAACGTGACATAAAGGAACTTGATATTGCCGAAGTCGAGCTTGATTTGTCCGTATGGGGTTACATGATCTCGAAGTCCGACAAAAACTTGTCGTTCTTGTTATCCAAGGAGTCCCGTTGCAAGTCGGGAAAACAGTTGCCGAGGGAAGACAATCAAGCCACTCCTTGCGATGGAGTTATCCTTAAGGACTACAATGGAGACAATATCGCGAGCTCTGGCTACCTCATCGGGAGGAATGCCGAATGTGATGTAGTATACAACAATGCTCAAGTATCGGAACGCCATTGTGTAATCTTTAAAATTAATTCCTGCACTAGGATGGCTGATGGAATGTCTGAGATTCAACAGTTTGTTTACTTACAGGACATCAGCGGACATGGCACATATGTCAATTCTGTCCTCATGCACAGGAACGATGTCAAATTACTACAAAACCACGACGAAATTCGACTAACGGTGTCTGGGCCATCATGGATATATAGATGTGCACGCAAAACCTCACATCGGACTTTCGCAGAGAGATTTGAAATCAGAAAAACTATTGGCCGTGGTCATTTTGCGGAAGTTCACGAAGTACTCGAAAAGGCTACAGGACAGAAGTTTGCAGCTAAAGTCATCAAGAAACGCTTGGTCACGAATGATGAAACATTTCTACAAGAAATCGGTCTGCTCATGGCCTGTACACATCATCTGATTACGTGTATTCGCGATGTCTTTGAGACAGATACCGAGACGTATTTGATCCTAGAGCTTGCCGAGGGCGGAGAGCTATTTGATCGCATCATACAAAAAGGCAAGTTCACCGAGGATGAGACCCGGATATTGTTTGGTCAAGTTTTCTCTGCACTCTCATACTTGCATGAACATTCAGTAGTGCATAGAGACATCAAACCAGAGAATATTCTCCTCACATCCTCGGAAGGTCTCGAGATTCGGTTGGCTGATTTTGGTCTGGCAAAAATAATCGGTAAACAAAGTGCTACGTCGACGCTTGCAGGGACACCTTCGTATTTACCGCCAGAGATGCTCAGCATGCCTCAAACAGGTCAATCACTATCATATACTAACAAGATTGACTCCTGGAGTGCTGGAGTTGTACTATATATTTGCCTTTGCGGCTTTCCTCCATTTTCTCAAGAACTTGCTCCGCCTCCGATGAGGACACAAATTAAGGAAGGACTCTATCAGTTTCAGCGTCCTTATTGGGACACTATTGGTGACAGCGCAATAGATCTTGTTCAAAGGTTGTTGACAGTAGATCCTATAAAGCGGTTGAGTATAGCACAAGCTATGCAACATCCATTCATGCTCAAATCTTCGGCAGATGAAACGTCCTGTCTTTCGAAGAAGGTTGTGGTAAATAATTCTCGAAAAAGTCTTAAAAAGCGGGAGAGAACTATGCTGTCTCAGATTGGCAGAGCACAGATCAATTATTGAGGTATCTGGTGTACTTCATCATTCATGGGAGAAACGCACAAAATCTTGCTGAAATCTGGAACCTCTATTGTACAAAATTCTGTCTCAATGGAATCCTGCTACAATATGCAGGAGGACATGGCTATGTCCTCTATTTCACAGTAGAGCAACCAAGTAAATATAGAGCACAGAACCAGTCCAAGGCATCGTCAACCTCATTGGCAGTATTTCCTTTGATAGTCGAAAATTTGGCTGGACAAGATTCTTTGACACTGAAAGTGATAGTATCTCATACTAATTCTTGGACCAATTGGTAATGGTAACATTGCACGGACATACGGCACAAGCATCGACAAAACGGACTCGAATCAAAAAGGCTGGTGCATGATACATCTTTTGCTTGACGGTCGAAGCGAAGCAGAGAAACTAGTATAGCTCATCAGCATCGCTTAGACTGTCAAGTTATCCTCACCTGTCGATGAAGCGGGT
This sequence comes from Taphrina confusa, assembly GCA_005281535.1. Taxonomy (NCBI): domain Eukaryota; kingdom Fungi; phylum Ascomycota; class Taphrinomycetes; order Taphrinales; family Taphrinaceae; genus Taphrina; species Taphrina confusa. Next base: position 193,164 of record RHGJ01000012.1, on the reverse strand, counting down.
GATGACTGTAGGAGTACTAGACTTTGTGTCTAGATTGTTTGCACTCTGGATGTGGCATCACTAGAGTTATGAGTGGCAACACATATTAAAATTGTATAAGATTTTTTTGCTTGGGTAGGCTTCATTTGTTTACAATCTGTAAAGTGGTAATGCAGTAGTAATAGTATGGCAGCCAATCCTTGTAATTTGTACCATTTAGCCACTGTGACACAATATGTGCTTTGTGCATTAGGGCATTGCATTACATAAAGATGCTCTGGTCTGGACTTCCAGGCATTAGATCAAGCGTTTCTGGTATAATAAATTGTATTATATCGAGATAAGTGGACGGCGGTGGCGGCTGTGAGTCTGTGACAGATGATCACAGATCTATCCATAGATACTAGTGGACCAATTTCAGCTAAAGAAATTCTTCCTCTATCTTGAGAGCCAGTAGCAGAGCGCTTTAGAGCTTTCTGAGCCACTAAAGACAATAGCGGCGGTCTGCCAGAGCGTTGTTTAAAGGTGTAAGTGCCACAACTTTTGGCTCTATTGTGAGTAGACATGGAAAACCGACCGGAATCCGGGATTCCGGTTGATAAAATTCGGTGAGCAAAGCTGCAAGCTTTGTCTCGTATTCATAGATACGTTGTTTGGTTGGGTGACATATCGTGCTTTTTATTCCCTGAAATGCTTCACTAGTCACAATATCTGGCAATATGAGCTGCGTAACTATGAGCAAAACAGTGGAAGCCCAGCTGCAAAGTCGAGATTCGAGCAAAAAAGGGGACAAAGTTGAGATTCAAGCTGCAAGGTTGTATATCGAGCTGTAAAGTTGAGATTTCAGCTGAAAGTTCGAGCAGAACAATGAGATTTGAGCTCGAAAGCTGAGATTCTAGCTGCAAAGTCGTGGTTCGAAAGTCGCAATTTGAGCTCGAAAGCTGAGATTCTAGCTGCAAAGTCGTGATTCTAGCTGCAGAGAATAGCTGTGGTGACTATGATGCCTTTAGAGCGTACAAACAGGACATGTTGTCACCAAATCTTTGACTGTTATTATGCTCGACTGCAGACCATACCGTGATTATACCAGGATCCCGGTATGGTACGGTTCAAAACACCGTGTCGGGATCCCGGTACAGTATTTTGAACCGTGTCGGAATCCTGGCACGGTCAACCGTACCGGAGGAAAATCCCGGACCGCAACCCGGTCGGTTTACCATGTCTAATTGTGAGCATCCCAGATGGTAAATTTGAGCGGCTGATTGTATAATAAAATGGGCAAAGAACTTCCTTTTTTTGTAGTAGACCACAATCAGAGCTTTTTCTATATGAATCAACTCTTTCTGACGTATCTGAATTGTTATAGCATGTACAGTTTGTTGTGGAATTTTACAAGCTATTGTACACATTTGAGATTGGGTAAATATTCCTGTCACGTGACTGTAGTAACTCAATGTATCTAGTAGCTTAAGGTATTTGGTAGCTAATGTGCTGAGTTATAATAGTGATTGAGCATAACTTGAGGTTGAATTCACTTAGATAGCAGCATCAGATCTCAATGGCAGTTTGAAAGTAACAAAGCTTGCAAAATGTCACAAAATTTGCAATTCTGAGAAATTTTATCTAAAGCTTGTACAATAGCGTCTGTTGTAGTACTGTATAAGCACATCAATTATAGAGTAAAAGATTGAACATTGTGTATATGTAGACATAGTAAATCAATCAAGATTCAAAGTGCTTGCTTTGTCTTGTATTGGTGGATATGTTGCTTGACTAGGCAATATATCGTGCTATTTGTTCTTTGAAATGCTTCACTAGTCACCACAGTTTTATTATCCATAATGTGGACTAAGTTGTAAGTTGAGCAAAATAGTGAGAATCTAGCTGTAATGATGTGATTTAAGCAAAACAGTAAGGATCTAGCTGCAAAGTTATGATTTAAGCTTGGAAAGCTGAGATTCTAGCTGCAAAGTTGTGATTTAAACTCAAAAGCTGAGATTCTAGCTGCAAAGAATAGCTGTGATAACTATAATGCCTCTAGAGCATACAAACAGGATATGTTGTTACCAGATCTTTGACTGCTGTTATGCTTGACTGCAATGGACGCAAACAAATTGTATATACCGTAATTATACCAGAATACCGGTACAGTATTTTGAGATTTTGGCACTGTAAACCGTACTGGAGGAAAATCCTGGACCAAAATCTGGTTGGTTTATCAAGTCTATGTATGTGGTAGTAAATTATCAGAATCAAGATACCAAATGTAAACTCTACAATGCATCTGATTCATCTGTATTCTGCTTTTCAAAATACAGATTATGTATATTCTTACTGAAGACTTTTATAATACATCAAATATAGTCTAAGAAAGATTTCTATAGAGTAAAGATCTTTAGCAAGTATTTTCATAAATTACTAGAACTATAAAGATAAGCTTCTATAGATTTTATGACTTTAGTCTTGTAGTGATTTATAGTTTACTATAGACAGATTATGTGGAACAAAAATCTCAATATAAATATCTTAGCTAATCTCAAGTATGATCATATATTTGGTAATCTCTACAATAGATTCTACCTTATACAGCAATTATTTTGTACTGTAATTCTTTGTTTAGAAAGATCAAACACCACCAAATTACCTGCTTAGGATGATCAGCACTGTAGCAGTGTCTGAAACTAACTATATTGGCAAAATCTTGAGAGTCTATAAAACACTATAGAAACAGCTATTGATGAACAATAGTTCTTAAAGTCATATGATATAGTGCAATAGAATACTTTATAAAGTATACTGAATTCTAAAATTCTCAAACAAATATACAATAGTGTACTAAAGAAATGCAATAGAGCATGCTTTTTTTTGAGCATAGAAAGATATGACTAGACATGGTAAACCGACCGGGTCCCAGTCCGGGATTTTTCTCCGACACGGTTTTTGAACCGTACCGTACCGGGATTCCGGTATAATCACGGTACATTGCAGTCGAGCATAACAACAGTCGAAGATCTGGTGACAACATATCCTGTTTGTACGCTCTAAAGGCATCATAGTCACCACAGCTATTCTTTGCAGCTACAATCAAGACTTTGCAGCTAGGATCTCAGCTTTTGAGCTTAAATCACAAATTTTGAAACACGACTTTGCAGCTAGGATACCAGCTTTTGAGCTTAAATCACGACTTTTAGACCACGACTTTGCAGCTAGAATCTCAGCTTTCCAATCTTGATTCACAACTTTGCAGCTGGGTTCTCACTGTTTTGCTCAACTCACGACTTTGCAGCTGAATTCTCACTGTTTTGCTCAATAACTCCCTATTTTGCTTGAACCACAATATTGCAGCTAGATTCTCACTGTTTTGCTCATAGTTGCGCAGCTCATATTGCGAAATATAGTGACCAGTAGAGCATTTCAGGGAATAAAGAGCACAATATGTCACCCAATCAAGCAACATATCTATGACTCCAAGTCTTCTTGGTGCTGAAATTCTTCTGCAATTGAGTCTAAAAGCATAAGCCACAAAGAGTCTGTATTGATTCCGCCGGGCAGATCTAGCTACAGTACCGTAACCAAAGTTTCCACCCACCCCAAATTTGACGACCTTCATGAGCACTTTCAAAAAATTGTAGCACATTCAAATGATTAGCTATCGCTATACAACTTCTAATACTTAGTGTAGTAGCCTCTAGCTTTGATACAAGCCTTTATCCTCCGTGGCATGCTCTCTACAAGCTCTTGTAGAAAGGCTGAATCTATCTGTCGCCATAACTTTGGAATCTCCTCTTTCAGCCGTGCCTGGATGTAAGCCGGGCCTCTGGTGGAGTGCCGCAAGTCACTATGCTGTTGTCCAAAGAGTTGTTTAAGCCTTCTCCAAACGTGCTCAATGGGTGTTGAGGCAGCGAGCAGCTGATCAGTTATGATCACGTGTACCCTGTCCTCTTTTAGTATAAGTTAGGCGTAGTCCCCCCTCCTTCATAGACGAATTGCGATTTCTCCTCTTTAGGTTTTCACCTTACGTGAATTCCTAACAATGGGATTCAAGTCTGGGGAGTATGGTGGCCAATCCTTGATGTATGTGTAACCTGTGCCATCCAGCCATTGTGACACAATATGTGCTGTATGCACCGTGGCATTATCTTGCATGAAGATGCCCTTGCCTGGCATCAGATCAAGTATCTCTGGTATAACAGACTGTATTATATCAAGATAGCTGGCCGCTGTAACAGACTCATCCATGGATATTAGTGGACCAAGAGTACCGCCATAGAAACATCCCCAGAACATACATGAGATGCGTGCACCCCCTCCCTTGTGCATGACACATTCACTACTCTATCTCTCATGAGATTGCCGGGTGACCCAAAGCCGTCCAGCGTCGCTATAGCGGCTGACAGAGCACTTGTCAGACCATACCACTTTCTGCCAATTACTGACAGTCTAGTTGATGTGGGCACGACACCACTTCAGCCGCACAGCCGCTTTATTCTCATCAAGTACAATCTTCTGAGTCTCCAGACACCGTTTCAAGTTGAATTTCTTCAGTATACGCTGTACAGTCCTCTTTGATACAGGTGGTGTTGCATTACTGCCAAGTTCAGCCAAAGGAATCCTTCTTTTGTCTCGAGAACCAGTTGCAGAGCGCTTCAGAGCCCTTGCAGCCACTGGAGACAATAGCGGCGGTCTGCCAGAGCGTGGTTCATTGGTGTAAGTGCCACGACTTTTGACCCTATTATAGACATCCCAAACGGTGTACCTTGAGCGGCTGATTTTGTTACCAATCCAGGCAAAGGACCTCCCTTCTTTGTGGTAGGCCACAATCAAAGCTTTTTCTATCTCTGTCAACTCTTTGCCACGCATTTGGATGGTTGTAGCATTGGCAATTGATTGTTAAAATTTATAAGCTATCGTATACATTCGAGTTTGGGTGTGTATTTCTGTCACGTGACTGTAGTCTTGACAATTGGAATCAAGACAAGGAATAGAATTAAGAGCTCTTGTACGGAACTTGATTAATTGGCCATGTCTACTTACAAGAGTAGCCCAAATATATGCTACTCAATGAAGCTATCTGCAGATTTACAGCTTGTCAATCAGGATTTCTAGACTGTAATTACACTGCAAAGATAACCTATTCATAAAGACAATAAATTGAGCTTTTTAATAGCTTGTATTCTACTACAGACAAGCTATGTAGCCAAAAGTCTATATATCATTGAGACACTAGTTTGTAAGTCTAGTAGTATATTTTGGCAATAGTTGTACTGTATTTTTCTCTACAGCTGTTAACTAAACCTTTGTTTCTTTTGTTTAGAAATCTAGAAATGTAAGAAAATAAAATGAGGTCAAGAGTACTATACTCCTACAAATGTCACATTTTAAGCTTTGTGGTAGCTTGCTATCTGCTGTAGACAAGCTATGTAGCTGAAATAATATACAAATAAGTTAGCTATCTTAAACTTTATATCTTTGAAAGTCTAAAGATATATCTTGAGAATAATGATATAGTATTTATATTGTACAGCCAATACTTTAACTTGTCATAGCTTGAATTCAAAGTGCCAGAAATGCAAAATTAGGCATTTAGGGTAATCACTGCTGTGACTTAAACATAGAGTGTCGTGGCAAATACGAGTAGACATGGTAAACCGACCGGGATACGGGATTCCGGTTGGGAGGATTTGTAAGCGAAGCTGTGCACCATCCCTGGATATGTCGCTTGATTGGATGATATATCGTGCTCTTCATTCCCTGAAATGCTTCACCAGTCACGACAATTCTTTTATCCGTGACATAAGCCCAATTGGAACTCGTCAAAACGGGGTGATCGAGCCAAACAGTGAGAATCCAGGTGCAAAGTCAACAAGAGACGAATTGCTTTATGATCAAAACAGCCTCTTCTGTGGCAATTTGGTGGGCCTTTACGACACCGTTCGTGCCTAGCACCATACTACACCAGATTTGGAATTTAGCAGAAAGATCTTGCAAAGCACAGTCTCTATGGTAAGCATTTCTTGATGTAGGATGTTGCCAAAGTGTCTCAAGGGAACGTTGTGCAAACCGGATGTGGATATTCATCTTAAGGAGAGCTTATCACTGACTGATTCTATGCAGAGACAGACCTGATAAAGCAGCTTATCGGATCGTGTCGCAACCTTATGAAAATTCTGGAAATTGCGGATATTGATCCGCAATTTCCGCACAACTAGGTGTATCTGTGATAATCGCTAGGGCTACAACCTTGATGGAACCTATGGAATGTCCACTAGTGTATTGAGATGCATAGAAGAATCGCTACGACAGAATCGCAACCCATCAATCTTGAGCTGCATATTTGTCTCTAAAACTGAGCCTATCATGTGTGTCGATCTTTATGTAAACACAAACTGCAGTGCTGTTTACATATACTCAGTCAGTGCTAAACCTAGACTGGAATTGACCTAAATTAGAACAACCTATAGGTCAAACATTACTTTTGCGCGACCTTTGGTAGTCAAATTGTATCTGGAGAGATAGTCATCACGGTTGATATATCCTCCGCACATGCGTCGATTCGTGCCGGTGAACGCACTCCTACCATGGAGGACTCTCCAATTATCAAAAACCAGTGCAGTGCCCGGTGCTAGCGCGAACCAAGCTTCTTCAGTTGACCGGGTGAGCACATCTTCCCAAGCCTTCAGGGCTTGATAGAAGTCTTCGACTTCGGTGTCGTCGTGCCAGGCTGTCATTGTACTCCTGTCGTCGTTGTTGTAGCGTACTTGGTAAAGTACGCCAGAGAACGGATCATGATTTATGATCGGGAAGGCGTTACCACCAATGCTTGGACGTATGCACTTATCCAAATCTCCAGCAGAGTGTGTTGGTACTCGTACTCGGGACAATGTACTGTAAGCTTTTGGCTGCTCCAATCGCAAAATTTTGGCAGCTTTAAAGCCGTCCACAAGAAGTGACTGTCCTCCCTTACCATCAAATGCCAGCAAGTGGAACATCTGCAGTCCTGCTGGATCCGTGAAATAAGTCGTATCCGTGTGTGCCCTCAAAGCAATATTCGTATATGCTGTGTCACCATGTTCCAGATTTGGAGTGAAATCATAAAACCCCCCGTAATGAGTCTCCCTGATGAATGCAATGCGCTCTAGCAGCTCTTTGGTGGCCTTTGGACTCGGAGGTGTATTGATCACGAAGCAAAATCCAAGTTCATGGACCAGTGATAACCACTGACCCACTCCTGCATCGTCTCGCATGACAGCCTCATATTCGATGCTTGGCGGGTTTTCCATGATTTCTGCACCCCACAAAGTTGGGGATGCAATATGAGTAGTCTCTAATTTAGGTGCATAACTATGACGATGCAACCAATCGTAGGAGTAGAAACTTACATGGCCATCATTGTTCCAGGTGATCCGAATGCCATCGTCCTCAACCGAAAGCTGGGATGGAGCGATATCCAACGGAATTTGTGAGGTTTGAAGCAATCGCTGATTTGTGGTCTCATGAAAACATTCCGGGGACCGACAATGATCGCGCAACCATATATGATGATAACTACTCGTCTTTCCGTCTTGTTCCCATGGTATGTTCACCTTTCGTTCGCTTTGCGAAATTTGGTGCTGTTTCGAAGGATAAAACTTTGAGCTGTAAGCCCGGGCCCTGAAAGGTCTCGAAGCAGCAGCCTGCCAGTGCCATAATGCTCGAGACATTGATGATTGGACTATGCACTATCGTGCTCGCAAAGATAATGTACTGGCAAGAGGCCACGCCACATAAGAAGTGAGACCAGGATCAACAATCATCGTGTTATCCATAATCAAGACTCTTTGTTGTGGGGTAATTTGATTAGATTTGAGCACCGGTACGGTAGCTATTGTAGCCAGTATACAGTAGCTAATTTTGTACTTCCACAAGCGCGTGTACAGCTACATGTACAGTAACCTGATGATAGTATTCATATTTTTGCCCAGCCAACCACCACAACATCTAAGTGAAAAACACTTTTGTTACAGCGTTATAGCTGCAGCGCTTCGGAGTACAATATGCTTTTGCAGGTAGTCACATGGAGCGTAGTTAGCCATACATCTGTATAAGCACTATATCCATCTCTCAAAGTCGTCTACACTGATGCTGACACAACAACGACTAATGTCTGACTTCCACAATCAGACATACCGCTCGTAATCTCACTTCATCTGCAAAGTACCACACAGTATATACTAAGATCGCGGCAACGTTGGAGACAATCTGAGGAACCCATATCTAGGAATGCGGATTATGAAGATGCAAGAACTGCCCATAACATATTCACCATGATGTGCACACCTCTCTGTGCTGGCTATGTGAACCGGGCATATTTGATTTGTATTATATGCAGGATCAATTTTAGGAATTCTCGAGCCTATGGACTCACTTCTTAGTCAGTGTTTAGAGCTCGCTGTGAAAAGGCTCACTGACAGGTAGTTCCCCGCTCTTGACGATCGATACCTTCTGTACAGGCCTATCTCCTGCAGACTTCTTCACCTTCTCGATTTTGCTAACGATGTCCATGCCAGCGAGCACTTCCCCAAAAACGACATGCCGGCCATCAAGCCAAGAAGTGACCACAGTCGTAATGAAAAACTGGCTACCATTGGTGTCTTGCCCAGCATTTGCCATCGATAGCAGTCCCGGCCGCGTGTGTTTTAACTTGAAGTTCTCTGTCCTTGTCAGTTCGGATATCATGCAGCGATTGGAACCAGACCATCTGGAAATTTTTCGCCGTAGATGCTTCGCCCACCAGTACCGTCGAAATTGGTGAAATCTCCACCTTGAATCATGAATTTATCAATTACTCTATGGAATATCGTATTTTCATAGCCATAACCCTTTTCACCAGTCGCCAGAACACGAAAGTTCTCCACGGTCTTGGGAACAGTTTTGCCATATAACCCGAACTCGATACGACCCAGGAACTCATCACCATGATTCACATCGAAAAAGACCTTGTTCGTAATCAAGGGACCGACTTGTGCGGCAATTTGGGTAACCAAAAGAGTAAGAATGCAAATGACTTTCATCTTTCTCTCGTTGTAGTCGCAAGACTTGTAAAGTATTCGAGCGGTACGGGCCACGTAAATGCTCGTTCGTGCAACTTGACAGAACCTGTCGAAAGCTTTCCTGAGTTCGTCACAGGAAGTGGGCCTTCACCAAATTCCACCGAATCTAAAGCCCGTGCTCGTACTGATCAAGTGTCCGGACCTCAGGTGTGGTGCATACCGTAGGTAAGGTCGGTACTACCGTATCAGGTACCTTCTGTAGTACTAGTACCGTACTGATGTTGGGCTCCTACGTCACGTGAGACAACTAAAACACACAAACATCAAAACTGCATCTACACAAATCAAGCACCAATATCAACAACAAGTCACGGTCCTTCTTAACCAGTCAATAACTAGCATAATCTGCTGGACCACCTGAGAAGGAGAATAGACTGTGATGTAGGATGGCGGAAGAATCAGGCATGCTGGCTAAAGTTGTAATGAACCTAACCTATAGTCTTTTATTTCGTCCCTTGCAATTTGAAGAGTTCGCAATGCTCCGATTGTGGTGCCAAACATCTTATCAGCCAGACTGCATGAGTGTCAAGTTTCTTTCAGAATTGTAAGTTGTGACCAAGTGCGGAGACAATGTCACATCTATATTTTGAGCCGCAAGTTGTCCGGCTCGCATTGCTATACATATAGTCAAGATGTTGTAGCCAGTGCGGCGTTGACCTCTAAATATTTGAATGTGAGTCAGAAATGAAGAGCGGAGTATAGCACCGCATATCCTACCTCTAGACCTAGGCATGTATTTACGTCCGGCGGTCTCCTGCTGAGACGTGCAATCGGAGACGAAAGCTCTACCGAAAGCTTGTGAATTGAGCAACAAAAGCGTGTCCGAACCATGAAAATTGTTCGGCAGCGTTATTAGTGCAGATTTATATTCAGTCGAGTGTAGGCGATGAGTGCGCCGTTACATTCCTGGATATCGAATATCATGTCCTTAAAAATGTTTCTATCGTTGACACCGTCCAGAAATCTCAAGCTGTATCACATTTCCCGTGTTGAGTGTGCTTCATTCGGATTCGAAGTCGAGTAGAGGTTTTGGTGGGACCAATACATGATTCGTTGTGTATGGTAAGTCATCGGACCCCAGTCCTGGCGGCAGAGATGGCAACAGAGCACTCTCCATTTCTTGCAAAGCCAGCTTCGAAAGTGGGAAGTGAGATTCGTCATCGTTTGATTGTTGCCCGAGGACTCGAGCATTATTACTTTGTGCTGATTCTGAAGAGAGCAAGCTGCGCCTGTCCGCAGAATGATTCATACGAGAATTATCCTGGAGTCTGGTATTGAGATGAGCTGTGGTTAGGCGTCGAAGAGAGCTTGCTTGACTTGAAGCACCATAGACACCAGTGGTAACGTCGGTTTCCTGCTGATTTTCTGTCGAGCGTCTCGTCCCTATAATCACTTCAAATACGATGCAATGAATACCTCTGTCACGCTTAAGAGCTTCGGTCTCAACTATAGAAGGTACTTCATAATTATTGCTGGACGTGCTGGAAATTGATCGAGGAGACAGGCCGGAAGACCTCGGGGTCGCTCGATTATTAAGGTCCAGAACAACCTCCACGAAATAGCGGAATGACACAGGTCCTGCTGATCTGACAGTCGGGAAGAGATCGGCTGGAGCGCGTAGTCGTGGAGAGACTGCATACTCAAGTGTCATCGGATTGATCAAGAGCGGAGATATGCTCTGACACAAATCTTTCCGAAATGATTGTGGTGCTACATCAGCTGAATAGAAACGCGATAGTCGATACAATGTCGCTATTATACCATGCATATTTTTGATTGCTTTGACGTGATTGATCTGTATGTTCAATGTAATACTTTCGCCCTTCAGAAATCCTGATCGCAGAAGTTTCACAGAAGTGTGCACCTTCATGGAGGCATCCTTCGCTTTCGTATCAGACTCGAGGTAGCGCACTAGTGGTAGAGCCAGGTTGCTGACATCAATGTTATCAGAAAAAGTCAGATCCTTCTTGCAAGTACTTCGATCGCGTGATAGAATAGTGGACGGTTTTTGCAGCTCACATCTTAAGTTGTAAGAAATGCAGCCACGACCAAAGTCTACTGTAGATGGCAACGACATCATATCAAATTGGAACTCAAATTCGAATACGTTTTTTCCAGCCTGCATCACAGACGAATGCCATTCGCGGACTGGAGAAACGTTATCACTCACGTTTCTATTTCGAGACGACATGTGATTTGGTTTTGTTGCTGTACCACAATTGTGTTTTCGTTTTTGACCCCACAAGGTTAGATGCTTCTGGAACAACATAGTTCTCACTCGACTCTTCCCGGCTCCGATGCGCACGATCCCCTGGAAGGTAATTCTAAGGTATAAAACCTTGGTATCCTTTTGAAAACTTAGATTCACTTGCCCGCGCACTGTGTCGCCTGGACCGTAGGTCCTGTGTGGTTCTTCGAGCTCGATGAACAAGTCCTCCAGCCGCCTTCCGAAAAGTCTTTTCAGTGATTTCGCTGTAGTGCTTGAATGTCCTCCCTGCTCGTCGTCATCATCATCAGAGCTGATACTTCTGTGGTCGAGCATATCTATCTGTAATGTTCCGGTATCACGAACTGATCGCGCAAGTTCATTCGATTGTGAACAAGCCTTAGTCGACATGAATCTTTTGAGATGCACCTTCGTAATACATTAATGCTTTCCGGCAGATTCACACATCCCTTATGTTAATCCTCTTTTCTGGTACTTGCCGCTATGGTCTGAAAGACAGCTCGATGAAGCAGGTCGCTTCGAGATCGTGTACCTAGACCACTGAAAGCTCCAATACGCGATCTGATGTCAACAACTAAGCAGACTGTACCGGACGCTTACACAGCTGTAGATAATTGGAGTCTACTGGCTACAGATCAAGCCTTCACCACTATATCTATGGCGATCGTTCGAGCAACGTCCTTCTGCTGCAGCTGCGCTTTGCACTGAACACTTCTGAGTACTGCCTTTTGAATACTGCCTATGGTAGGGGCATCACTCTGACAGCAGTGCATACCATCTCATGGCTGATGCTAGATTGCGATTAAATTGTATAAAGCTATCACAAGACGTGTCAACGCACATACGATACATACCTATTCATGTACGTAGAGATCTATGCATGCGCACGATGGATCTATGTAGTTGAGTGAATATGGCTCCACCATATCGTGTCTCCACGGGTATCGTACCTACAGTACCTGTTGTGGATCCATGACAAGTTGAACTTGGATACCCGTGGACGTGATTGAACGCCACAAGTCGATCAACCACAACGTTACAAAACTCAGTTGTGGCTGACTTATGCGTATACATAGGTAACAGATAGTACCCATAGCTATTCTCGAGACATCGGCATCGTAACCTAGTTCGACGTGCTCACAACCGCAAAGACTTGCCTTGACATTAGCTAGTCATATAGTCATGAAAGTATTCGCGAGTGCCGTTCTGTCACCAATAAAGTGTCAATCTCTGCTCAGGCCGCTGAACATCTCTGTCCAGAAGATGGTATTGACCCAATCAGTACTTTCAGCCCATATCTCAACTAGGGTCGTACCACAAGTCACAGGTCAGGTGCCCCAATGTGCAGCTGTATCTCTGACCTATGGTAGCAACGACAGCTACTGTGGACTCATTCTTGAGACAAATCGGACGTGGTATGGAAACTAGTCCTGCTAACAAGTTGGAGTCATGGGAGAAGCTTTTTCACATGTCAAGCCAAGACCTCAAAGCAAACGGGCTTAGCACGCGCCAACGGAAGTAGGTCTACACATAAAGCGGCTTTGCAACTGCTTGCTGATGCTTTTTAGGGTACTTTCCAACTCAAGGCGCAAGCTTGCGAGCTGAGTATTGAAGGTGTGTACTGACTCATGCAAAGTATCTATTACGATGGACAGAGAAGTTTCGGCAGGGAGAATCTCTGCAGGCACTACCTACCATGAGAAAAAAGGGCGGTGAGCAGTCACTGGGTCTATGGCTCCCGTACTCGACTGACAGTTCTAGGAGGTGAAAGGCAACGCAAAGCTACCGGCAACTAAGTTGAGTATGGGAGCATGATCAGTTACAGGACATACAGCACATTAGTCAGTTTTTCACGCTACTGCTATCATAGACTTCAGGCGCACGCTGCACACCTTTGTACTACCTTCAGCTTCTAATTCCTGCAATAGAACCAGACGACATTTGAAATTTATCGTAACTAAGGATTTTTTCACTTGGTGGCCCGTGATATCATGTGATAGCTTGTAGGCCTGATCGCACGTTGGTACCGCATGAAACTACATCTATCTCGACGTGGAAGAGCGTCAATAGCTAAAATATGTGCTAGGACACTGGCAAAAAAGTTGAGAACATGTTGTGCTGATTTTTCTTGAAAATCCTCTCTGTGTATTCGATATAACAGAAGTCACAGCGAGCGCCTCAGTCTAATATGGTCCCCCAACAGTCTCCCCAAGATTTAGGCCACTGAGAGTACGTAGATAGCCAAAGGGCATTCAGAATTGTGGAACTGCCTCGGGACGCACATGTAGAAGGCCAAGCTGGTGGTTGTTTTTAGATGTCAAGACATGTCTGATGTACTTGCGATCCATTCACACCTAAGCATCTACGAGATGCGATCAGAACGTTTTCAACTTACAACACACAATCAGGTGTCCGGGCATTGAATCTAATCGTGTTTTGGAAATTTTCGAGCAGAATCAGTGCACTCAGATCGTATACGTACTTGAAGATTCGCAACGCAAGACTCCAGCGGAGCTCGAAATGCTGGAATGTATGACCCGATCGAACGGTACGTGTTGCAGACATGCCGAAATCACGTGCGTAGAAACGTCTACGGTATCACATCCATGTATACGGTAGCTATAGCGGTACCGGTATATCTCTCAAAGCAATAACGCTACTTCGGCTATTCATTGCTGGCTATAAGTAGTACTTGTGCTCGAGTGACCCCAACGAGATCTAGATCTGCCTATCTATAAATACCTACATGAGATTCCGACCGTTTCCTACCTACACGAATGCTCTTTTCCCCTGCTTTGTTTCAAAGCGAGCGGATTCTCTGATGCTCCATCTTAAGGTCGCATTGTAATGGATTCATACGTCCTTCGGCTAGTAGACAAAATTGCCAACGTACCGCAGAACCATCACAAAGTGTTCGTAACAGAACATTGGGGGAGGATAACGGAATTTTCAGGGCTCGCCTAGAGAGCGGAGACAATCAAATCCGACTATCTTGAGCGTGTTTAGCCTTCTGTTGAACTTCGCATGCAAAAATATTAGACAATAGATATATGCACGGCGGGTGGGCGATCAGTCATAGTAAATGCTGCGTACCGAACTCCTAGTACGACGTGGGAATTCGATATATCCTCTGCTACAAGGGGTTGTTCACCAGCCTTTCTCCTTTGTTTTTGAAAATTATCCATGGCCGACGTAGCAGCCAATAGAAAGAAGAATCAACATGACCTGGATAAACCCTGGACCCCACAGCTAAAAAGACTTGACCCAAGGTATGTGATCTAATTGGCTACTGGATGTGTTGATTCCCTGCATGGTAGAAAATACTCCACTCGAAATGTTTCGTAACTGCAGGCTGTTGAGTGTTCCACTCCTGAGTGCCACCACCGTCGATGACCCTGAGCGCCAAATCGGGAGCCCAGCTGAATGGGTTTGGACCTTCTCTTCGCTCGAACGCAGTCGAGGCAATCGCGCGATGGAGGATTCCAACCATTGGACCTGGAAACCCTATCGATCCCGGCACGGCCACCCGTTCGTGCATCCTTCCAGAGCAGCTGCCTCCAAACTTTAGTGCAACCTTGTTCCGCAAAACCATTTCAGAGCATAAAATTCGAACTTACCATAACAGGGCATCTCTTCTTCGCATTGGCTTGCACTCAGGCACAAATTAGTGAAGCCGAAAGTTGTCTACTCCTTGTTATCGAAAGTAGCTCATCGAACTGGTCATTTACATATTATCACATCCTCCCACAAGTCCGTTCGCAATGACAACGAGAACTTAATAGGGAGCGACCTTCGTTGGACGACTGAAATCACTTCAAATGACGAATACACAATCACTACCGATACAGCATCCAGTACGCACGTCGCGTCGTGTTTCAATGAGCAGCGAAAAGATTCTGTCCAGCTCTGTCGTCAAATCCTCATTTGAGCCCTACCCCCCTCAATCAGTCCCGCTCAATATGGGTAGTCCCAATACGAAGAAAAAGATCAGAAGGCCTTCTGAAACTGCACCTGTTCTTTGTCAACATTGTGGCAAGGTCAGTGACATACATTGTTATCTTTCAAGATTGATCTAACATATCTACGCAGAACTACAAGCATCAGCAATGCCTTGTGAAACATTTGTATAGGAGTCCTTTGCTTCACGCCTTCTAATATGCTAATTTTTCAGATGGGAGCATTCTCCGTATTGGGGTTCAATTCCGAATTCTCAACCTCTATCGAAGCATCAGAAAGTTCAGCTTCTCGAAACAGCTAGTATATTGTGCAAGTTGAGCGGAAGTCCCAATCTCACCAACGGTCATTCTCTGTCGCCTTCGCCCTTTGGCACCTCACAATTATCGAATGCCGATTTCAACTCACGAGGCTCAGGAATAATTTTAGAAGCAGAGGACGAGGAAGAAGAAGATGAAATGGATAGCGGAGCGGGTGATAGCTCTCCACATGGAAATTCAAGCACAGCAGTAGATGATGACGATGACCAGGAGATCTTTGGTAGAATGGACCAATAGCATCGCCACTTCAACATCACTTCTTCCCTCAAGCCGATAGCATCGTGCAATCTTGACTAACGTCTTTGAATCATCACTGCAGTGTTCAAATTGGTGAAGCATGAAATTTCGAAGACGAAGCACGGCGATCTGGCCGGAGACCATGGTCATGACCACTCTATTCTCGCTGAAATCTTGTTCTGCTAGTTTTTGGCATGCGAATAATGAGGGCAGTTCGTGTCCAGAGGCTCTGGTCGAGATCGAATTAGCTGCTTGTAGCTCGTCCCGTGCCCATAGCCTTCGATATATGCAATTACACGTTGCCTTGTGAGACGATTGTAGCCCGGTAGGCTAGAAACTCACAGATACAATAATTTCTCACTAGCCTGACAGAAGAGCACCAACACGCACTGCGTAGAGAACGTATGCGTCAAACTTGAGATTATTTGCTAGACATCATCATATGATAGATATCATGATGCTATACCCATGGCCAACTGCAATCATAGGGGGACTTTTGCACTTGACACGTATTCTACTTCATACTTAAGCTTAAGCTTGAGCACTGACTGTTACTACTTATAGCTCACCGAAAGTAGCGATGGTCACAGCTAGTGAATCAGAAGATTCTGTAGTGCTGGTTTGCCACGTATACATATAGCGATACTGGTTGCTAGTGCTCCCTGCAAGTGCCGATGAGCTTGATAGCGCTTTCAATGTGTAGAATATGCAGTTTGTCGAGCTCATGCTCCTTTCCCAAGGTAAGTGCTCTATATATTACGACGAATGTCTTCCTGAGCTATCCTGTCAACTTTAAAAAAAGCGAAGTCATGGGTATCATCATCGATTTCGTCGTGTGCGTGACCTATATTTTGAAGCGACAACCACGAGGACCGTTGTACACACTACGCATACATGTACCGATCTGTAAACACGGTACACCTGTCTAGATCTGTTCGGAAGAGGTCTAGATCTATGCGAATCACACAATTCACGTGCCCACTAACATTTCTTTTCGCATTCATGTTGCTTTCTTCAAGGAGCAGTGGCTTGAATGTAAAGTTCGAACTCGAAGGCAGTGTAATTTGTGATAATTTGTCTGATTCACATGCAAGGTTAACAGCAAACTAGTGCCTAGTCCCCATGTTCGTATACCTCTAATCCTGCTATTATTGTTCTTGAGATTTTCGGCAGTGGCTCGTAATATTCACAATGAGTGAATTACCGCATTCTATCTTTGGGAGTGAGGACCCACAGCACTTACATGATGACGAAGTTGAGGAAATGGTTGATGATGAAACAGCAAACGTGGATCTTGAAATGTCTGATTCTGACGATAGCATTGATGATGGTTTCGCAGAGAATGTATCTGAGCACGATAGACTTGAGGATGAAACACGCGAAGAGACATTTCGAGACGAATCCGTTCAAGGATTCTTCGGTCACACGAATTCGATTTATTGTGTAGCAGTCTCTCCCTCCAACGTTGACCTTTGTGTAACTGGAGGTGGCGATGATACTGCGTATTTGTGGTCAATCGCGACAGGCGAGAAGATTAGCATGTTGGAGGGTCACAGCGATTCGATAACTTCAGTAGAGTTTTCCATCGATGGCAAGATTCTCGCCACTGCGAGTATGGACGGCACAATCAGGATTTGGCGGATGGAAAATGTTTCGGCAAAGGGTGACCTTTTGCACGTTCTTGAAGCAGGCAGTGAAGTATTGTGGATGCATTTTCATCCTAGAGGGCATGTATTGATCGCGGGCACTTCTGACAGCACCGTTTGGATGTGGCAGGCCATGAAAGGAGAAGTCATGCAAGTATTCGCTGGACACACTGCCGCATCGAACTACGGATGTTGGGCATCTGATGGCAAGTCCTTCGCCTCAGTCAGCGAGGACGGTACTATCATACTGTGGGACCCAACGACACCATTGCCAAAAAGAAGATTGGAAACTGCTCAAGACGACCGTTTCAGCGGTGGAGAGTCAGGTTGGAATGTCATCGCTCTGGATATGTCCGGATTTATATGCACGGTCGGGTCATCTGAAGGGAAAGTTAAGGTCATCAACCTGCAGACTGGATCGTTGATAGCGAGTCTGGAAACGCAGGCGGATTCTATTGAAGCCATCGTGTATGCTACGTCCTTGCCGCTACTCGCTATCGCTTCTATTGATGGCACAATTGCATTATACGAAGTACCGTCATTAAAGCTGCGGAGCATAATCCGGCACGATGACGCTGTGGTTGGCCTACATTTCGAACGATCTACGCCGTATCTATTTAGCATATCCACAGACGCTACAGTACGTCAATGGGATGTTCGAACATCGCAAGAAGTCCACCAATGGCACGGACATCAAGACTCGATATTATGCATGGCAGTTCAGCAGGGTGGTAGCAAGATCATCACGGCAGGAGACGATAAAGTTGCCTTGGTTTTTGCGATCGCGTAAAGTTGTTCTATATATGGTTGGCCCTGCTCATTAGGTCCACTGAATCGATCAACAAAGAGGAATACTGCACGAGTACAATGAAATTTGGGCAGTGGACTCTTGCACTGACTCACATGAAGCGTATCTATAAGATAATGTCTGGTATGGCGGATATACGGCTAACCCATGAGGTATTGTCCTTGAATAGGATGAGATACTTTGCCATTTGAGCAGTATATTCGTGCTGTAGCTTATGATATCGTGGCACAGCACTCGCAGGATCACAGGTGCTTGTAGGCATCATCGAGGTCCCATAGCATACAAGTCGGGTCTCAGATAGGACCATGCTACTGTGGGCAGGCATATCAAAGACAGGCATATCAAAGACAGGCATATCAAAGACAGGCATATCAAAGACAGGCATATCAAAGACAGGCATATCAAAGACGGAAGATAGGGAATGAGCGCATCTTACGTGCTTGGACTGTATTTGTGATAACGACACCAAAGCTGGAATTGCGACAGACTCCTCGCGCTGTCAATTGCAAACGTTGTACAATTATCAAATCACAATAGTTTGTCTCTGATATGTCTGTGGTATTATTTCGTGAATGTGCAGTGTGCCAAGTAGCTCTAAATGTGTGTAACGTCAAAAGGTTCATGGAAAACTGCAGTGGTCCTTGAACGACAGAATAGTGCGTTCCACACGCACAAGGAAAGTTTGTTATTGTTCGAAGCCCGAAGATCTAAACTTGTGCATTGTGATACTCGGTCAGTCTTGGCACGGAACGTTACCACAGAAATATGAGCGCTCATCCGCTATCCTCGTAGAATTGTACTCTGGTAACGACTTGCAAGTTCCGAAGGTGCGAACTCCATGCAGGTACAACCTGCCGTACTCGATACCTACCGTACCTACCAAGGTCCAATCATGCTAGATTTGAAGTTTGGAAGAAACTCGTGTACAGCCACAAATTCGAGACGCAAGAGTACTGAACTCCACGGAGTCGAAAGCACTGCCACGATGCCTGACAGCCTGCGCCATTGCAATTGGTCTTGCCACGTTCGGTAGTGCACTAAGCTGTACTCGAGTGCTCGCACATTTGAGTACGACCTTGGAAGCACCGCAGTATGTGTCTACCTATAGGTACCGAGCCGTTGCCACTAAATGCGAGCCATGATATATTGTCACAATTCTAACACGTTTTGGGTCGGCCAGACTGTGCCTGCTCGAAATGGAGTAGACCCATGGCCAGCAGCCCGCACTTCCTACTCTGAAGTCCATGAACGGCCCTATAGCCTCTGACGAGCTGTCTAATCAAATCGAGACGAGTCGTGCTATAGATGCTATGAACACGATCGCACACAATCGGAACATCTATGGTTGGTAGCATTTATGTGAGCATCAATGTCGTTGGCCGGCAGCGGAATCCGAGCCCGGACATGGATATGCGCAAGAAGTGCAAGATGAATTCGGCAATTGCAGCTGAGCACGCGAAGCAATAATTGAGGCTATGACCCTATGCAATACGCAATTCGCCACAGGTGGCTTGCCTCCATCAGCCCTAGGAGTCTTCAGGTCCCCAAGCTGTGGCGAGTGGCTGCACGCGATTCAGCACAGACTCGAGTAATAAACACCAGCTGGACAGTCAAGCAATTGCGAATAGGGTGGATCTACATCACTCGCGCTAGCTCGAGCTCTCATGCCATGTTACCAGAACGTACTTGGAGCACACACTCTCGCATTTCAACTGGAGTACTCCTTTGCGATACTTTAGCCCTGGTTTGACACAGAAATTAATTACCCAAGTCATATCAAGCTGCACATGACCCATGCATGGGTGCGCTGGGTAGGATGTACTTTGGAGACATTTCCGAATAAGGCTATAGCTACAGTGTCCTGACGAAAATGATGAAAGTAAACAGATTTCCCTTACCAACCACAGTGAAGGGGCGGAAACTTTTGCAAGAGTACGTTTGGTAGACATGAACGCGCTGCACGTTATCTGAGCTACAATTGCACATCTGAACATGTATAGCTACGAATGACTTGGCTACAGTTGATATGACCGAACACTTCACTCCTTTGACTCGTTATACAGATTGTACAGGATCAGTTAGCTTGGTCTGAATTCCTTTTCCTTGTGAGATTGTAGCTTGTTGATCACGAAAAGCTGATTGTGATTTGGTTTATATATATGCTGTGATCATGCATATGATGGCTATAGCTGCAGAACAAACCTGACTTCCGGCCCCTCCTCGGTCGTCGTGTAAACTCCAAGGTTTGCATAGGTACATGACGTCCACTGAGCCACCGCCTCCAGATCGACCTCATTTTTTCTGCCGGCTCGTGTGGAAGGAGATCTGCCCACGAGCCCACGAGTCAGTAGACGGCCATCTGGGCCATTACGCATGCCATGCGTTCGTACTAGATACCTTGTGCCTCGACTGCACTACTCGCAGGACTGAGATACAAGATTCCCTTGTTCTGCTAGCACTTGCCCTGCTCTTCGTTGGCCATCATCAAGTTTCATTACGCTACTATACAGGTCCTGTCGTCATCTACTCCGCCGACACACAACGAGCGGTTCTAGTAATCTGGGCTCATATCTGATCACATCCATCTCGGAATCTATGGAAGGGTATAATCAGTCAGACTCTGACTTGCGAAACAAGGCCAATTATGTCGGTGTGTCTCCAAACCCGGCATCCTCCTTATCATGGCCTATGAGCTATACTTCTGCGGCGCCGAGTCATGAGCGTTCAGCAGCAGCAGCTGGATCTAGTTCGCCCACTATTGTGTCCGCAACAAGCATGAGATATGATCCAATTCGACATGATCACACCGAAGCTCAGACAGGCCGATTTGCTCGTCCGATGATACCCGATCTTATGCAGCAGAAACGCAAGCGACTTGAAGAAAAATTACATTTGGATAAACCGACACAAGTCTTCTCATATGAACCTCAGAAAATAGTTATACCAACGAATTCACTACAGAGTGGGAAGCGTAATCATGTTTGCGATATTTGTGGAGCGACTTTTACTCGTCAGCACAATCTCAAGTCTCATTTCCTGACGCATACGTCTTCCAAGAAGGAATTCATTTGCTCGAATTGTGGAAGTGAATTCAGAAGATCGCATGACCTCAAAAGACATCAAAAATTGCACACTGGGGAGAAACCTTTTGCGTGTGGCACTTGTGGACGTAGATTTGCTCGAGCCGACGCACTTGGACGTCATACAAAGTCATCCGGGGACGGTGTTTGTGTCAATACTCGAAAGTCGGACAGCGAATCAGAGACACCATTAGAGATACAACACGACTTGCGCAATGCTTCTTTCATCCGCGAATCTGACCAGTCTGAGACAAGTCTCAGCTACGCAGTTCAAACCGATTCTCCCTCTGCTGTAGAGCAGGTCAACAGCAATCACTTGCTTACCGATTCTACCAATTTTCTTAAGGTTCGGACAGAACCGCCGAATGCCATGGAGAACCATGAAGAACCTGCTACAAGGAATTCCACATTTGCTACAAAGCTGCCTCCACTACACACAGCCCTTGCAATAGAACAAGATAGATCAGAGCACCAGTACAAGAGCCCTACCAAGACCCGCGATATAATGTCTACCCCTCATTTCGGCCTTTCATTCGACTCGAGATCACTTTCCACGCATCCACTGAGTTTCGATCGAAATTCCGTTCCCGAAAATTCGAGCACACCTATCACAAACAATGTAGTGCAGGCAATGGTCCCATTACAGCGGTACCGACAATTGGAGCTGGAACATCAGGCTGCCATGGAACGAATAAGGCATTTTGAAGGTGAACATGGTACATAGCACGGTACAACGTCGAGACGCTGTACTTGGAAAAAGGCATCTACACGACCTTCATCGATCCGTTTCAACCACTCTTACACCTTGGACTCTATTACCTAGTACAGTACAATCGGACAACTTTTGCTGTACGCATTGATGGGCTTAGCTGAACATGTCAGCTGGAATAAGAGACACACCTGAGCCATTTTGGTTCATGGCTTGTGTCCTCGTTCGACTGCTCTCTGGGATTGCAAACCTACTGGCGGGAACAAGTGAGTCAAGCAATTTGTGATAACGTAGTCAGAAATAGAGTATACCTTGCGTCTGGAAAGGCCCTTGTGTTACAAGCATCACAGATCACATTTGGTTTAGCTGATACACAATCAGTTTTCATCCTGGAAGGATTTTCTATGTAGAAAATAGGTTTGAGACTGACTACCCGGGTGAATAGTATCGAAATGATGCATGTCTTCTTGACTTACAGATAAGCTTGCACATGTGTAGTTAAGCTGCATCCAAACATATATAGGGCAAGAACTACAACGTCGTGATTCCTTTATGTCCTCAAGCCTTAAATAGTATGATCAGTTGTTCTCTGCTCGCTTTCCTTAGGTGAGTGATTTACATAATGACCGTGTCGAAGTGCATATCTTAAGTTTCCATTTTGACATAGGTAGAATGCACTGACAGAGGTATCTGCACTTTCGCCTTTCAAACATCACAAGGAAAGGTTTCGATCGTTCAGTCAAGGTACTGCACGCATCCATGGCATCAACTCGAACGCACAAGGATCGATGGACTAATGATTGAACAACCGAAAGCGTACATGTGGACCGTCCATCACCATGCCACCCAACCTCGGTGCCGCAATTAGCACGATGTCAAGGTAGACACGGTAACGTTATGTGTGAAACCTTCTAGATCTATTTGAGAGATCGCTCAAGGAAAAATCCACATTGATTATCTCTGCTGACCCACACTACGCTGTTTCGGCCACTCAAGATACGTTCATTGTAATCAGCATCCTCCGAATCCTAGCTCTACATATACCTACATAAGCCACGATCTGAGCAACTTGGCTACTGAAGCACGAGAATGTTGAGAACGACATCACGGGCTTTTCATGCTTCCATCCTGAGAACTGCGTTTAGGCAGAATTTTAGATCAACATATAGCACAAACTCCTCCAGCTCAGTCAAACAGGGCAGTGGCAAGTATTTTGCACTTGCAGGCTTGACCTTAGCCGGTGGTGCTGGTGCTTATTATCTGTACGCGCAACGAAATTCCGGAGGGGAGCAGCTCGGCGTTGCAGAATCTCTTATCGCAGCCTCACAACCACACGATTATCAGTCTGTCTATAATGAAATCGTCGACATCTTAGACAGTGATGAATATGACGATGGCAGCTTTGGGCCTGTGCTCGTCCGATTGGCTTGGCATTGTTCTGGTACTTATGATGCGGCGACTGGCACTGGTGGTTCAAACGGGGCAACCATGAGGTTTGCACCGGAAGGTGACCATGGTGCAAATGCTGGACTTCACCTCGCCAGAGAGCGCTTAGAGGTCGTCCGTAATAAGCATCCATGGATATCTTACTCTGACCTTTGGACTCTTGCTGGAGTTGCAGCTATCCAAGAGATGTCGGGTGGAGATTGTATTGTACCATGGCGACCTGGTAGACAGGATCGGGATGTCGCTTTCTGTACACCGGACGGGAGACTTCCCGATGCTTCCCTGGATCAGGACCATCTCCGAAATATCTTCTATCGCATGGGCTTCAACGATAGAGAGATTGTAGCACTATCTGGGGCTCATGCTCTGGGACGTTGTCATACCGATCGATCCGGCTTTTCTGGGCCGTGGACTTTCAGTCCTACTGTGCTGACAAATGACTACTACAAACTCTTGCTGGAAGAACGATGGTCTTATAAGGCTTGGCAAGGTCCCAAGCAGTTCGAGGACATGTCGACCAAGAGCTTGATGATGCTGCCTACCGATATGGCCCTCATCAAAGATAAAAAGTTGAAACCACATGTCGAAGCCTATGCCAAGGACTCAGATCTCTTCATGCGCGAATTTTCGGACGTCTTCGCCAAGCTGCTCGAGTTAGGCGTCCCATTCTCGAAAGACACGAAACCAATGAAATTGACACCGGTCGTTTAGGCTTTTCCCTTGCCATCTCGTCGCGTCCGTTAAATTGCGCCAATGAGTGTAATTGGGAGTCCTTGTGATGATGACCAGGTCAATCGGTCACCAGACGAGTAGGACCATGCAAAGATGATAGACTTAGACATAGAAGCAGTCGTTATAGAATTTCACCCGCGTCTTGCATTGTCTTATTACCATATAGGGAATTTTTCCGTTGAAGTCTCGGGCTCAAGATTCTCCTGATCGAGTATATCTGAGAAGACTTCATGACTCACGGTATCGGTACTGCTTATCCGCACTTCGATGCCTGCTGTTTCTGCGATTTCTGTATACAGAAGTCAAGGATTGTGGAGACCCCATGCGGAGTACTACCGGTATCTACGGTAGTACCGTAAGCCATCACGTCAGGGTCAGCATGCTTCCCCGCGTTCTCTCATGAATTGGATCTTCCCGAACCTTGGCTATTGTAAAAAGGATCGCTAACTCACGAGCGTCATTCTGAGTCTAATTACCAAGTGGCCATTCGCCGGACTGGTGTCGCATTCATTGTGTCCCTTCATCTTCCATTCACAATGAGTCAGATTGTAGAATGTCCTCATTTGGATCAATCAATCCTTTCGCTGAGCCCGCATGGTACGGGGCGATCAAGTCTCCGTTCTACAACGACTCGCATAGAAGACTGAGATCGTTTATCAGGCAGTATGTCGACACTCATCTACCGCCCGAGAAGTGCGCCGAGTGGGAAGAACAAGGTTTCGTGCCCGAGACGGTGAGAATCAATCACATCAGGCAGGGCTTTCTCGTTCCAGGCATTCCGGAGGAGCATTCGTACGGGCACAAGTTACCTGCCGATATCCCTAGGCAGGAATGGGACGCCTTCCATAGCTTGATCTTGGTCGACGAGACGGCAAGGATTGGTGTTTTGGGGGTCATCTGGGCATTATCGGGAGGGACGTCTATCGGCCTACCGCCCTTGCTCAATTTTGGGACGAAAGAGCAGATTCACCGCTTCCTTCCGAACGTGCTAAATGGCACCGAGAGATTCTGTCTGGGTATCACTGAGCCCGATGCTGGCAGTGATGTCTCTGGCATCGTCACAACAGCAGTCAAGACGAAGAGCGGACAACACTATGTTGTGAATGGCACCAAGAAATGGATGTATGCATAAATTTATGGATTATTTCTTGTGCTCCAGAACACTAAAACATTGTAGTACTAACGGCATGTGGGCCGACTATTGCACTTGTGCCGTTCGCACTGGAGGTCCAGGTCAAAAGGGCATTAGTATGCTCGTGATTGCATTGAATTCGTCCGGTGTGAAGCGAATTCCTATAAAGAATTCAGGCGTCAATTGTTCGGGATCTGCATTTTTGCACTTTGAAGATGTAGAAGTTCCTGTCGAGAATCTGCTTGGCAAGGAAAATCACGGGTTCCCAATAATCATGAGCAATTTCAACAACGAACGCTTGAGCCTGTCTATATCGTCCATCAGGTTGGCGCGTATCTGTGTCCAAGATGCCTGGACCCACGCTCTGACAAGAGAGACTTTCGGCAAGAAGCTGATAGAAAATCAAATTATCAGAGCCAAATTCGCTGACATGGGTAAAGCGATCGAAAGTTCATGGACATTGATTGAAAGTCTTGTCTATCACTCTAATGCGTGTTTACCTTCCGACCGTAGTAGAGACTTGGCCGGTCTGCTGGCTTTATCGAAAGTGCAGGGGTCCAGTACGCTTGAGCTCGTCAATCGTGAATGTCAACAGATCTTCGGCGGTCTTGGCTACCAGAGAGGCTCAAGAGGTGGTCGCGTTGAGCAGATCTCTAGGGATCTACGTGTGCAAAGTGTCGGAGGGGGTTCGCACGAAATTATGCAAGACCTCGCGATAAAATCCGCTCTGAGCAATTATATACGCAGAGAAAAAGAGGCACAGGCCAAGCTATGAGAGCTCGTCGTCTGTGTGCCAAGAAGTTGAAGACATCGGTCAGCCTACTATCGATGCGTATTTTCGGTAGCATTGTCTTTCGACCTGTATGCAGCACTCATCAAATACTCATTTAGGGACTTTAGTGCGGCGCGGGCTGGATTGAGGCCCGCACGACTATTGACAAGTGTTACAGTCTTATTTCTGAGAATGCTCTTGTCGATGGTGGTATGGCGCTTCACTAGTACATCGCTGCCGTCATAGTAAACTGCTATCAGAAATAGAGCAACTGTAGCTGCTTTAGACTTGCAATTTTCATCGTCTGTGATTACGATCTGCTCAATTTCCAATTCCAGTGTGCTGAGATAGCTTTCGATCAGTGCGAATGTCTTGTGCATCTCTCCAGCACCTCGCTTTCCGGCATTGACAGGATAGTGCTTGTAGCCAGATTGATCAGTCGGCAATTGCGCATTGATTGACAGATCAATGATTTTAAATTGTTCCAGGTCTTGGACATGGACTCGGTCTGCTAGGAATACCGAGGTCTCACGTACTCGAACTATGTGATGTTCTCGTTTTGTTTGCATTGCTTGAGCTGGTCGAGGAATGTCGCCGAATTTTAAAGTTTCTTGATCAGATTGGTTGGCATCAATTGTAATGTATTCATCAGGAGCACTCCAAAAAGTTGCAGAGTTCAAGCCTTGTGACCACATTTCTTCGTCATCTGCAGCCCCTTGAACGTAGTTGAAGCCTCGTAGACGTTCTACACCGTCCGGAACACACCTAGATGCAGTCACCAGAATCAGGGGATAAAAATCGGAGCTGTCGAAACGTCTAATATCACTTGAGAGATGAGATTCCGGCGTGATCCATATCGGTCGAATAGGTTTATCGAGTGACGCCAGTGCTGCCACATCAATACCAGTATCAAGAAGAGCTTGTACCCACGAGGATACCTGTTGACCAATTTGATGTGCTTCAGTCCGGCTGACAATCTCGAAAGGTACTTGTAGAGCTAGTTGATCCTTGGTCCAAGACCTGGATAGCATGGCTGCAGTAGCACGATTTATGACACTGCACCATATCGGAATGGTCTTTGACAGAGCGTCTGGCATACGTTTTCCACGCCTGGTAGAATCCACAACGATCAGTCCACCGAGTTCCTTTAGTAGCGGTAAGATGTGTAGATTCAACCTTCGGAGACTGAACTTGCAATGGTCAGTGTGACCATCAGTAGATTTGAAGTAGACCGAAGTCGGGTTCAGGTATGCGGGAACATACCATCTACCGCATCGCTCATTGACAGCCACTGGTAGATGAAAAGACTTTATGACTGTTTGAACGAATAGAGCGTCTGACCAAATCGAGCTCAGTCGGTCTGTGATTGACCTTACATCCTTGTGAACCCTTTTACTCGCTGCCGACAGTTCCTGGCCTACATCAAACAGCTCTGGACAGTCCTCGTCAGATGTATTGGTGAGCATGTGTTCAGTCTAATCAAGGAAGAGGTGATCTGAAAAAGCCCGCAGAATGTGAAATCAATGGCATGACATGTTTTGACATTGCGACCCAAAGACCACATTCATTGCCTGGACTCAGAGCATCACACTTCTTGAACAGTCTTCAACATGATGAAGTGGAATAATAGTGCAAGGATTGCTCAGCATTATTTCATGGCACAACTTTATGTTGTGCTTTGGTCAAGTCAGCAAAGGTAAGCCACAGCACTCATGCAGAGCTCGGAAAACAGCATTCAGATAAAGCATTCGAATTGGTTGCCAATGTCATCTGCTCGTAGTATAGTCATAAGTATGCCAATGTCTTATGGTTCTACATAGGCTCCTCAGTCCCCCGAGCAGTGCTTAACCGTGTTTACCTTCACACAGAACAATTAGCTATTTGCGGGACGATTCGTTGTTTAGGGCATTATCAACTAGTCTACTCTGAATCCAACAGCTGTGACATCAACTGTAGCAAGCAATTCGAAATCCTCACATGGCTTGCAACCAGATGTAAATCAATCATCTTGTTCGCCATCCACTTAGCAAGAAGCAATGCAATGAATTTGAAACTCGGGTTTATGGGATTGATAACGTTGACAACTTGTTTCATCCCAAGTCGCAATTGCCGACAAATGCCATGCTTTGCTCACGAGGCGACATGGAAGTGCATAGCCATTTCTCACGGCATACGCAAAGTATCGCAATCTCGATGCCGTGAGTAGAGGCCATCTATCTGATGCTAATCGTGTAGCACTATCGAGGTCGAGCCCAAACTCATTCTTGGCACGCTACGCTTCCGTGTGCATGTTCATAGACTAGCTAGCGGCATCAAGACTGCAGCTCTCGACAGCCAGAGGTGAACAAGGTCTCGTTGACCAGGTAGATTCTGCGTCGTAAAAGTGAAGTGGTCAAGACGAATCTGCGACGGATAATTGACTCGACACATTTGTCCGAACTCTAGCCGAGCTACCGCTGATAGTGTCATCTGGCCACATCACAACCTTGAAAATCTTCAGAATGCAGGTTTGAGTGGGTGGGTGGGTCAATGGTCAGGTGCCTCCATGTTAAGGGCGTATCGGATCATCCCCCTCCCTCTGCCACCAATTCTGTCAGCGATGACTCCTTCTCAGCCACATATCTGCAAACGTTTCCCAGATTCGACAATCATGAATCCGCGATCTAGATGCAGATCCTCAGCTCGTCAGCTCTTTGGTGTGCGGATGTCCTTTGAAATGGTGACCGATCGACTATGAGAATACTCTTGACAATTGTTGCCTCGGCTTCACATCGCACTGGTATAGGTAGAGTTGATTCATGTCTATGTCGAAGTGCTCTAACCAAAGAAATCTCATTAAAAACGTATTATATGATAGTCATTTCCCGCTTAATAAAACAGGCTATAGAAAAGGCTGCCAAGTAAATGGACATCTGTGCGCTCAAGACCATAACTCTTGGCAACCACTCCGAGCTCTACTCTGGTGGAAAGCTATTGACTGGCTCAAGTAAGACGATACCCTTCTGCTTGCATGAATTGCTGCTGATGTCGCTGTTGCTGTTGTTGATGCTGCTGCTGCTGGTGCATCATCAAGTCTATGCAAGGAGCATAGTCAGCCGGATAGTATTGTGGTAACTCAATTGGATAACTATCTATCGGTTCGTTGGGGTTAGTCGAGCGGCTGGTGTCGGAGTTGAGCTTTGGCACTTGGCCCGTCAAATTCATAGTAGAATACTCTGTACCATATATTTCGGGAGGCTGCATTCGCGCGGAGCTGTGAAGCTCTTGATTCTGCCAGTGAGCTACCAACGATTGTTTTGTGAAGGCTTGAGGCACGGTATTTGATGGTACTTGACGATGACTTCCTTGTGTCTGATGTTGGCCTACAGGGACTGATCCAGTATATAGCGAAATTGACTTCCGGAAATCTCGAGGTGAGTCTGATCCAATTGAGGAATTCTCCTGGGTGATGTATTGACCCGGAGACCTGCTCTGTAATACTGGCTCAAATGTACGATGTTCTGCTGGATGTCCTGTTTCAGTATTACCTGCCAGACGAATGTTCATTCTCGGAGATTTAGCTTGATGACCGCCAAGGGACATTCGAAGATAATGTATCTCTTGTCGCAAGGCTTCGTTCTCTGCTTTCGTTTCTCGCAATTCCACAACCATTTCGAGACATTGACTGATGATTACAGACTTTGAAGGACGATGAATGTGGGACAGCGAGGGTAGTTGCTGCGCAAGATGTGTGAATTTAGAGTTCAATGCCTCACGCCGTGTCCTCTCGACTGAATTATGCAATGCTCTTCTCTCGGCCAGGGTCTCTGCCACTGAGTCCTCGTCCTCAGAGGAAGGTGTCGTCTTTTTCTGTGGTGATTTGCTCGTTATCGTCATGCTTGGCGACCGGGTCGCGTGGCTGTGTATTGTAGAGCCTTTGAAGGGACTCGTGATGATATGGGAGAGAGGTAGAAGAACTCGATCGTAGTTGAGACGATCTGAAGCAGGAGGATGGTTGAGACTGAATTATAGACACCTGCAGAGAAACGGTTTTAGATAGAAAGTCGACAAGAGAAACCGTAATGGAGGAAGCTTTTTGGTGGAGGGCGATGGAGGGCGAGGGGGGGATGACAGGAAAGGCTTGCTCGACCAAAATTAGATCCATTGGCTCTTGGAGGGCGTGTCTGCTGGGAATTATCCTCTTTGGGAGAAATAGATGGCTCTGAGGGAGACGAGTATGAGGAAAGAGACTCAGATTCGGTTGATCCTCTGCAAAAGTTACCGAACTTTGTGTCTGCGGCTCGGGTAGTGGCGTATCAGACTCCCGAAGTCTGCAGCCTCGTCCAACACTTGGCCAACAACCTTGGCAACAACGCGCGAACAACGCCATCGGCTTCCCACACTTCGGAAGGCGCTGCTGCCAGCTGGAGCTCGAGACCTACACGGCCGACCGGTCAAAATGATGTCAGCTATAGCCCATACATGCCATGCATATGGATACGGACTACTATTTTAGCTATAGTAGTATTACGAACACGTATATCATTGAAAGTCGTTGTTTCGATTGTACCTGGGAGCCTGACAACTTTCATCTCCATACAGCTGTGCAGGCTTATAGCTAGCTATAGCTATAGGTACAGTACCTATAGCTGCAGCGATTGGCCATGGTGACCATGAATGACGATCTGCAGGAAAAGCTCGCTCGATCTTCATGGTAGCTCGCCTAACCACATGAGCATGCATATGTATGCAAATCGTGACACTCTTTAGAGCTACAAAGGACAACCTATTATCGATTGGTCAACTCATTCTATGGCACAAAGCCACAACCAACCCTTCATTCATGAGATAGTTTTTCAGAATGACAGATCACACCAGAATTTTTGTGGTTCATGTATTACATACAGACAGCAGCATTGTGATTTTAGAAGATTCACGCTAAATTGTGTAACCACAGCTGTAGACTGCCACAACTTGACTATCTGGTATGCAGAAGTCATTTTTAGCTATAGCTAACTTCGAGATCTCGTGCATTTACAGGATCTGCAGCAAATATGAGCAAAAGACTTGCCCACCTATAGCTAGATAGATTATAAGGGGAGTTTTTCCAACATTAGAGCGCCCATCGGCCGCGGCTGAAAACCTGAAGCTTGTTGATGTGGCTGCTCACTTGTGGCGCGGCTGTCAGAAGAAAGTCTATCCGAGAACCCACATCGGCCGGGTGAACTCTGGGGCACATCCGCATGAGCACCACAAGCCATCATGGCCATGACCAGTTCTACATATTTCAATCGATTGTGTCTTTCGCTAGGGCGGAAGCTGCACTACAACAAGAACTAGCAATCTCTTTTCGAGTGCGAAAGCGAAACAAATCTTTAGTTTGTGCACCAGTTGCCACCCTAGCGTAGTACGACACAATCGCATGGGCCGCACGTCTATATACATATATGTGCTTTGAAGTGCAAGTTGCGAGTCGCAATATTCTACTCAAGGGATGTCACGAATACTGGCAATCCTGGCAAATATACTGTATACGAATCACATACACCTCATAAACCACACACGGCTCGGACAAGTCATTTCTTTATAGGTAACACGCTTGAGTGTTTGAATACATTCTTCGTTGGACGAAATTTGAAGTTGCTTCACCACGTCTCACATGCTGAATTTATGAAGCTTATCAGCAACGTTGACTGTGGGTCAGCAATCTCATGGCTATTCACAATGAGAATGACACTGTAGCTATAGATTGTCCAAGATTTCCTACATTGCTTTGACTTCCGATCTACCTGCAGCCGCAATCAAGATCATAGCATTTTCGATCGCCTACAAATGTAGAAGCTTGTGACTAGCGATCGGAGTGCTACCAATTCTGTAGACTTGACGGATGCTGAAGTACTTCTTGTGCAACGGAGTTGAGATCCCTGATCTGCCTAGTGGATTTGCACCGCAGCCGTCATCAGGTTGGTGCAAGGATAACTGTTGAATTCCAAATTGCCCATTGAGTGTTTCGAATGCTGGCTAGGGTAATGCGGCTGCAGTACTCGCTCATCATAGGATGGTTGGGCCACCTACCAAGCATATATACTTGTGAGGTGAATACATGGGATCGAGTATAGGTGGCAAGCCGCATGGGAAGCACACAAGCATTGCCAAGAGTACATTTTCATATCTTGTGGCTAGGCATAATGAGCGTCTTGCTCCATAGTCAGTACGGTGCTTTCTTGCAATGCTCATGTACCACAATCCTTCCTATCCGCGCGATGTCCAGAAAAGTCCGTAATCTTGTGATAATCACTCGAGTTTGTTCGAATTGCATGGCGGCCTGGAATGTAATCCTTCCTGGCATATCGCTGAAACTTGTCGCGAGGCATTTGCAGTTACTGTGCAGATCGACTTGAGTCGCAGGCACAAATCAGTCGGGTGTGCTCTTCAGGTGCTTGTAACAGCGATGGCGCTAGCAGGTAACGTTCATGATGATAACAGCTGAAAGTCACCTCACAATTGTTTACTTTGCGACTAGTAAGAGCGGGCAAGACTGGCACTGTCATAGACTCGTTCTAGGTCATGGAGCGCTGTTTTCGAGCCATTCGGGAGAATTGAGTTGCTATCTTCAGCTTTCGAAAGGACACTTGTGGAGTCTTTAGGCACTTTGTGTGGATGTACGATGCAGAAGCATGGCTAGTCCTAGGTCTGTATACAATGCCCATGTGAAGGTATTGAGAATCTTCCTATCATTATTGTCATGATTGAAAAGCCGAGCTCCATCGCTCAGATGAAAGGAACCTAGATGTAGATATAGTCATAAGATTGTGCTTGACTCGAGTGCGCATATGTTGATTCGAATAAAAGGCTGCTTGAATTTCTTTCGATTTGGATAGATACCTACAGTAGGTAGTTAGGTACCAACATGTAGATCACTATTGTACTTACTGTATGTACGAAAGACAAACACAGGTCAATTGTAAGTGATCTGTGGCTTGAGTTAGCTGCGTCGCATGATCACGGGCGTGCTTTGACACGAAATACAACCACCCCCGTGTGTATTTACTTTTCCTGCATAAATGCGAAAGTGTATAGACGTGCTTTTCGACGAGGCAGTGGAGATGCCCCAGTCGTGTATGCCATTTCAATGAATCAGAGCAGAATAGCTCCCTAGCCAAGCTATCACCTTTGTCGAGTGAGACAACTGAAAATTGACAAAAATCTATACAACGGAATCGCTAAAGCCACTCTTCGACTAATCGTCTATACAGCGCTCCTTGTCTTAGCATGTCGTCGTTCACAGAGAGCTTTTGGACTGATGATCTGTCTAGTGGACTTACCAAGCTTTTCACCAGGTTGAATCAGGGTATAGTCGAGAACGAAGAAGTCATAAACCTTGCGAAACGACGAGCAGAGTCTGAAGAGCTTCATGGCAATCGGCTCATGCAGACTGCTCGTGATGCCTTCAAGAAAGATGGCTTTCAAATGGACGATGGTGCTAGTCTACGTCGCGCATTCGAAGGTATGGTCAAGGAAACTGAGCAGTCTGCCGCATATCACATAAAGATTGCTGCGAATCTGAACAACATGGTACTCCGACCTTTCGGTCGCTGGACTCAAGAGCATGCATCTAGAGTACAGACTTCGGAAAAGGAATTATTTTCCCAGATCAAGGAATATGGCAAGCAAATTTCCAATATCAAGAAATTGCGCTCAACATATTTCAATAAATGTCGGCTCTTGGAGGACTTTGAAGAAGAGAACAAGTTGGCATTTCCGGGCCACGATGGACAATCTACGCCCACGAAGGTACAGAAGAAGACTCCTGAGGACATCACGGCTGACATCAATTCCGTTCTGGACGACGAGCCGGTAGAGCTTGGAGAGATCGTCTACTCGTCCGCACAACTGCACGTTCTATTGGAATCATTGACAAAGTCGATCGCCATGAAAGATATCAAGCTACCGATTCTTGGTACCTTCGAACATGTCTCTTCCGGAAGCGCAATAGTGGAATGTATACAAAAGGTAATGGGAATAGACTCTTTGGGAAATGCCGAGGCGATTGGTCAGGACATGTTGAACAATGGTCTGATTCGCTACCTCGGGGTGGGAAGTACATTTGCAAATTCGTCCGTTCTCAACTACCAGTGGCGGGATAAAGCGTTAGCAGCCGCTGGCATAGTAAAGGCTGGTTCTAATGGGTTCGTCAGTCGTGCCGCTGCAATGCCTTATGTGGGGGAATATGTCTCCACGTACGTGGGAAACGAGCACTCTAACGAAAGTCCACAACAGCGACTACAGCGAGAGGCAAATCAAGCGAATGTTGTGTATCGAGAAAGCGTCCGTAAGGTAGACATTCTACGTACGGGACTGGAAGCCACAATCATGGAGCATTTACAGTTCATGGAGCGGTGCGAGCTCGATCGTCTGAAAGCGCTCAAGGCAGTGATGATGGATATCTCTGCAGCCATCTCCAATGTTATTCCCGGCATGAAGAGCTCCATGGATACTATGGTGTTATTTCAGGAATCCGTCAATCCTGCAGGAGATCTTCAGCACATGGTCGACTCATACCGTTCTGGGAATTTCGCTCCTCGAGTTGTCGTTTATGAAAATTATTACAACAATGTAGACGATCAGACATATGGCATTGACCTCGAACTTCGCGCGAGACAGGACCGTAAACGAGTGCCCAATATAATCTCCGCTATTTTGAGCTATATGGACGAGCACTACCCACAGATCGATACTGATACAGACAGGCAAGACATATGGTTGAAGCATGTACCTCTGCAGCTTGTGCATCAATTGCGAGCAGCAGTCAACGACGGGAAAGCCATTGACAAGAACGTCCTGCTTGATTTTGATCCCATCATCGTCGCTGCCGGATTAAAACTATACCTGCTTGAATTACCAGATTCTGTCATATCAAAATCTCTCTACGAACCGCTCAAATCAATTTACCTGAATTATGCATCAGAAGACGGCTCGGAAGACCGTATAACCGCCGTTTCTAACGTACTCCAACAGTTGAAAGTATCAAACATAGCAACACTCGATGCTATTACCATCCATTTCGGTCGCTTATTAGAATTGACCAATGCAGACACGATCTATCGTGCCAGCCTTGCGAAGACATTAGGACGTTGTCTCTTGAGGCCAAAGATCGAGAACAATGTGACACACCAGGACAAGCATACACAAAAGCTCTTCTTGGACTTGATTGATCACAAGAAGGAGATTTTCACCTTACTCAAACGAGTTAGCACTACTAGACCTCGAAGTACCACTGACGAAAAGGATCGCAAATTGCGCACCGAAGAACGAAACAAGGCGATTTCACAAGCTGGAAAACGATTTTCACCGAATGCTGTCACAGTGTCTTCCTCTCCATTGAGGTTGGAATCTCACTTGCCCGATACCAGCTCGAAGGATGACGCCAGGGAGCCTGTGTCATCTGTCAGTCGTAACTCACAGGCATTACGCAGCACCACAGATGACGAGCCATTCCAGCCGCCAGATGACGTGCAATCAGATGTGGTTTCCCTAACCACAAATTTTGCAGCTTTAGCACATCCAACATTTTCAGACGGGGCTCAAGAGAAAGAAAGCGCCGGTCCGCCGACAAAATCTCCATCTTTAAGTCGCTCAGTCGCCTCGAGTCATCGCTTATCAAGGCATAATAGACAAGAGAGTCGTAACGTCACGCAAGCATCTCATGACTTGATCCTACAGTCTCAACAATATGCTTCAGCAGATATGATAGTTCCCGACAAGCATATGTCCAACGTAGCTGACCTGCAAAAACCTGCGGTTCGAGGCATCAGTCTTGAGGATGGAGATGCAGAGTTCGATTGAGCACGAACATCCTTACTATGTGATCATCTAAACCGACCATCAACCTGTCCTTATAACTAACTACTTGGGACCATGACAAATTTCCGAATAGCAAAACTTAAACGTACATAGGCTTGTAGCGAGCGTATTTACTATATGGGCTGATACGCGTAGTACGCATGGAAGACATAGCATACACACTTTGAAATAAGCTCATGTCAGATATCTTAACTCACAATCTCCTCCCGATCACGTTGTACAACCGATACTGCACTTTCGCACAGCAAGAATTACCAACAGACGAGTCGTGAACGCGCTCAACGGGCGATCTTGTTTCTCAAAATTCTGAAAGTGATAGTAACCAAATAATGAGCCATGTCTAGATCTCGGCCTGATGAGGCTCTGCGGGCTGACTCATGTAATGTATCCACCAATGCTTGCAACCGGCACTCGATGTGTGAAACTTTGCTGAACAGGTTATGGCACACCTGTAATCTATCATATTGAATCTGAAACACCATGGCTGGCACGAGATCACCACGCACAATACAAATCTGCATGTACATGCACATAATCTAATCGCAACATAGTTGTACCGTCTGCCCATGCATGCTTACGGATACGTGTGTACGTAAAGAGTCGTATTTGCCATTCACAGGGCATATGCACAGCATCCCTTGTGGCCAACTCAATATTGTACGACCATCCGTTTATCTGGCCCGGAATTCGCTACAGGCGTCATGCGCCAGAACATCTTGCCACACTAGTGCCTCGAGTATTCATGAACTATAAATGGAACCATCAAGGTCTTGTCTGGCTCAAAGGTTTGTCAGCTTGAACGATCTTCTGGGCTAAAAGATATATCAGGACGTTCTTTAAGGACGATTGTTGCGACATGCTCGAGCACAGGATTCCTTCTCATGGGCTACGACAACGTATTTTGTGTCCACCGTGCATTGCTGCGAAACAATTAACAATGTAGGGCATGTAAGCACAGTTCTCGAAGTTCCGCATCTAAGCTGAAGATACAGAATGGGCGGTTTGGTGAATAATCAAGCATTTTTGAAAACATTCTCACTCGACTTGCTGCTCGATGCCAAGACTATCGGAACGATCGTTGCAATATATGATATCGGCTGCTTTTCTGGTGCACTTCTATCTGCTTGTCTTTGCCATCGATTTCCTCGGCGTCTCGCGGTTCTGTTTGGGGCTCTCTTGATGGTTAGCGGGGCGATTTTGCAGGCCTCTGCGTATGGGCGAATTGCTCTGATTATAGGTCGTGTAGTTTCTGGCACTGGAATGGGGATTGTCAGTTCCACAATACCGATTATACAGATAAGTCCCTTGTATGCATGACTCCCCCGATTTACTGACGTGGATACGCAGAGATAAGTCCCCCCAAGTCTAGAGGACGAATGACGTGTATACAACTGAGTTCTCTCAATTTCGGCATCATGGTAGCTTATTGGATCGACTACATGGTCGGTACGACGAAGAACTCATATCCTTGGTGCTGGCGGTTGCCAATAGCCTTTCAATTAGTGTGGATCGTGATGCTGATCGCCTTGACGGTCTGCATTCCTGAAAGTCCTGTATTCTGCTTGCTTAATTCGCTCGATGAGGACGCTCTCAAAATCCTGACGCGTCTTGTAAACGCCCCGAAGGACGATATACAAGTTTTGACTCAATTCGAAAGCATGAGAACCAGTGTGAGCAGAGGTCAACTACTTGGAACTGGTCAGTGGATAGAGATCTATCGAAATACCGTCGACCGTTCCCGCCTTCGATTCTTGATAGCTTGTGGAATTCAAGCAGCACAACAGCTTGGTGGCATAAATGCATTGATTTGTAAAACTCAATACGGTATACAAATGATTGCCGTTGACGCTATTAGATTACTCAGGGTTGATCTTTCAGCAGTCTCTGCGGATGAGTAATAGAGGCTCCAATCTTCTGTCGGGTTGTCTCTATACCTGGTTCTTTATTGCGAGCTTCATTCCGTATCAACTGATTGACAGGCTTGGTAGAAGACCACTCCTATTGAGTACTTTATCCGGCATGGCCATATGCTTCGCGTAAGGGTATGATTGCACTTGTGACGAAGATTGATTTTGGTAGTACCCTGTCAATTTTGATGAGTGCGATGAATAAAGGTGATGTTGCGCACGGCAGACTGCTAGGCATTGTTGCAACGGTCTTCATTTTCATCTACCTTGGTAGTTTGAACACTATTCTCTCAGCTTGTGGAGGCTGATGCTTTAGGTCTGTTCACAATCGGATTTCAAGCTGTGGTCTGGGTTATCCCGAGTGAGATATTGCCCTTGAGACTACGCGTCAAAGGCAGTTCGGTATCAACCGCCATAAATTGGATTCTGAAGCAAGTCCTCAAGCATAGCTGTATCTGTGGCTCGTGCCACATAGATGCTAACATTTGTAGCTATGCGGTGGTACAGGTCACCCCAATCGCTATATTGAAACTTCAGTGGAAGTTTTATGTACTTTTCGGAGTCCTGAATGCATCATTTTTGGTACCAATCTATTTCTTTTTGCCGGAGACAGCAGGAAAATCATTAGAGGCCATAGATCTCCTTTTTACGGATCCCTACAGAGACACTCCAACGCTCGACAGAGCGAATACATGACAACTCAAATCGATAGCAATCGAGCGAATATTGGTTTAAATAGTTGGCCCTCTTCACAATTCCTGTCAAAGACTTCGAAGCACAAGCCGCTTGAACCAAGACTGCATACCAAACCATAAACATTAGATTACTGCTTCAGCTTCTCTTCCAAGTGCGAATGTCTAAAGACTCATCTTGTCAACGGAATTGCTGGAATTTGGCAGTTGGAAGCGAGCATTGCGGATAATCTTTCGCGCATTAGCTTGCATTGTAAAATTTCAGCCTCCTTCTCGATTGGCCAATCTCGATTAGCATTGATGAAGAGGTTTACACTATATTGGCAAAAATTAGAGTGCTTGACAAGAAAAGAACTTTCAATGCCGTGCTGTAAGAGGCTTAACTGTCCCCTGCGCGAGTTGAACGATTACAGGCACCTCGACGAGCCCCATTGGGCAACACCATGAGTGACTAGAAAGCTCACTTTTGAGGTCGCTAGAGTCTTCTACACAATATTAGAGTCTAGTCATTTTTGCATGGTTAAAAAGTCATAAGGATTAATAAGACTTCATGTTCGTATGTGTGATACGAGATGCTCATACCGTGGTCACTGCATGTTGCTGTGGAGCTGCAGGGTTGTGAGCCACTGACGCTCCTGCTCCCCACTTCGCAGCATTCAAGCCCAGATTTGACCCCGGGCTCTCCAACAAACCACTTGTCCAAAGTGGTACACTTGGGGCCTATCGTATGTTCTTGACTCAAGTCGTGCTTGGAAAAGTTGTCCACTCCTGAGTATTGTAGCCAAGCATATTACGAACGACTTGTTGCTACACCTCGTATATAGAACCACGATTGCCGGACATGGGTCAGACCGCTCGTCCTGAGGTACAACGTCATCCAACAGAAACTATTCCGCGAAGGAGCAAGAAACCCAGATTTGCTCCGATCAGACTGCCATGTATGTGAAGTGACAGGCTATCGAAGATAGCGCT
The DNA here is from genome assembly GCA_005281535.1 of Taphrina confusa. Classification (NCBI taxonomy): domain Eukaryota; kingdom Fungi; phylum Ascomycota; class Taphrinomycetes; order Taphrinales; family Taphrinaceae; genus Taphrina; species Taphrina confusa. The sequence continues at coordinate 153,619 of RHGJ01000012.1, read as the reverse complement.
GACCCTCGTAGTAAGGAGACGCCTGGAGACGTTGGCAGTGCTCTATCATACAGTATCTATTGCCTTGTTTTTGTCTACATTCTTTCTGCTCTGTGCTATACCTCTACTATGGCCTGTGAGTCGACGCGCAGTTCTCCCCTCGGATGCCTAACGAGTAGATCATTGTAGTATACCTTGCATGGACCATCGTCGACGATGCTGCCGAGAATGGAACAGACCGACGACAAATGTGGCTCCGACGTTCTAAACTATGGCGCTGGTTCACGGATTACTATCCTATGACACTCCACAAGACGCACGATCTTGATCCGAAGCGGAAGTACATCTTCGGTTATCATCCCCATGGTATCATCTCTATGGGAGCTATGGGCAATCTGGCCACAGAAGCAACTGGGTTTTCGGTACTCTTTCCAGGTATAACAAACACGGTTCTGACATTGTCATCCAATTTTCACATTCCACTTTACAGAGATTACTTGATGGCCCAGGGTCTGGCGTCTGTATCTAAACGGTCATGTGAGAGTATACTGAGTCATGGCTCAGGCACTGCCATCACGATTGTGATCGGTGGTGCACAAGAATCGCTGCTGTCTCGACCACATGCTAATGATCTTGTTCTCAGAAAACGGCTTGGAGTGTTCAAGATTGCTATGCGTCAAGGGGCCGATCTAGTTCCAATCTATAGTTTTGGCGAAAATGACATCTATCAACAGATTCCGAATGAGCCAGGTACCTGGCTGTACACTTTTCAACAGCTTTTCAAGAAAGGTGCTGGATTCACTGTGCCGATGTTTCATGCTCGAGGCGTCCTCAACTACGATTTTGGCTTGATGCCTTTCCGTGCTCCGATAAATACTGTTGTAGGACGTCCGATACGCGTGGAAAAGAATGTGAATCCTTCCCTGGATGAGATACAAGCTGTTCAGAAAAAGTACATCGAGGCGCTACAGGAGATTTGGGACCAATACAAGGATGATTTCGCCATCGACAGACAAAAGGATTTCCACATTATCGAATAAATACCAAGACATTTGACTAGATCTCAACCCAAATATTACTTAAAGGCCATCAAGATTTTTACCATATGATGATCTCAACCCATCACTAATTTGATCTGGATCCAGCTTGATCAGCCTACATGCAAAATATCTTGGTGCTTAGTGATCTGTGCTCCATATTTTCGTAAATCAGGAGCTAGGTCTCTATTCACGTCTACTAGCGCGCGCGTGCGGAAAAGTCATCAATAAAGCAAGTACTTTGAGTGCATCAGATGCCAGCGCAACGAAAAAGGTCACCGAGCCAATCTACTATGGAAGAAGACGAGTAGAGTCCTTATCCGTCGATTCTGAACGTGAAACTGACACCAGGACAGTATGGCGACCTTTGAACACATGATTGCAATGGTCAAAGCCAAGTATGAAGAAAAGAGACAACAAGTACGGACGGAAATCATGTCTGAGCACGCCAAATCGATAGATTCGATCGAGGACAAGATGCACGCTCAATTCGCGCTGTTGAAGAGTACCGCCTCACGAACCCATCAGAGTCGAATGGAACGCGTCCAGATGTTGCAGCGGGAAAAGGCAGGGATTCAAGTTGAAATTGAGGCCATCATGGAGAGAATCAAGGAGGAAGTCGGTGGGGTTTCCGAGTATTTGCGTCACGTACAAGAATCCATCGTCACGGCTTCGAGTCATGGAATGAAGATTTGACTGAATTGAAATTTGCAGATAGTTTGTGCTCGCCCGCGCTATGCCGTGATGAATAGAAGAAGAAGTACAGAATGCTACAAGCGTGGAAATTCGCGGCCTTTGTTTTACATCCCGATGGCCATTTCTCTCAAAGTATAATCCACTAAATAAGTCTCCTGAATGAGCGCATTCATGCGCTGATAATGTCGTTCTCCAAAAGCCAATAAGGGATCGAGTATCGCCTTGATGCCAGGGACAGCCAAGAGTTCCTCGGAGGAGTACGCCCGAAGGACGACGTTCAGGACCGATTGAGCTATTGGAGCCGTCTTGGCGTTGGTGTTCCAATCCCGTAAACGTTGCAAGAGACGGAGAACCTGAGAGTCCGAGAGGGACGAGAGGACGTCGTCGACGGCGTGTAGACCCGTGATGCTGTCTTCATCCTGGCGTGCATTCATGACTTCAGTCAACAAGTGGAGCAATTTGCCGGGACGGTCGAGTGCCAAAGCAAGCGCAATCGCATTCCTCCAGTCTTTGGATTGCACGTAATTCGACAGGGTCTGTTCCTTCTCCACCACTTCCTCCCTTGCCTTCTGCGCAAACTCCAGAACTTCCGCCGTAGTGTCCCTCCAAAAGTTGATGACTGAATCACCGCCTCCAGACACGAGTATCTGATCATCAGACTTGAGAGCCAAGGACCAGACTCGATCTTCGTGATTGTCCAACGTCGTCTCGCACTCTCCTGTGCGTATCGTCCAGACCTTGACTAGACCGTCTCCTCCAGCACTCGCAATCTGTTGACCGGCACTAAGAAATAGACAATTGAGCACACTATTCGTGTGGCCCTCGAAAGTCTTTGTGCAGGTATAGTCGTTCAGAGACCACAACTTGACGGACCTGTCACCCGAACCTGTGGCAATGACCTTTTCAAACGCGCTAAACTTGACTGTCCACACGCCTCGCTTGTGGCCACGCAGCACGGCCACCACGTCACCAGTCTCACAATCCCACAACTTGCAAAGACGATCTTGCGAGGCCGAGGCAATGAGTCGATCATTAGGAGATATGTCGATCGCGTTGATGTCCTTTTCGTGAGCCTTGATGGTCCACTTGGATCTCTTGCCGCCCGTGGTGGGCTCCCAATATTTTAGTGTTCGATCCTGAGCACCAGTAATGACAAACTCGGGGAGAGTAGCTTCATTGGGTGTTCGTGGAAGTGCTACGGCTCCGAGTGATTCGGTATGTCCAGACAATGTCATGACGCATTCCAAAGTCAATAAGTTCCATAGTTTTGCAGTATTGTCCTTTGAGCCAGTGACTAAAAAGTTCCCGGAAAAGTCTCGATCCAGGGCAATGACGATATCAGTGTGTCCTGTAAGGACTCGAACGTTGCCATTACTAGTGTCGAGGAGATGTACATCCTCGCTATTTGAGGCGATGGCTAGTGTTGTGTCGTCGAGCACGTATGTACAATCGATAATTTCATCAAATTGTCCAACCACCCGACGTGTGATTGGCAATTCTTTCGAGTCTAGAGAATGTGTCAGGATAGTCTGATTGCTTCGAATCGAGACAAATAATTTTGTTTCAGCATTGTAAATGATGGATTGAATTGTCGTCTCGGTCGTCTGCTCGGCCAGGACCTCAGCAGCTACTTCCACCTTGGTCTCCAGATCGATAACGCGGATTCGATTCTTCTCTCCTCCAATATAGGCCAGTGATGCTTGGCTGTCGAGAGTGCCCTGAGACAGAAAGCCGACAGACTCAAGCGACTCGAATACTGGTATAGTTTGTCTGATCTTGAATTTCCTGAGATCCCATACGTTCAATACTTGATCACGCGCACCACTAAGGAGGGTACTTCCGTCGTCCGAGAAGTCGAGCCCACGAACCACAGACGAGTGATTATCGAGTGTCGCGAGACACTTACTCGTGATGAGATCCCAGACACGAATCTTGCAGTCGTCTGCTCCACTTGCTAGGTGCCATTTCCGTCCTCCTGCTTTGCCGTAGAAACGTAATGCAGAAATGACTCCTCCATGACCTTTGAAGTTGTGCGTCACGAAGCCTCCCTTGAGGTCCCAAACTTTGACCGTACCCTCTGCACCACCTGTAGCTACGAGCGTAGACGTCGAATCCGTCTCGATCGAGATGACCGGGGACTCGTGGGCCTTGACTTGTCGCAATAGTTTGCCAGAGGGTAATTCATATGTCCGCATGAGAAGACTCCTCGAGCACGTAACAAGATACTGTCCATCGTCGCTCAACTTCAAGGCGGTTATGACTTCTTCATCGCCTTCTATCTTGATGATACGCTTGCCAGTCTCGAGTTCCGATATCTGTACCTCCGAGATGAGAGTCGTCGCTAAGAGTCCATTAGCGATCGATACAGGTCCACCGGAATATAGTGGATCAACCTCCTTGTCGACTGCGAAGGAAGTCTTCAAGGGAAGAGGGGACATGCGGAACTTTGCTTCTCCGAAGCGGGCAAGCAGTTTCTCAGTGCTTATGTATAATTGTGCGGTCGTGAAGCAGAAGCTGGAGATGATTTTTTTGAGTTTCAAACTCGATGAATTGTCGGTGGCGTTGAATCACTGCCGTCAGCCACACGCTGACCATTCATCTGGCAAAAACCTTGTGAATCTCTTGTGTAAATCAGTAGCGTCATCGACTTGGCGTGCACATATATATGGACTATAGTGTTATATACAAGATCCAGTGTCGTTTGACTGAACATCAATATTTGTGACGCATCAAAAGTAACCCGTCTTCTCCTTGAGAGGGGACTTGACCTTGAGACCCTCTACCACGATCGTGCTCCCCAAACTAAACCTTTTCTGCTCTTTCTCCCGCTGACGTCCAAGGTCTATCCAATCCTCCATGATACTCTCCTTTCTCCTGCGCTTCTCCCCTTTCGCTTCCACAACATCAAGGAGAGCTGGCACTGGCTTTTTTGACGTCTCCGCCGAATCTTCTGTTGTCAAAGCAGATGACACCTTGGTTGCAAGCGTGAATCCCACTGCACGTCTGATGGCTTTGGTCTTTTCTTGCTTCTGTAGAAGCGTATGGACCACTAGATCTAAATACCCACCATCCTCAACAGCCGTGATCGATTCTTGTGCCCATGACTTTGGCGTTCGCTCTTGTGCCGATGCTGCAGAGTTCCAGAAAACAGTGCCGTCACTAAATAACACGACATAATTAATCTTACAACCTTTCTTTGAGGACAATGCCTCTGTGGTTATTGGACCTTCGAAGAATAACGTCTTGTGTTTCACATCCTGGCCTAGACGGGTAGATAGGTCCACGAGATAGATCTTGGCCTGTTCACTCTTTTGTGCAGCTTCCAGTGTCTGACAGAATGACTCCGACGTCTTGAGAGCCGTCCTCACCAGTTTTTGCAGCTCGATACTTCCAGCTTCTTTGTAGAGAGCATTCGCGAGACGTCGAATGAGCAGTTCATATTTGATACTACGTTGCATCGGACCTAAAAAGCGAGAATAACCAGACAGCTTATTCGGCAGCAGATCGTTCGCAAGTGGCAACGAATTGCTGATATATGGCAAAGTCAGCACGAAAGATCGATAGACCAACTGTATTGATTCCACATGCACTATGAATGCGGAGATCAACTCGTGAGGACTTCTCGAATCCAGGAATGCAGATAGCATGCCTGAATGTGACCTCACCATGGTTTCAATTGACCTAAAGGCCCGCTCGAGATGATCAGCTTCTGGCTCCATCGGGTCTCTCAAACGTTGTGTGAGATGATCTGATGAGGTTGAGGAGGTCTCTTTGTCAAACTTTAGTGAGAATAAAGAGCCCGACCGACCGTGTTTCTTCGGTCTAGACGTCTTCGGACTATTTAGCGCAGAGCCAAATTTCGTAGGACTTGACGGAGGCGTGTTCAATTGGCCGTGCTGCAGTCTGTAAGGTCGTATGATTGTTGTATAAATAGATTTCAGTTCATCCACGAAGGCAATCTCGCTTTTGACAAGCTCGTCGAAGATATGGCTGGATTCCACATTCGGCAGGGACACACTCGGTGTCCATAAATGAAAGACTGTCGGAACGATCGAAGTGTCACTCTTACGTCGAGGTCGAGTTGCCGTGGGAGATGCTGTGCTCGGACTTTCGTGATGGAGCAAGGCCAAATCTCTCGGCATGATTTGCGTCGATTGTCCTCGCCTCTTGGCAGGAGAACGTCTGAGGACGGCAGTCATCAGAATTCTTGTCAAATCCGTTCAGCACCACTCGGTGCCAGTCTAGAGTCACGGGCTTGTGGTATTGAGCTGATAAGTCGCGCCGGTGCGAGAGATGGTTGCCAAGTGCATTGTTTTCGCGGACCGTGCATCTAGACTTCATGATCTGGCGAGAGCTCCGCCATATCATGCACTCGAAGCGCGGAGAGGCGAGCTTCGCTTCGTCCAATTAATGGTCGCCGGCCCCGTTCCTCTAGAGATGTGATTTCAAGGTTGTTTCAACCTCGAATCATGTGAAGAAGCCAGACAGGTGGTAGATACTGCACGACTCGCCCCTGTGGTGTCATACCTGTTAGTCCTCTGCTGAGACAAAAAATGTATCCGTAGATGACATCCCCATGTCGAGAATCACTAAGATTTCAATGTTGTGTCTCGCTGACGAGTTATCGACACTCCGGAGTGCTTCGCGAATGCGAGAGCGCTCGGTTTCGAGATCTTGACCTCAAGTTCATAGATACGTTCTGGCAACACATCAAAACTGAGCTCACATATTTTGTTTGCGAGTGCCTCGACTGTTTTGAAGGAAGATTCCTCGACAAAATTGGCAATGGCATCAATCATGGTGCGCTTGTATTCCTCAATAGCAGTCGCATCCTCTCCATGACTTAGCTCGGCCCAACCATGCCTCTTTAGCCAGAAGTCAATTACCACATCTTGCTTCTTCTCGCGTTCGTGCGGATACACACCGATAATACAGCCGACCCTGAGTCCCATGATAGCGCTACGTGCAGTTCCCAAGGCATCAACCTCGAACGTCTCCTTGTCCGCGCGTAAGACTCCACCCTCCTTTTCCACAAGGAGGTATCTCAAGGCACCCTTGATTTTCGGTGCTTCCAAAAGTGCAGCTGCGAGGTGTTCGAGCCGGGGGAACGATCCCTTCTCGATAATCGCTGTGATCTCCCGACATACGTCACCATAAGAAACAGAATACTCGTCACTACCCGGTTGGATAGGCTTGGTAGTGACCGAAGCCGTGATAACGAGTGGAAAGACTCGATCTGGGAAAGAGAAAGCAGATAAGCCAACTTTCCCAAATAATCGTAGATCTTGTAAGAAAATGTAATCTGAAGGAGTTTTACTAGCACTGTGACGTGCTTGCGCACTTTGCAAGTTGATCTTTTCGTCCCAAATCTTGATATGTGATTGTCGCTTCAGACAATTATCCAGATATTTATTGAACAACTCGTAACGCGGATTTCTTCGAAGGTCTTCGTAAATCTGTCCAGCATACAGACCGTGTCTGCCGAGCATATCAAAACGTGCTAGGAAGGGAACACAATCGACTTCAGCCAAGGTATATTCCTGTGAGCCTAGAAGATATGGTCCTTCCAGCAATAGTGACTCGAGAAGATCGTTGACGGCGGATACAGCAGCTGCCAATCTTTCTTTCTGTTGGTCTCTCGGCCCCGTGAGCGCGGAGTAGAGTGCTGGAGGAAATTTAGAGGTAAATGTCTCGATGAAGAATCTGATCTTGCTACGACTCAAGGCGTCACTCGGAAGTAGTTTATTTGCGATATCGGCAATGAACTCCGTGCACACCGCAGATTCGCGGATGATTGTACCGTCATGCCATTTGATGGCAGGGACCTTGCCTGCCGGGTTGATTTCTTGAAGATACCAGGATTCCCGAGGTATTGATAGATCGATCTCGACTAAGTCGAAGTCGACATTTGCTTCCAGAAGCGCTAGCCAAGCTCTAGCAGCCCAAGGGCACTTGACCGATGAGTACAGCGTGACAGTCATTCACAGGAAGTTGAAGACTCAATTCGCTATATATGGTACCAATATCCGACTTCAAACTGATAATGCACTAAGCTGAGGAGAGACACACGGAATTCGAGAGACACTTGTAGATTACTTGACCTGGGACCTGACATGTGTAGCAGTATCAAACTTGTAGCGCCCCGATGCGAGGTCAACTCGAGTTGCGCGCACCAAAGCTCGGCAAATTTGGCAACTCATTTGTCATGCAGAGGCCGCATTAATAATAATGTAAAGCTTCTATTAGATATTGTACGTAAAATAACGGAAACCATGCACACTCCTGCATGAATCTGAGCCTTCTGATGCACATGCCTTCGCCTCTATTCACAAATGCTGGTACTTCTATTGCCATCGCTACTATCATAAAACAAGGGGTTCTGACGACCTTACGCCTTGACTCCCAGAATCTCCGCCAACTGTGCTGCATCCGTGCGTGAACCAAGCTTCGCCCGCTGGTATTTTGCTCTCGAGGCGAATCGTCCGTGCAATTTCCTTGTAGGAGGTACAACGACGACTGCAGGAGTCACTTTCGATGCATCGTCTGTTTCGCTCGAGCAGGCACTCTCAGACAAATCTTGTACTTTGGGTGTCTTTCTCACTTTGGAGCCGATTGTGTCCTTCTTTGTAGCCTTGGCCAGTCGCTTGGCCGCCCTTGCCTCTTTTCGGAGAGCCTTTTCAAGTTTCTTCAGCTTCTTCTGCTCCTTCGCAGAAGAGCTTGACTTGACCTCGCCCAGACCTATACCCAAAGACTCCAGAAATTTGGCTTTCGATAGTTCGGAAGTAAATGTTTCTCCTTTGACAAAGCGAACATCAAGTCCCACCCTTTTCGGTTTTGTGTCCATGAAAAGAACTCTGTCTTTGTTCTTGAGACCCGGATCTGAAACATCTTGTGGAGCTTCTCCTCCATTAATCCTAGCAAATATGTCGTTGAAAGCACCGAGACCCTCCCACTCTTGCGAATGTTGTGGTGTACATCCGATACCAGCATTATCATCTTTGTAAGTTGTCTTGATGTTCACAGTCCGACCTTTCATCGAGTCACCTAGTCCCTGACCAGGCGTCCAGCCCTGAGCGGCGAGTAATTTGTGGCCGACACCATTCTCATTGTTGATCCATTTGGTGTTCCGAGGATCGATGCCAATTCGTGTTGATTTCTTTACACCAGCGAGACCCATACTCAGTTTTCGAGAATCTGTTGTATAGACTAGCACCTTGTCGCTCTGACTGTAGAATAGAGTATCCCGGAGAATGGCTAGCTTTGACTTCAGACTCGAGTTTGACAGAACATTTTCAGTTACAAGAAATTGCAGAATTGATCAGCCACTTGCTCAAGGAGCATCGCGCGCGCGCCATGCATCCGATAGTAAGCTCTGTTCACGTGTGCGGATCTCATCTCACATGCAGTGGACATTCACGACACAATACGATTTCGAAGGATCACCAGCAGTTGCAAGTTCTGAGTGTTTGCTGCTTGTACGTCGATACAACTTACCGCTCGCTCGATTTGTCATCGTCATTGAATATACAGCGAAGGGACGTCGAGCAGAAGGCAGCCAAAGAAGCACAATGGCTCAGCAGATCAGTGCTGACTTGCGGCGGCATACCTTGGATGCTATGCAGGCAATGACAGGCAGTGCTGAGCACGGAGATTTACTAGAGCACCAAAAGCAATTACTGACAAAGCTGGTGCAATTGCGAGCAGCAAATCGTGTGATGTGGCAGAATAGCAAAGTGGCTAAAGCAAAGACATCCGAAGCAAAGTCAGAAATTGATCGATTGAATTTGAGTTTGCAGGGTCTATACTATGAACAGCGACATATCAGAAACGAGATCAAAGCTTGTAAGGATACACCCACGATCTATCAAGATGTAAGCCTCATCTCTGAGGATGACTATTTCGTGATCAATCCGGAGGCGAAAAGTCTTAACGTTCGAGATCTTATGCTCGGTCGGTTAGCACATGAGAAGGAAGAGCGACTTCACCTCGAAGGTGTTAAGAAGGAATTAATAGCCAAGAAGGCTGCTCTCATAGCAGAGAACAAGCGTCGCAAGGGCGATTTGGAGAGTCTCGAAGCCCAACTTCAGTCGTTCGTTGCTGCTTCTGAGAAGATTCAATCAATCTTCGAAAAGTACTGATCCGAAAAATACGACCCTCCAGGAACCGATACACATGCGGCATGTCAAGGACGAAAGCCACTTCAGCATTTATTTCCACGGCATCGAGTATACAACAGAGCATCAAGGGCAGTAGCCATCGCAGTGCAGGCTTTCGACAATCTCAATACATAGAACTAACTAGATGGGAAGCTTTCATGGACGACGAAAGCCCTCGGCAAAGAAAGCCTCGAAGCCAAAGGGCGATACTGCTGAGGAAATAGCTGCACGACAGGCTAGGGATCAATTCATCAAAGACATGGCAGCCAAAGCCCTACCACCTCCAGCCGACGTTGACACGGGTGGGATTCATCCGTCACGGTTAGCTAGAACGGGACCGATATCAGGTGCTCGTCCGGACAGTGGTTTTTCTGGCCGCCAATATGATGGACCTTCTCGTGGACAGCGAGCTCCAGATCTCCGAAAGCAGGGCAACAAACGAATGTTTGAGGACACTGAGCCTTCGAATATAGGATCTGCGGGTCCTAATAAGAAGCAGCGTACACTTGAGGAGATTCGTCGACTCAAAGGTCCAACAGCAATGAAGAAGGAAGAAGAGAAACGTAGACAGCAGGCTAGGAAAGCGGAAGAGGAAGCTGAAGCACGAAAAGCAGCACAACTCAAAAAAGAAAGTGGGCCTCGAAGCGATGACGAGGAAACTCCTATACCATCGAAAAAGGGCAAGAAGGATATCACGAATGGGAGCTCAACTACAAAGACGCCAGAAGAGAAAGCACAAAGGAAGGCTGAAAAGGCAGCCAGAAAGGCAGCAAAAAAGTCAGTGACGGACGTAGCAGAAGTTCAGAACGATGACTCCGTTGCATCAGAGCCGGCGCCCGAGTCCAAGGAAGCCAGGAAGGAAAGGCGCAAGGCCGAGAAGGCAATGAAGGCCAACGAAGGCAAGTTATCGGCTTCTTCCAAAGTCATCACGGAAGAAAAGGAAACAAAGGAGCAAAAAAAGGAGAGGAAACGTCTTGCGAAATTGGCCGCATCGACCTCGATCGAGCAAGATGCGACCACTGAAACAGACGTCCAAAAGGCAAGCAAGAAGGAGAAAAAGGCCAAGTCCAGTAAACACACCGATGTAAAATAAAAACCACGCAACGATTCGGAGGTGCGCTGACTGAGAATCAGGAGTCCACCGTAGCAAGACCAAGCAATGACATCCCACCACCACCACCGAGCACCACGAATTGGGCTAGTGCGGCGTCCTCGTTGGGCTCGAAATCATCAAAGTTTCTGAAATTGATGGGCGGCGCGAAAGCGGGTCAAGTACTCGCACCATCAACGAGTAATGTTGTACCCGACAACAAGTCTCGGGACGCGAGAAGGGCCGAAAAGGAGATTGAGAGGCAATATGCTGCCGGTATGCAAGCCAAGCAGTCTGGATCTCGTAGAGGTGGGTTAGGTGCATAGACACACGATTGAAATAGACTTTTGCATGTTTCTACCTACTTTCTCAGCCAATGACTCGAATGATTCGTCAACCGTGTTGCTTCCCGCAAGTATTTATATTGCCATTTGAGGGTTCTCTATCAATACCTGAACAGAGAGTACTTGCAACTGTGATTCCTGGCACATGCAGCCAGATTCTCTCTTGTCTTGATGTGGGTGTATATCTTCAATGCAGATAATCGGCACTAGTAAAGTCCGATGAAGCACAGAACGAAAGCTCAGGAACTTGAACATGTTATGATGGATGCATTGTATGTCTATGTACAAGTGGATATTAAGTATTTCATATGACTGTCTATGACGACAACAGACAAGTTCCTGTCGACGAGAATAGAGCACTCGGGACGCACACTAGGCCACTACCCGCTCCACAAGAGAGGGTGAGGCCAACTGTACATGCCTTGCCGTAATTCGCAGGTACAGCGCTGGTCACTGCTGGTGCAGTTATGGCGGTCGTAGTGGCTGCTGGGACGACGATAGTTGCGAACGTCGTCGCCTGACCTCCGGCTCCTGCACCTACTCCGACTGCAACACTTGCAGAGACTGGACCGACTGTAGCTCCTGAACCAGCGCTGACTAGTGGTCCCGTACCAGCTGCGTTGGCCTGGACACAGGTGCCAAGGACCGCAGTGTCGAGCACATTCAATCCGAGACAGAAGCCAAGACCTTGACCCTGCGCTAGACAGTCGGCATTAGATCTACAGCTTCCTGCTGCTACTGATGATGAGGTCGTTGCAGGTAGTGCGGCTATTGTTGTTGGGTTACCTGCTCCTGCACCTACTGCGACACTTGCAGAGATTGGACCGACTGTAGCTCCACCTCCAACACTGATCAGTGGTCCCGTGCCAGCTGCATTGGCCTGGACACAGGTTCCAAGGACTGCGGTGTCGAGCACATTCAATCCGAGACAGAAGCCAAGACCTTGACCCTGCGCTAGACAGTCGGCATTAGATCTGCAGCTTCCTACTGCTACTGCCGATGAGGTCGTAGCAGGTAATGCGGCTATTGTTGTTGGCGATCCTGCTCCTGCGCCTACTCCGACTGCAACACTTGCAGAAACTGGACCGACTGTAGCTCCGGAACCGACGCTAACCAGTGGTCCTGTGCCATCAAGATTACCTTGAACGCAGACTCCGAGGGTGTTGCTAAGGAGGTCTGCACCCAAACAAAAGGTAAGACCATGTGCCAAGCAATCAGAACTGGATCCACACTTGAAGCTTGACGAGGTTGTAGCGGGAAGTGCAGCGGAGATTGTCGGCTCCCCAATGACTGGTGGGTTCACAGAGACGAATCCTGTAGGAAGTGCTACCGTGACTGTCGCATCGGTAGGTATAGGAATAGTCAGTGTTGGAACTACAACTGGTACCGAGACACTAATATCTGTTGGCCCCGGAATTGAGACTGACGGAACCACGATCGGAACAGAGATACTGATATCAGTTGGCAACACAATCGGAACCGAGACACTGATATCCGTTGGCACCGGAATTGAAACTGTTGGTAAAACATTCGGGATCGAGATACTGATGTCGGTTGGCACAGGTAGTGAGACTGTTGGTAAAACATTCGGGATCGAGATACTGACGTCGGGCAGTGCTGGGATCGAGATTGAAGGCACCTGTAGAGTGACTGAGCCATCAAGAGTGATGGAAAGTGAAGGGAGACCAGATCCTCCAATTGCAGAGATAAGAGCGCATGCGCCAAGTTTGGTGGTCAGCAGATCTGGGACCGTGGCACATAAGCCAAGACCTAACTCGGAACACTGCTCGCTATTTGCGCAGGAAATTGTGGTCGCGAGTGAAAGTATACCTGATACTGTTGGCGTGCGTGTAGCTTGATCGATCAGACTGGATACTAGGCTTGACACTTCAGCAGCATCCGTAGAAGCACTCGAGAGCAGATCTGAAGCGGCAATGACCACGGGTGTTACAGTAGGCAGAATTGCTGGTACAGTGATACTGGCTGGAAGGGAGATTGGTAGCGTGGTTGGCAGCCCAGTCGGCAATGTTAATGGTAGGGATAGACTGGTCGGCAGGCTGACCAGAGACTGGGAGAGAGAAGGAGCAATCAAGCCAGAGCATGTTCCAGTCGCAGATCCAAGGCCGAGGTCAACGACATTGCCAAGAATATCGAGGCAGACTCCAAGAGACAACTTTGTGCATTGTTGCGAGTTGCTACACGAGACAGCAGTGGTCGATGGTGCTGATGAGGCAGATGTCGAACTAGATCCTTGCACTGGTGACACCTGTGCACAATTTCCTGTCGCGAGTCCTGCGTTTGTGCCAATGGCTGCACCAAGAGCGTCCAAGCAGACTGATAATCCCGTGTTGATACAATCCTGATTGGAAGTGCACGGAATCAAGCTGATTGAGGTGGTTGATGGAAAGACAGCTGAAGTGACAGTAACTCCGGGAACGATCTGGGAGCTAATGGCGGAATTTGAAGGCGATGACACAGGTGGTCCACAAACTCCGAGTGTACCACTCAAAACAGGTGCACCAGCGAGATTCAGGCACGCCCCGAGACCTGCAGCTGAACAATCTGCATCAGAAGTACAGGAGATGGTGGTTGCTGTACTAGTGGAGCCAGAGGCTGTGCCTGTCTGAGAGCCAGAGAGTGTTGCTGAACTTCCCAGATTAGTGTTCGCGTTATTGCCACCGATTGCAGTAGGTAGACCATCTGCTCCAGTCGTGATACCAGAAGCCGAAACTGCGGGCAAAGTTGCAGATCCGGACACTGCTCCGGTGCCAGTCGCAACCGTGAGCGTGGTGGGTAAATTATCAGCACCAGTGGTCACAAAGATGAGACTGCCGTCCGGCAGAACTGATTCACCTGGAGTGTTTGGTACAGCAGGACCAGTGCCGGCACCAGAGTTCCCTGGGGTCGTTCCTGCGACATCCGTTGCGGTCGGAGCGACTGGTGTCAAAGTGACGACACCGGCTGGTCCGGCACCAGCACCACGGCCAGATGCATCAGTCGCAGTGGTTGGTACCCCGTTGATATCAATAGTGACAGTGAAGTAGATTGTGGTGGTCGCTGGCGACAGCACACCCGGAGTGACTTGAGTCAAGGTCTGCACAAGAGTGCCGATAGCAGGTGTCGCAATGACTTGCGAGGCCGCCTGGATGATCGTGGTTGGGATTCCGTTTGCGCCAACTGTCGTGGTTGACAATGGCTGTGTACCATCTGTGACTGGCACTCCGTTGAAGATGGTCGAGTAGAATGTCGAGGTCACCGCAGTCGGAGTGGTCAAGACACCAGATGTCCCTTGCAAAGTCTGCCCTCCAATGACCGTAGTGGCGAGCGCTGGGATGGCAGTCGAAGTCGAGTAAAAGACCGAACCAGAAGTGTAGGTAGCACCAGCAACTACGCAGTCCGCGGTACAGGTTGTAAAGGTGGAATACACCGCATTAGCCGGCGCGGCTCCATTGTTGACGACGGTTGTGCCCCCGAACACCTGGCCTGAGGTACCAGAAGCGGTCGAGTATGCAAGAGATGAGACGACAAACGGTTGTCCTTGTGAGACGATAGTATTGATACCGCCAAGGTTCCCCTGGCCTTCAGGGATCGTGGTGATGATTGGGAGGTAGGCCGTGACTGTGGATGGCACTGGGCAGACTGAAGCATCAGCCTGGCGAGCCTTGCGAGCAAAGCCTGGCAATGCGGAGACTGACAGTGCGCCTAGGCTGAATAGCAGAGAGCCTAACATATCGTACGATAGTTACTCTGGGTTTTGTCGTTGAGGATCTTTGTCGGTTGTTGCTGTTGATGAAGCATGATTCTGTGAGCACTTCCATGCTACTTATACACTAGTCGAGCAGCTTGGGCGGTTGTAGATTGATAAGCTCTTTGACGAAACACAGGAATGACCGTGAAGAATGAGACAACAACTTCGCCGGAAGAATTGATGATTGACAAAGTTGTGGGACATTCCATGGTGAGCAAAGCATGTCAAGCATTTTTGTGTCCATTTTCGAAGGGGTGTGGTCCCTACCTGCTGCTTGATGGCAGTACTTTGCGATCTCCGCGAATGAAGTGGGACATCTGTCAAAAGACGATGTTGATTCAGATGAGATGATCATTACGAACTGCGCCTGCACACCATGACGTACTCCAGATTTGTGCGACTACTGGTTGACGAACCACTATAGCTGGCACAGCGCTAGATTAAGGACATATCACGCCAGTACGACGATGATTGCAATACGAATTCAAGCTGATTCCTTGCTCACGAATTCGTGTTCTTGCGTTGTCTTCCAATGATATGAGAATGTTGTCCTCATTGTTCTGTCATGTCAACTCCTGGTTCGGTTCCTGACAGGTTGTCCCATTGAGTCGTGTCACTATGTTCTCGGAACCACGCGAGTTTTCTCCTCGAAATATAGCATAGGTAAATCAGGGTAATCAGAGCGGGAGCCACGTTCTGAGCCATAGACACTGTAGAGCAGCAGAACCAGGGTCGGATGCTCGAGGCTGTTCGAGGAACGCTGCTTGACCTGATTCCTGACGTTTGCGATTGCCAGATTCGATGTGGCGCTGTGGCTTCCACGAGCAAATGCTTCCTGAGTGGACAGTGACATCTCAGACACGACCACACACATAACAGTAGCTGTCGTGCTTCAATCACATGAGGATTGAAGATTGACACGACATTGTGTAGCGAGTACAACAAGTCAATGTGGCAAAGACCTGCGACGATGTTATTGAGCTTGAACTTGGAGTGACCATTCAGACTATCCAACGGTGGCTAGCACAGATGCATAGTATAGAAAAGCCAGAGGATCGAAAGAGGCAGTATAGGGCTACATCAAAGTTCAGCGTATCGATGAGCCCGAAAGTACCTACCTTCATCAAGTGAGGCGGGGTGGGGATCAATCTGTCGAGAGATCCACCGGACCAAGGGACCGGGCCAAGGGTTCCGTAGAATGGTCGAGGATAGAGTTGAGTGGGGGTGGTGAAGTGTGAATGGTGAAGGGTGAATGGTGAATGGTGAAAGGGGGGAGTGCGGGGATGTCTGTTGCGGGTGAAGGTGGGACAGGAGAGAGTAGCGAGAGAGTAGCGAGAGAGTAGAGAGTAGAGGTGTGTGTGTGTGTGTGTGTGTGTGTGTGTGTGTCAGTGTGCCATCCGGAAAAACCATGGGAGCCATACAGAGGGATTCCAAAGGTGAAAACCTTGGAAGTGAAGGACGGGAGGGTCAGGAGAAGCGCTCGGTTCTGTTTTTGGAAACTTCTTCCAGAATCGGAGATTGACGTCCATCACACCGCCATCTTGATTGTGCGCCTAGCTCCGCAGTGGCAATCCAAAGGGTCTCAGATGGTTTGCATTGCAATTGACGTTTTCTGACTCCTCCAGTCGCATTATGCAGCCAATTCTTCTCAGGTCTGCCAATCCATTTGTTTTCCATAGCTGGCATGAGTCAGCCTTGAAGGATCAGGTGTTCTTGCAAGGTAAGCGACCTTGAAATGTTTCCTCATGCCGCGCCGCGGAAGCCCTCGAGCCCTCTCTTGCATTCCTTTAGTCGTGACAGCTGCTACTGCATATCAAATTCCGTTTATCAGTAGACTCTTACCCTGTCTATACTTAGAGTGGCAAAAAGTGCCAGTTATACGGTTTGAGGTCTGTAGAAAAACTTCGTGCTGTGCTTAGACCTGACTACTGTGTATGTCGTTGTAGAATGCATCAGCCTCGCAAACTGAGTTTCGGAAACTAAGCGAAGCTGCGAGGTTGACGTGGCAGAAGATCAAAAGATCTACAAGTCCTTAAGGGTCTTCACCACAAAATCAGAAATGCACCAGAATGACCCTTTCGCTCAATGTTTCACAAATACGTCAATTCTGAGAGCACAGGAAATTTAGTCCCACTTACTGCTTCGTTAAACGCCGGCAGTGTCGCGAATGACTGACAGCCTAATGCTGTGTGCCATACAGCGAGGACGATCACGGCCAATTGCGGTACCAATTTGTCAAACCTGGTATCAGTGCCTCAGATTGCCATTATCACGTTGCCAGCTGCACGATACCATACACTGATGACGAGCACGACTGCAGTGCGTCATAAGGGAACGTATCCACAAATTCTGACCAGGCAGTCGTCATGGCAATGTTGATACGTCTCCCAGACTGACTCAACGAATCATCGTATTCTGCGATGATGTCAAGCCGGCTAATAAAGAGTGAACTCGTGGATCAACCCCGCTCAGAGCTTGATCTTTGCGAGCCCTTAGCAGCCACTGTAGACTCAATGCTCTGAGTGATTCGACTTTTGCTGCCATGACCAGCTCGCTCGTAGCCACCGACGCATTGGCATTCTTCATGTTGGTCTTCGTCCTTTCCCCCAGCAAGATTTGGTCACAACATTGCTTTATTCCGCAAAACCCTCGAAGATAATCATCGTGTAGCTCCACACTACGCAGATAATTCCTCAAGGCCGCGTGTAACTGGATGACATTACTCGGATTTTGCTGCCACTGGGCATATAGAGTGTCAGCGTACGTGGCGTACGTTTCGTGATCATGTGGTTTCAAAAGCAGGGCCTCAGATAGACTGAATGCTCCACGATCGAATTGCTCGATAGAATTATAGAGTTCCGCGAGCTCTGTCCAAGCATCACCATCCGTGTAATAAATGTTGAGGTACTCTACCAAGTACGATATGGCATCTGCAATCCGGCCCAATGACTTTGAAAAGATTATTTGCCTTTTCCTGATGATCTGAGGAAGATGTCAGAATAGTATAATGGTTCACCACACTCACTTACGACATTCGTTGGGTCTATGACAAGAATTTCTTTATAGAACTTTAGAGCCTCCTGTGGATCCTGCGTAGCTTCGAGTAGCATGCCCTTTAGAGCATGTACGCGACTGCTTTGTGGAAACTTGTCACTCAACCTTGATAAGCAGTGTATTGCCAACTCATCATCCGATGCTTCCACCGCCGCAACGAGTGTTTGTTCGTAAATATCCCACATCTCGTTACCGGCTCGAGTGATTCGATCTGATTTAATGAGAGGTCTTGCCAATGTAAGAACTTGGTCAGCGATGGACGAAGCATGCTCTGTGTTGCGTAAAAGTCTTAATCCGTCGACTTCCTTCATATCCGCGAAGGAGAACCTAGTCCTGTAATCCACCAATCCAGGTTAATGAAATAGCTTAGAGTTTGTCAATGCTGTACTCGTAGTAGTCCTGATAGGCATGTGGTCACAAACGAGTTTCGTTGTGGAAACGGGTACATACTAACGAGTGGTGAGCCACATGGCACTACCGGTACCTACGCGATCTGCCTCCATTTCGGTCTGCCACTAAATTTTGTATACGGTAGCAATCAAGTATCATTCTTTATATAACCTTTGATCACGAGCTCGAGATTTTCTGCTTCAAGCGCTAGAATCATCAGGCAATCAATCACAAGGTTGATAAACTTACGCCGTGGGGCGGTGTCTCGTCGAGACCCTTTACACCATACCGACTCTTAAATTCAATAGATAGTGATCATGTCTTCGTCTGATCCTGTTTATAAAACTATAGTGGACATAACTACAAAAGGAGCTGGTGCCTTTGTGGACATCTTCTACAAGAACTTTGATACGAATCGTAATGTCATCCACAAATTCTACCGGCCTTCCTCACGAATTGTATGGAATGGCAATCCCTATGCAGGTAGGCTTCCTTGAGTGGTCGTCCTCATGAGTCTGACAAGGTGATAGGAGCACAGGCTTTCTCTGAATTTGCCGCAAAGTTACCGGCTACGATACATGAGGTCCAAAGCTACGACTGTCACCCTCTTGTCTCCTCAAATACCAATGCTGGACAAGCGCCCGACATAATGCTCATTGTTTCAGGCTCCGTCAAGTACGGCACGGAAGCGACACCTCGAGGATTTAGTCAAACGTTCAACCTCAAGCAAGATCCAGCTGCAGAAAAGCTCGGAACATACTATGTCGATACTGACTGTTTCCGACAAGTCGTCTTGACATAAAGTCGACTACTCAAAGCGGGTTAACCATACAAGACATCACAGCTTGTGCTTGCTACCTTTGCACGAAATACATTACTACGACATTGTTCGGTGCAGCATTCCTCCTGCCGTCTCGTTCTGCCTTGACCGGTAGCCATCGAGAGCTGCATACCTTTCAGCTCTTGACGTCTGGATTCTCGCAGCCAGGAGCACATCGATGGACTTCAGGGTTAATTTCCGAGACACAGATACTATGTCGTCCATGAGAAAGGCTCCTTGGTGGCTCGCGAACCTTTTCAGACGTCCTCATTATGCTTCCTTAGGCAAACATCTTTATAATCTCGTACAATAATCCTCCAAAGATTAATGTTCCAATCAGACCTGCATCATAATTAGTCACAGTTGACAGTGTAGATAGATTGGCAAGACTAACCAATGACAAATTTTTGTGATGTCGTCCTCTTGACTGCTGCTTTACTCTTGGCTTGACGCGCCGATGCTGGTTTACCGCGCTTTGCATCCTCCTTCTTTGCGAATGCCTCGTTAGCTTTCCTTTGTTTCGCTGATTGCGTCTTGCCACTCATGTTATGATGGATGTTTCTGACGACGGTTTCGAAAAAGTGCCGATAGCCAAAGACTTATGACCAAGTCAAGTCCTTTGTATCGTGCGTGTATCGCTTCTATTTACGATTGACAACACCCGTGCAGGTGTGAATGTGGCTCTGACCCACTTGAGGCGTCACTCGGCAAGGATTACTGAATCTGGTCAACATATTCAAGGCTCATTCACTTCTGATGCCTCTTCTCAAGTCCTCATCATCATCATTATCATCACCACCACAGCAGACTGAAGTGGCCAATCTTGCTGTTGATATCCGTATAGAAAATCACGCACAGCCTTCCTATCCACGCTTGTCAATCGAGCGAGAAAACATTATGAGACGTTCACTTTTTCTGCGCAACGTTCAGCAGACACGGACGAAACCAATATCTCCACACGTATACTTACCAACCCATAATGACTAAAGTCCTAATGAATGACAGATTTCATTCTACAAGTTCTATGGCAGGCCACTCATGCGAGTGTTCCTGATGTCTAGCATTACGTATTACTCTCTACATTATCTGTACGTGCTTCTCTTCCGGTACCGTTCGGACTTTTGTGTAATTCGGACTGACATGGCTTAGTTGGTGGTCTCTCGATTATGACGAAATGTCGGCGACCAAAGGACGGGAAATCGGTGACTTGCAAGCAGAACTGGCACGAGCGACCTTTGGAGGTCACAAAGGAGCGAAAAAGGAGTGATGGTATCTTTATGGTTTTATGATGCTACAATCGGATATGTGAGCATGTATCCGTGCTAAGCCATGTCTTCAATGAGCCTAAAGTGCTGCGAATACAGCGGTCTCGAGATTTACAGAACTGTAATGCGAGTATGTATTGGCCACTTAATGACGGTATTGCATACTGACATCAGACGTCACGAACCTTTCGAGCGGCCAGTCAATTTTCACGGAGGGTTCGTCTCGTGGCTGTCCGAATGACGGCTAAATTGAAGCGTTTCAAACGGCTCCAAAGTCAGTTTGACCGTAATCAGAGCTGAACTTGGTTCAATTACTACCCATGGGAACTGATAGCTCGAATCTGCGAGCGCTCGAGGTAATTCTTTCGAGCTTTGGCGCGCGATAGTCGCCAAGTATTGCATCAATGTATATTCTTGATCCCAGGTTGTGCATATTGCTCCAATCGCTTGTTCCCGATTCTCAAGAGATACTCGATAGTTGAAAAGTCCTTCTTTTTGATCTTGATATTTTCATCAAAGTTTGTCCTCACAAACGAGTACCAGTTGTCGTGTGTCTCGGGTGGTTTCGAGCGCACGGCTCTCAGACACGCGCGATATAAGTGAATGACATCGTTTTGCAGACCACTCCGAGCCATGTATCTGTCAAGGGATATCGGTGGAGGTCGCCGAGTCAAAGTCCTTCAATGTAGGTGTGGTTCGTGTCTGACTTCAGCAGGGATGTGTCGATTGTACTCTTGATAACATCGACAAATGGCCGGGTCGACTACTAGGGACTATCCCAAACATTTTGTTATGTGATGACTGTGAAACTTACGTTACCACTTCCAACCTTGAAAGTCGGAAATTTGTGGAGCGAATCTCCAGAGAGAGGGCAGATGTGACGGGAGAGGCGCTCAGTTTGGGCAGAAATTCCACCACCACCGGCAACGGTGCTTGGCCTCACTTACTCATGGTCACTCGCGATCGATTGGCTCTGTATAGTCTTGCTCTACACAACTACAAGGGTCTGCGTGTATTCCGCATCAACCAGTCAAAGCGAGTCGGTATCGCATAGAAGACTGATTAATTGAGATGGCTAAAGATGCGACCATCACGGAAACGGTGGGTAATGAAGTGGAGACTATAAAGACAGACATTCAGGAAGGAAAAGTAGACACGCTGGACTCTAATACTCGATACTTGGGGTACTTGGCAAGGGCTCAGCGATACTTGATCCAAGGATCCAGATATGTTGCCTACACCTCCGACATTGGCGAGGCCTTTCGGCCGGTGGTCCCTCCATCACTGGTGACGGCTGGTTATGCCGTCTCGTGGATGTACGTCTATATACCCGTCGAATCACTCGATGAAATCCCAAGGTCTGATGCGAGACTATAGGTACTTGGCAGGTGATGTCGGCTATGAAGGCTACAAGGCCAAATTTGTCCGAGGAGAAGGTCGGTCGACTCCCCGTTGCTTTATCAAAAGCTGCAAAAACATCTATTCTGACACGAAGCAGAAAACACGCCCGTCGGTCTCTTGATGACGAAACGAGCCATCTTTCAAGGAATCGCTTCGATGGCACTTCCGTAAGACATCATTATAAGAGAAACTTTGGGTGGCATGCTGATGTATGGGGCAATAGAGCGTTCACGATACATTCTACCGTAAAGTTGAGTTCGAAATACGTCTTTCACAATGTCAAAAACACCAAGGTTCGAGGATGGGTAAGTCTCAATCGAGAAGTTGCAAAAATGCACTTTCCTGACGTGTGCGAGTAGGGACCTACCGTCACTGGACTAGCAGTCGTCCCAGCGCTGCCTTTTCTCTTTGATCATCCGGTCGAGTATGCCGTCGACACAATCTTTGAAAAGGCCGAGGCATTTGTCCTCGGTAAACACGAATCCGATTCTGTGCGCGACGCCGGTAATCTCAAAAAGGAATTGTAGGGGGGATCCAACACATACCGTCACTCAGGAAAAAGTCACTTATTGAATGATTGCACCTCAATAATTGTGCCTCTCGAGCCGATGATATAAATTTTTAATGTAATTTTTAGTCTACCATGTATAGTAATTTCTGCCCTCTTGTTTGCACTCAATCATCACGAGCAACTTTTGACGTGATTAGACAGAAATTTAAATTGCTGAATCTTGTGTCGAGGATCTCGTGGGCGCCTCTACGTGGCTTTAGGCAGTAATCAAGCCGAGACCACGTATTCCTTGAGCATCACGACCTCGGTCGCCATTACTGTCACCATACAATCCGACAATTTTGGTCCCAGACGGAGCCTCAAGCTTGCCTCCGATACAGCCATCCTTCGCTAGACAATTGACGGTAGGGTCCCAATCACCACACGAAAAGCTCTTCCCGTTACTGGTGGTGAATTGTACACCTGTAACCTTTCGACCCCAACGTTTATAAGTGACGTGTGACCAGTGTTCACCAGGTGCTAATGTGTAGGAGTGGTCATGTAAATTGATGAAGGGCGAGCTCGGAGTGTAACCATGGTACTTTGTGATCTTCCATGAAACCTTTGTTCCAGTGGCGTAGTACTCTCGAAGTCCAACGAATGGCCGCCCATGGGCAAAGTAGCATGCGACTTTGACGAGTCGTCGTCGTAAAGGAGTGTTCCAATCCAGAAATTCCGTGTCATCAAAACCGTGCTTGAATTGTCTCATTGCCTTGTGGTCAACCCCGACTTCAGGACCGTAGTGCAGCTTCCCTTGGTCGGAACGCAGTTTGTTGTCGAGCACAGCACTGTCGCCCGAGGAAACAGTCTTTTCTTCAGGAAGATTGGACGGTGGTGCACCATGTACACCCACAATGTATAGTGCAATTGCAACGGCTTGTACAAGAGAGACCGGTACCATATGCATAGTCTGATTGTGTT
This sequence comes from Taphrina confusa, assembly GCA_005281535.1. Taxonomy (NCBI): domain Eukaryota; kingdom Fungi; phylum Ascomycota; class Taphrinomycetes; order Taphrinales; family Taphrinaceae; genus Taphrina; species Taphrina confusa. Next base: position 130,168 of record RHGJ01000012.1, on the reverse strand, counting down.
GAATGCAATCTTTGGCAGGATCTTTCTTGTGCGCAGACTCGTCAGGTTCTTATGTGAGAATTGAGGATCGTTGACAAATGAGGTAGGTAGCCAGCTGTGATGTGCTGATCAATGAAGAGCATCATTTGTTCCAGAGATAAATTGCAATGTTGCAAGACGTCTTCTCTGACGTGCCAAAGCGGTAAAGATTGGAGATGCCTGATCACTAGAACATGTACTGAGATTATTCGAAGCTTTTCACGCTTGCCTGCCTGATCATGACCGCTTATGTGCGGACACTAAAGCTTGAAAAGAATGAAAAACCTGTGAGACTGCTGAACATTCATCAGGCGTGCTTCTCAGGGCGTTGTTTGTGATGTAGTCGAGGCTTGTTTGCCTCCATACGTGACAACGAAGTTGTATACAGTCTCGTGTTGCTTTGCTTCCCGTACTGCTGTGGTCTGAATCAGATTGATCCGCTGCTCATCTCATCTCTTCCAGCTGCATTGTATCGGATGCATGAGATCGATAGTCTATAGCTAGAGAGATCTTGCAATGCAATGCTCCATCAGCACGCCTGTCAGAACCCACAAGAGGACAGTTTTCAGAGAGTTTAGATTGCGCCGACTTTAACAAGTGCACCTGGTTGCGATGTCAGAATCAAATAGTCACTTGACATTCTACGAAGACGGAGAAGTTTGCATTGTCATAACTATAGTATTGTAATTGAGTGATCACGCCTTCGCTGGTTGCGATCGCAGCACGCATGCAAGCGCATATCACCAAACTCGATATGTCGCCTGAGCCTTTACGCCACTCCTGAGTCTCGCTTAACAGGATGACATGTGCGCCGTTCGTGGTCCCACTACTCATATATAGGAATCTTGCCATCTATTCAGCGTGACTCCTACAAATCTAATCGTTCATTTGTGATGACTTTGTGGCCATCGTCATCCACACTCGGTCCTCCATTTTATAAATCTGGGATTTGCACTGCTGTCGATGGTCAATGTAAGAAGGCTACCTAGAGCTAGTCACCAGCTGCAGTCTAGAGTCCATAAAAGGAGTAGAGGATGATGATGAGAGAGCAGAAAACAACCTTGATGTATAATGGATCAGCTGGGAGAGACGACAGACACATACATGTATGATCGAGCGTGATAGCACTTATACTGCAAGGCAGATGTAGGTAGCGTGTCGGTAGATTTCTCCTTCTGGAGGAAGATCCGATTCGATTATCGGGCGCGCGCTTCGATTGAGTCTCTGCTGGCTGGGCAGAGAGAGAGAGCCGCTCGGTCGAAAGGGCCGAGAGAGCGGGTCGATTCAAGGTTTAGGCAGGTGAGTGAGTGAGTGAGTGAGTGACTGGCTGAGTTGTCTGGTTCTTTGGCTCAGTCAGCCAATCGACTCTTCTTGCTCCATTGAGGGACGCGCTGCCTCACTCTGTCGTCTCTTGGCCAAGCTTTTGTTTTCCCGCTCAGCTTCGTCTGCTCGTCTGATCGCTTCCTCGCTCGCTCTCTCACTCACACAAAATGACTCCGCTTAATTCCCCCCATCTTGCCGACTGCGCAATCCACCCGAGTCCTCCACGACCTGTCACTCTTGGGAACCATTGCCAAAGAACCTCCATCATCCTGCTCCTACTTATCTAGTCCTCCTTCTCCAACGTTCATGATATCCTGTTGATCCTTCCTTCTCCTGCTTCACCAGTGTAGGCATAGCATGTCTGTGCTCTTCGTGTGAGTCATTACCACGCAATTTTCGAATTGGTGCTATCCATGTCTCTCGGGTAGACAAAACTCGACCTGCGACCACCTCGGCGAGTGACTTCTCAATCACATGAAAGACAAAGGTGGTGGTGGCAGGAAGGCTTCGCGAACCAAGACCGGGTGTTGGACTTGTAGAGAGCGAAAGGTCCGTTGTGACGAGACTAAGCCAATCTGCTCTCATTGCACTCGTCTTGGCCTCACTTGTGCGGGTTATGGCGCGCGCATCACCTTTCGAGACGATACCCTGCGAGTCCTGCAACGAATGGAGTCCATTACGGATACCCAGGGTTGTGCAGTGTACGAGGACCCGATCGATGGACCCCAATCGTCACCTCAGCCTAGGTTGAGGTACAAGACCTATACACCCGTCTTCTTCGAGAACCACAAGGATATTGAGATTGAGACGGATTTACTCGACTTGTCACCGCATTTCGAGAATTCCGAACCGCTATCTAGACAGCACTCTGCCACGGCCGACAAAGATCCACATACCTTCATACGGGACGTGAGAAGCCTGCATTATGGCAACACTGCCTCGGGTCCACCTCACACAGTCATGGTTCAAGGAGAGCACAGTATTACGCCATCACAATTACGAACACAGAGCTGGTCGATGGCAGATTCTCCTCAACGAAGTCCGATTCCGTCTGAACCACAAGGCTTCCAATTCTCGGGCACGACGGCGCCAGACAATCTTCGTGGCCGTTATGAGGTCAGTCCATATCCTCAGACGCCATTTGGCTCATATCAGTCATTCAGTCAAAATCACGCGACTCAAATATTCGACTCGAGTCGAATTGAGAGGAACCATGGACCACAATTTCAAATGGGCCCACAAATCGTGATTGGAGAAAGTCCATCCTTCTCAAACACTCCTGTCGCTCAGATGACTACTCAACAAGAACAGCATGGCTTCGCGCATAATATGGCTAAGGGCTTTACAGATTCTTCGATGGATCAATATATGCCGACTCCGCCCAATATGCACTTACTGGTGCCACCGATTTCCACTCACAGGTCACGCCGTTTGACGGGCAACTCAGATACAGATTCGCGTGTTCAACCTTCACCCTCGTCCTTGAAATGGGCGGAGCATTTCGGTGGTCGTGATCCATCGAGTACTTCGTCAGTCGCAGATCTGGCCGATCTCGAGCCGACTATTGAATCTGGAGAATATGGTATCGTGCCGTCCGAATTGTTCCGTTTTACGACAACTCTTGTGCCGTACCACGTCGGTGAGGATGAGGAGTGTCTCAGACACTACTTTAGTTTCCTGGTGCGTCAGATCTGTTATCCTGATCGTGGCATAAACAACCCATTTAGGCTACTCCTCACAACCCTGTGTCCCAGCGAGCCCGCGCTGTTTCACGCAATTCTCGCCTTTGCCGCCACGGACCTAGCGCATCATGCTCCGACTTACGATCAGATTGGTCGTTTTCAACGAGCTGCAGAACACTACGACGCTGCAGTTGCAATCTTGACGGCGCAATTGCACGACTTGAGGCACGAACAATCCATTGCGGCCCTTGCGACTGCATACTTCCTTGATCTTTGTGACACCAAGAATTGTCGACCCATCAGGCACACTGGTACCGTGCTACAGGTGGTCAAGGCTCGTTCTGCTGCCGGCCGAATTTATGAAGGCGGCATATGTTGGACTTGGTACAATGCCACGCTCGGTGTTCTATCTGCTTTGTTCGGAGGCCCCGTTCTGGTTATGCCTTATCTCATTGAGACCGACCAGTTGCCTACACCTGGACAAGGTAACATGTTTCCATTCATCAAGAAAACAGAACAGGAACGAATCGAGCACACAATCATCTCACCCATGTACATATCCCAGCAACGATTCTGGGCCATATTTTCCAATCTGTCTATTTTAGCAAACTCGTCCCTGAACAAGACGTCAGCAGCATTCAGGGAATCGCTTGAATCTTTACGTTTGAATATCGAGCTGAGTTGGAACACTCGAGCTAAATTAATCGACGACCTGACAGGCGATGCTGTCGAGGACGCTTTCCTCACGAAGTGGACTACCGGCATTCCGATTGCAGAACAAATCGTGATGACCTATAATGCGGCACATCTATATGCAGAGCTGCTGCATCGCGGCATTTACGCCATCGAAGAGCTTTCAAATCGCGTGTCAGTCATCTTCAGAATATTCGAGAAGATACGAGCTGTCGGCGAGGTCTTTTGTCGTCGGTTTGTTCTAGTGCCGATCTTTCTATGCTCGATCTTGTGTCCCGACATTGCTCAACGACAGCATATCATCAACACATTGGCGCAGGTCGTCGGGAGAGAAGCCTCGTGGAACAAGGCTCTCGAGGTGTCGACCGATCTCCTGCAGACAGAGCTCCAGCTTCGGAAAACCATGCGGCCCGTGGACGAGCGTGGCACGACTACTTGGTACGATGTGCGAGACAGACTTGGTGGTATCGCTCTATTCTAAATCAGTGGATACCGTTTCCAGCGACATTCATACTTCTCACAACAGCAATTAGCGTTCATGGCGTATGTCGAATTCAAGTTTTGTAACATGTATTACTCGGTAGTCTACCTATGGTTTAGGTCATGCAATAGTGTACATACCTGGAGTCGGGCATAGCTATAGTTGCAGACTCGATAGAGTTGTGATTGGTATATAAGTTGAATATATCGAAAACGTCTCGGATCCGAAAGTACAAATTTATCATGTGTCTGTTGTGGCTTGTGTGATCTCAGGGGAATCCAAAGTAGACTATCGGTAGCTCTAGTTGTCTACCAAGTGTTCTACACCTTTGCACGTCATGATCAGAACTTGTAGCCAATGGGAATTGTGTCTGGCATGTGCTGCCGAACCTTAAATTTCCAGGTCATAAATTAGCGATGGCACGTGTACCTCTCATGACCAGGCAGGAGCTTCGAGCTTCAAGCTTCAAGTGGCTTCACGAACGGACGGAGAGAGATGAACGGAAGGAAATGAACGAGGCTGAGGGAATCACTGGCTGGAACAAGAGGAGTTGGGGGAACTCTGGGAAAAAGGCGTTCGTTCTTGTGCGATGATGCTGATGCCGCTCCTTTCGCTCGCTCACGAGGGTTCCTCTTACCGCCAGGCCTCCTCGACCAGCCGACCGCCCGGTGAATTACGCTCCAAGATTCAGTCTGTCACTACTCGTCTCTCGGATATATTTCTTTATACAGTCTTCAAGCACCTCGAGCCTTCCAGACAACCTCAAATCGTGCTGAAATATGTCCGATTCTATGGATCCAAGGGATAGGGAGACTGCCAAGTGGCTCGGTCAAGTGATCGATGCCGGCGACGAGTACTCTTCGACCACTACAAGAACAATCCCGACAACGAATCTGTCGCACGATCAGACAACCGCTACCAGTGCTGCTGCCCTGGCCACTGCCGGGAAAACGTCAACGACGACCACGACGAACGTAACAACGGGCCCTATCACTCGAGTTGCGACTGCCGGTACGGCACGAAATGGAAACTCGTCTGCAGCGGGAGCTCGACGACCAGCCGCCATACATGCAAGTGGTATGTCACAAGAGTTGTTCCTTCTCTAACTCACTAATTTTGAATCAGCTTCAAGCAATTCCTTGACCTCCGGACAAAGGGCTGCAGCTCAGCGAGCTTCAAGACTGGCTGCTGCCGGGGCGGACTCGGCTCTGTACCATCCAGCACCTGTCGAGACTCACACCACATCGAGATTGTCGAATGCCGGGGCCGCGGCTAGTCTGGCTGCCAGCGGCCGAGTAAGCTCAAGTCCAAGACAGTCTCAGCAACGATTGAATGACATCGCCTTGGAACGTAGTGCCGCCGGCCGGGCAGCAATCCTTGCTGCACGAGACAGTACACCAGTGGAGGTCCCGGCACATCAAATGTCGTCGAACGCAGGCAAGGCCGCACTGCTTGCACACAAAGATCACAAGGAATACGAAGTGCCAAACCATCAATTGTCAGCGAACGCTGGCAAAGCGGCCCTGCTCGCTGCTCACGACCATGTCGAGTACCAAGTACCAGAACATGAATTATCTGCCAATGCAGGCAAGGCAGCGTTACAGGCTGCGCATGACCACAAGGAGTATGAAGTCCCAGTACATCAGCTATCCGCAAATGCGTAAGTATTCTAAGCATTTGGTCCGAAGCACAACCTACTAAGCTCGTTAGGGGAACTGCAGCACTCTTGGCCGCTAACAATCCTGTCACAGTAGAGGTTCCTGTGCACCATATGTCGACCAGCGCCAGCAGTGCAGCTCTGCTGGCTCATCAAGACCACCGAGAGTACGAAGTACCGGCTCATCAGCTGTCCGCCAACGCGGGCAAAGCTGCAATTTTGGCGCATCAGGACCACAAAGAATATCAAGTCCCATCACATGCAATGTCTGCCAATGCTGGCAAAGCCGCATTGATGGCGCATCGCGACTCTTCCCCAGTCCCAGCCAAGGTGAATCCCACCTCGGCTGCCAGCGCTGCGAATGCACTGAAAGCGGCCACCCAAGCTCATCATGATCCGGCCATGCGACCAACGAAGCCTGAAGACTTACAGGCCAAGGGTGCGGCAAATGCACTGAGAGCGGCAAGTCAAGCTCATCGAGAAGCTCCCCCGCCCTTCAAGTATGTGCACCCGTCGGACGATCCGAATATTGGCAAACTCGCCAGGTCAAACACATCAGCCTATCTGACAGAAATGGAGCCACGAGCACCGCACGAGCACACCGTAGCCTACGCCAGTCAGAGTTATAACAGTGCAAAGGCGAGACAGGGTCAAGCCGACCAATATCGAGCCATTTCTGATGAAGCATATCGAAGTGCAGGCTTGAGCGGTGCACAATCTAGCTACGCAGGCTCGGTCAATGTTGTCAACCGGTCAAGGACAAACACTGCCTCGTCCGCCAAGACTCCAGCCGATTTGATGGCACTCGCCAGGAGAAATGTCGATGCTCAGATGGCCGAACGTGGTCTGACACGAACAGAGTCACAACAGACCGTCACAACTGTCGGAGCAGCAGCTCATCAAGGAGCCTCTTCTGCCTACAGAGATGGTCAAGGACGACAGGCAGGATGGGATGAAGAGAGAGAATCGTACGTGGGCGACAAAGAGATTGCCGATCGCATCAACAGAGAAATGGCACAATTCGACGCACAGAGGAAGCGTAACGAGAGCAACACACAGGTGCAGTCTGCCCTGATGGAAGCTGCGAAACGAAATGCCCGCCTGAGCATGGCTCAGATGGAAGCCAACAGACCCTACTCTGCACCAAGCTTGCGCGACACTCAACGGATGGAAGATTTGCTGAATGAGCAAAAGTTGAAGGAACGCAGAGCTCGACCGGACGGTGCGCAAGTGGACCTCGGTGGCGGACACTTTATGTCTCAGGTCGAAATCGAGGCTGTAGCGGCGAGAAGAATCCAGCCAGTCATGGAGGAGATGGATGAGCACGTTGCGGAGATTAATCGACGAAAGGCCGAGATTCAGGCTCAGAAAGAGGCGGAACAGGCTAGACGTGAAGCTGAGCGTGCAGAACGACAGCGTCAGAAGGAGATTGAGCAGGAACGTCAACGCAAAATCAAGGCGGAGGAAAAGGCCAAACGAGCCGAAATCAAGGCCAAGGAAAAGGCGGCGAGGGAGGCTCTCGAGCAGAAGCGAAGGGAGGAAGCAGAGGCAAAGAGAGCAGCGGAGCGACAGAGACGGGCTGAATTCGAGGCCGCTGAACGGGCTCGTAAGGAAGAACGAGCGGCTGCTGCTACTAGTGCTGCCGCTACCGCTTCAGCATCGACGACTGTCCCTCGCTCAAACTCTGCAGAGGCCGTGGCGACGGCACAGACTGGTGTCCAAGAGACATCTCGAGCATCGACCTCTTCCCAGACGCCGTTGCCCGGCACAAATGTCCCTCTCGCGGGACAGGAAGGTTCGACGACCGTGGCGACGGAAGGGGAAGACAGGACTGCCGCCACGACAACGACGACGACTGACGCTCCCGGCTTGCATCGCAGCGAGACGATGGACAGTACCGTCCCGGTGGCGACGTACGAGGTGGAGACGCGGGGCATGGTGACCGACACGGAAGGAGAGACGGACGACGAGTGGGCAGACGCGATGGAGGAGACTCCGGCGATTGAACGGGCGGAATTCATTCACCTCTCACGACCGGGCACGAGTCTCACCGATGGAAACCTCGCTCCCCAAGTCATTAGGGAGGAAGAGAGTGGTGAAGACGTCGAGACGGCGTCCATTTCGACTGCTAAACCGTCCCACCACCACGCGGACCCATTATCGCACACCATGGATGAATCGCACGCGCAGACGCAAGTCGTTCGTGATGCGGAAGAGTCGGAAACTGATACTATTCTCGCGCCACCGCTCAGTCGATTGGTTGTCGATAGACACGAACAGACTCGATTCAAGGAGGAATTGGCTTGATCCTTCTAGGTTTTTTGCAATTATACAGTCAAATGTATCGAGTAATAGAGTGCAAGGAAAACAGATTTTGAAAAGAGTCCATTTTTGTGTTTACTAGTTGTTTTTTCCCGTAGTACCTAATGGAATTATTTCAATATTCGTACAATTTCATTCGCGCGATTGTCAAATTCATATGCTCAACAGTACGTCAAGTTCCTCACACATACAACTGTATTACTCGAATTATCATAAAAAATGTCCCACAACAAAAAGTTTAGCTCTACAACATACAGAAAAAAAAGTTGAGAACAACAAGCGGAAAATTGCAACGATTGACAGACGCAATCAGTCTACAGTCTTTCGCCGCTTGTTGGTAGAACCGGTCTTTTTCAGTGTGCCTTTGTGCACTCTCCTGCTCCATATTAGCGCCGATCATTTCAAACAACAAGATTTTGATTACATGTGCTGTGCAAGATTATCCGAGCGGGAAAAGTTCTTGTTGCAAGTCCGACATTTGAATGGTTTCTCACCCGTGTGCAGGGATCGAATGTGACGTTTCAAGTGCTCGCTTCTACGGAAGCGTTTCTCGCAGCCACGTATATCACATACAAATGCCTTGATAACCTCGCCAGAACGTCGTGTCTTTCTTCGATCCTGCCTCGTGTTTGTCGATGCCTCCGAGTCGTCTTCCGTGTTTCGTGGCGGGGAGAAGCGACCTAGGAATGGTGCCTGATTATTATGATTGTCCATGTGTTTCGCGACCATGCGTTTGGCAATCATATCCTCACAATCCGGGGAAGATAACATGAGTCTTTCCTTTTGTGCCGTCGGCACACGACCTGAATCTGTTAGTCATCATTCCATATGCAAGTGTGTGTATCTCTTGCCTCGTTTGGGTTGTCCGCCGCCGGCATAGCGGTTGGAAACGATACACCGACGACGTGGTCGTGTCTTGACAGTAGGAGTGTATTCCGAGTCCGAGTCATCCTTTCCGAGACTCTCGGCTTCTGAATCACTATCGAGTCTGCTCGATCTGGACGATCTCTTGGCTGTCTTCTGCTTCACGTTCTCGGGTCTAACGCCAGCAGTCGACGAATAGAGACGACTTGCCTCTTCCATCCAAGCTCCTTCATCATCACACTCAGACAATTCAGATTCTTCATCAGACAATTGACGCATACTTGACCGGGTATGATTACTTGGCTTTGTACGACATGCAACGTTCTGTCGTGAACCACTGTGCCTTGATTCCAGTGGTGCCTTATTTTGTGTCTGAGAAACAGGTGATAGGGTCGCTTTTTGTGGTGTAGAACTGCGAGAAAAATCCTCACCATCATTACCGGCATCACAAGATCTTGAATTCAGTGACAATGCATTCGGATCCACATGATGATGAGTTGGGGCAGTCTCAGGAACGAGCCATGTATGCTTCGGAGGAGGACTTGCACCTTGCGACACGCTATCACCCGAATGTGACTGACAGGTAACAGGGTCGTATGTCATGCTGCCAGTCTGAGCACCATGCTCGGCAAAATCAGATAATGGCTCCGGAACATAGGTGGTAGTCACTATTTCCGCGGGCTGACCGGTAGACCTCTGATTTCTGTACACTGTGGGTGATTTGTAGCTATCCTCTATCGATGTGTACATGAAAGGCGCAGTTTCTTGGTGGTTTCTTGGACACGGTGTGCCATATTGTACTTGAGCATTACTTTCTTCTCGGGCACTGACTGTGTAGACGTCGTCGGAAGAGGACAGCCGACGACGGCACAGGACGTCCTCTATCCTTGACGGTAGTCTTGGTGACGGTACTACGCGAACTCGGGGAAGACTGTGACTGGCTTGTATCGGAAATCGTTGAGCTTCTGGCTGCATTCTCCCATGCTCCGCCTGCGTTGGATGCAAGAAGAAATCATCGTATTGACGCTGGTGCTGCTGCTGCTGTTGCTGCTGTCGTTGGTGGTCGATCAAATAATGGTTATAGACTTCTGGCGCATAGTAAACAGGAACACAAGTCTGTCCATCCTTCGTCAATTGATAGCCAAGGTACTGCCTGTCTGTTATTTGTTGATGGTCCGCATACTGTCTATGCTGAGAGTGCTGATGTGCTTCCACGTCATGACTACTTGGGACATAGTAAGACATGGGAGCTCGGCCCGATCGACGCTAGGACGCTCTACAGTGTACAGCGAGGCTGCTGCTCGATGGACTGCTCGATCTCTGTCGCAAGACTATGGTAGCAAGCAGCAGACTCGACAGCACCACGCTTTAGGTTCGGTGCGATCAAACGAGCTGTGCTGGTAGAGGGAGACCGGTGAGCAGATGAGGTGCCTTGACATTGAGTCTGCTGCTGCTGTTGCTGCTGCTGTGCTTGTCGGACGCTTGCGCTGGTGTAGTGCTCGCGAGAATGAGAGTCTCGCAGTGACCGGTCTCGAGGATAGATTGCTTGTTTGTAGTGTCAAATTGAGTTGCAGCAAGGCGTCACCAGTGCAATCTAAATCCTGTATACCTAGATCATCGGGAGAGCTACCTCCCAGACGTCCCACCATTTCACCTTCTTCCCATTCAGTCCCTCGTCTACGATCATCATTGCGATTCGTTAGCAAAGTTATCTGCCTAAGTGATTTCTTTCCTCTCCGTGGCATCAGTATGTCCGGACGAGCCGTGACCAGTTTACACATGATGGGCTTCGTGTATCAGCCTGCAGCCGCCCTTGTTTCATCCTTGGGAGTCTCTCATGTGGTCCCACGGACTAAATATTCACGTTGGGCTGCAGCGTTTGTGCTATGATAGCACTGTTTGCCAAGAGATAAAAGGTGACAGCATGAATAGTAAGTATACCACATCGATGCTCATCGAAGTCCGGTAATGATTGCAATTGACACATCATGTAGGCCAAGTTGAGCAATTACGAGCACGAGGTCACATTTGACCGTACTCAAACTTTGCGCCGCCAGTTAGACCATAGCTCAGTTTAATGCCTCAAGTGATCAACAAGTAAATCTTGTTTTGAATAGCATCATTTTGACCTGCCTATAAGGGTAACGTGAGTAAGAATGGTCGATCTCGTGAGTCATTGATGCTTCTCAAACCCTTTGCACTACTACGAGCCCCGGAGTGGATTATCTTGGACTCTTCTGAATGATATGTATTGTGGGTCAATCATGTTTGTGAGGCTGACAGAATAGGTATTTCAAATAACTTCACATCAGTGATCAGATCCTGTAAAGCTCAACTTTGATGTACACAGCTCAGCCGTCAGAGTTTCTATTGGTTGACAATCGTTCCCAGCTGTACACATATCTGTACAAAGTGTGCGGACCTGCAGTTGCACAATGCGTGTCAGTCAAGACTATCTCAGACTACCTATATTATTGGTAGGCTTTGGGAGTTCCAAGGTTTCTGCCGTGAGAATTGATCACCCAGATACCATGGCTCTTAATCGGAGCCCCACAAGGGACACCTACACTGAGCGACTCAAAAAATGCACAACCTGACCTACTACCTTCTCTCACCAAACCACCAAAAATGTGCGGTATGTGAGTCCTTTTCGTGTTGCTCAGTTGTGCTTGTTTCTTTCGAGAGACACCAGATAGCTTACTTCGAGCGTCATATTGGACTCCAGAGCAGAAGAAAACGTGGGCATAGAAGTTCTTTTCGGATTCTCTACAAAGCTTCTGCCCGCGCTCAAACAAGTATAAGTCACGGTCGTCGACCATCAATTGAACATGGTTTACTCGAATATTGTGTGGCCATAATAGATAGCGTGCAGTAGCAACTAAGGAAATTCAAGGTTGTTATACCACGCGCGTACAAAAGTGGTATGCAGATCCCATATATGCGCAGATAGAGACTTGTAAGAACTTCTGAACGTTTTGATCTCGGGAGTGCATAGTCAGATTAACCTTGATGGCAGAACCAAGGACGAGTGAGACGGTCATGCAATTCAAGGTGAGCATGTGAAATGAACAACTGTTGTTTTGGTTACGGTAATCATCGCCTGCGAGATCTCAGGGTTGAGGTTACCAACTGCCACCTGCGAGATCTTCACTTGAGATTGTGGCTCCGCCGTACTAAGCTGCCGGCTCCATCGGTCCCCGGCCATGGATTGTTGCCCGCGGGCTCCTGGGGCTGGCTGTCTGTCTGTCTGTCAAACATTGCACCAATTGCAGTCAGAGTCGTCTCCACACCACAAACAACAGACATCGTTTATGCTTCCCCAAGAGTTGCCCCAGTGACGCTTGCGAGAACACATATACAGGCATCCCTCACACCACCCAGCGCACAATTGTTTCACATCGTTCAGAGGTACCCGTCTCATTCATTTTGCAATCCTGATTTATCAAATCTGCTGAGCGGTATCTTGTGACACTATCATTCACACCTGAGTGGTGGAGATCTCATCATGACCGACACAGCGGGCACAAGAGCGCGATCAAGCTCCATTTCTGAATACTCCCAGCTCTTCTCCAACAATGCGCCAAAGCCGTCGACCTTTATAAATCAGAAGAGACATCCCTCCTTGTCGATGAAGCATGATCGTACAACATCGCTAGGAAAGGCGGGTCTCAATGTTTCAGGTTTCACAGCTTATGCAAATGAGGACGCAATCGACGATTCCGAGCTATCAGCACAGAACAATCCACCGTCAATTGCAACAATGATCAATCGAAACCCCAAATCAGAGGACGCAGTAGGACTCGGGAGACGCTTGAGTCAAGGGGCTCGAGCTATCATGTACAATGGCAATCGCATGCGTGGTGATAGTCTAGTTGAGACTGACAACAAAAGGCCAAGCTCCACGCGCACATTCAGTCAAAGTAGTACAATCTCATCGCCTAGACTAGGATCCACAGATCAAGGAACAGCAAGTCCACCACAGGAAGCCTCCAGCCCAATGGAGAGTGCAAAGACAATCAAGAGACGTCTCTCTCCAACAGGCGAAAGGATGCTGAGAGGCGAGTTAGCCTTCCACTGATAAAGTCATGACGGAACGAAGGATTTTGGGTTGTCTCATATGGGTAGATTGACGCTCGTTATGGATGTTGTTTTTATTTTAGCCACGGGTCGTTTTGAACATAGTAAAGGCGGTTTCAACGAATAGCGTCACGGATTACATGTCGTAGCAGCGTTTATCAATTAGTTTTTTCACAGATATGCAGCATGATGATATATGTTTACATTGACACAATATTCTCGACAACGCCATTTCGCTAATGTTGATAGACAATATACGGAAATTGTATAGTCTTTCTTCTCAAAGTACAAACAGTCATTGCCTCAGATTACTCGCTCGCTCGAGATGTTCATTCGCGCTTGTGGCAGCTGAGCTGGATTCGTGTCTTTGAGCACCAAGTAAAGGTTCAGTTTCGGATGGTGGGGGTCCGGCGGCACTGGCACTGCTGGTATCTTGCGCTGCTCGCTCCCGAATCTTTTGGTGTTGCTTGACCAATTTGATCAAGACCCGTCGCCTATCTTCTCCGGCAAAAGGGACTTCGTTCTATCATGAATCAACATTTTTCATCCCATCATGACACATTTGGTTCACAAACATCTTGTAGATACGTCTTCAACTTGTTTTCGCTCCAATCGCTAGGGTCACTGCTACCATTCCCAACCTCCGGGTCAAGGGGATCCGAAAACATCGTCACCGCACTGGCTACTGCTATAAAGCCCAAGAATCCGTACAAGAAGGTACGTGCTGGCATTCTGGTCACCTTGTCCAATTTTGTCATGCGTCTGTCGCTCGATATGCGAATTATAGAGACCTCGAGATCCCTTCGAAATTGGAGCTATCGAGTGCTACAAGCTTATTAGTAATGAAAATCCTTGCTTGCTGTGTCGTCTAATGACTCGAAGAACATTGCAGGCGCTTTGTGATGCCAAGCTTTGATATGAAGCTTGAATTTGAAAGGCATCTAGCCAGGTGTGGGGAGAAAAACACGTGAAAGCTAGAAGCATTGATGAAGTCATCGCGATTCCCAGCAAGTCAAGTGCAGGTAGGCAGCTTTGACTATGATTAAAAACATATAGCCAGGTATCGTAAACTGCAAATCGTTATCAAGATGTTTCCAGCAAGAGTTTTGAGAGGTACTGAGGGTAAAGTCGGATTCGATGGTTATGGCTCAACCGCGAACCAGTACGGTCGAAAGAAGGGCAACGTAAGGACTCTTGTAGGAAGCAAACACAATTCTCATCGCTCATAGATGGGTGTGATGTTTGGAGGTCTCAGCTTGGTTGCTGTTGGACTATCGTATTACTTGTACCAATCGACGTCGACCGATGCCAAGGAAGGTAGTGCGAAGCCCGTAAGCAACCACATCCGATCATATCTTTCGATTCTGACATGAAAGGCCGTTAGAGGATAAGCACGTATCGAAGATGGTATATATGATAGCGAGCATTAACGACAATTACGCATAATGAATAGGATTGCTCGGACATTTCCTGTGCTCACTATGAACATCGACCAGATCTCGTGCAGGAGCTGATTTACTTGTAGCACTAATGAAATCGACTAGCAGAGAAACTGATTACAACTAGCGAACACCAATATACTCTTCAGAATCCTTCTGTTATGGCATGGGAGCCACTTTACCTGAGCAAGCTTGTACATCATTACATGGTTTCTGAAGTGCGCTGCTTGCCATCAGAAACTCGTGGTGTCAAAACAAAAAGAGTTGTACGAATCAGAGTGAAGTTGCTCATATAAGCAGATACAAAGCTTCAGTCGAGCACTCTTGTGAATACTTGACGAGAGACTTGGTCATCTATGATGCGGTGCCATTGTCAGAGCACTGCCACGAGCAAGGGCAACACGCGACCATGTCACCTGGATCTGCACAGAACTGTGGTGATCTTGAAAGCCAACTACCTATCTAAGGAGGAGGCTTCTTGCTATTCTTGCAATCTATACAATCTGTTTTGTGATTCAGACTCCAATTCCACGCTACAAGCTTGTTGGTTATTGGTGATTTGCAGCTGGCGTAGCATCTCTCCAGGTCTGCTGCACTATCATGGTACTAGTACAAGTCTTGCATGCCAGTATCATGTCAGACAAGAGTGAAAGGTCTAGCATCCAGTCTCTATGGTCGTAAGCTCCAGTGTCATATTTGTGACCCCGGCACATCCGGTACTTGACGTAACAGTCGTTACTTTATCAGGAAGGTCAAGCTGTCATGAGCGTGTCTCCTACAGGTCGCGTGAACACGCAGCTGTCTTCAGTCACTTGTTTGTTGAGGAGGCGGAAAGATAGATTGATTGCGTGGCACACAGATCTGGCACACCGATCTTGCGTCTCTCGTGCTCAAGATCTCCATCAGTTCAGCACCTGAGATTCGTCTCGAGGAGTGTCTTCCAAGGTGCTTGGTATCTCAGAGGTGACAACACTCCTTCCTGGTATGATTACAAGTACTTCAGAACAAGCAGGCAAGCTCAAGCTTGTTCTCAAGTGAAGAGCAATATCAGGATTTGCTTCATGAATCTTCAGACGCTGCTCAATGGCACTTCGGGCTGTACAATGGTGCAAAATGGGATGAGCACGTCAAGGTGTGCGTCATCGAGGACAACTCGAGCATTTCAGAGGCGAGGTTTGATCAAGGTCGAGTCGCCCGAGCCTGAGATTACGTTCGAGCTCGCTCGACTACGTAAGGAACACGAACACTTCGATTCAAAGTCCCGAGCTCGAGCGGCTTGTCTTTGGTGTCACAAGATTGAGCTAAAACGAAAATTAAAGGTAGCTCAGAGCCCGTCTCTTCTTCAAGGACTCATCAGGTCAGAGAGGCGTCACCTTCGTGGTCGGTAGACCTCGTCAAGGCTGGGTGGAGAATGGTCTTCCACTGCTGTATACTTGCTGCTCTTGCTACGAGCAGGGGAGGTTAGCGTCTCAAGATCTCGTCTCCTATCTGCTTCCTGACCTGTTGCAGGAAAGGACGAAACCTAGACCACAAGATGGATACCTTGAGGGCACAATATACCGCATTCGATGAATATGGTATTCAATTTTATGAATGCAAGAAAAGAGTTGGCATCAATTGCTGCTGGAACATTTTCATCTGCTCACACGACAGGTGGGTAAAACATGGGTACAATGGATAGCGACACCACAACAGGTCTGGCAGGAGCTGAACAATGCCTATCAGCACGAGAAATCGTTCGACGGCATCAAGGCATTTCCAATTCTGGATCTTGCAGCTTTCGGTCACCAGAAGGGCAAGACTCATCTTCGCTGTAAGAGGGAGCCATCTGAGGAGTCCAGTGTGATGTCACTCCACGCATCAGCGTGCTCAGACGATCTACAAGATGGCTCCTCTCAAGAAAGTTCGGGAGCCGAAGAATCAGCCATGATCTCGGCAGCACAGGCACTAACTGAACTGTGTACAAATTCTGCAAGCTTTTGACTTTCATGTCTCGTCACAAACACCTTTATAACACACGTTTCAGCGGTCGATCGATATATCGCTAATTTGATCGTTCTGGAACATAGAAATTCGTTTTGCTTAGCCACGGCAGATAGTAGTTTATTGAATTTTAGCATATGCTTATGCACTGAATCTCGCGCAGCTACTCACATAACATGGTATTTCGGTAGCTAGACATGCTCGTGTGCACTCTCAAACGTAGACAGCTGGTGTGCAGCTTTGCAAGGAAGCCGCGAGATTGGGGAAGCCACTGTTTAACGCCGGTACGAACCAACGAACGTGGGTAAGTGCAGCAAGTCAGTTGCTACATCCAGCATGATTGAGAAGTTGTAAAGTCGTCAAGGACATGAAGAGAAAAAGGAAACATTGTCCATCTTAGTTGACAATTCCGGTTCTTTGCGCCCTCTTCTTGGCTTTGGTCCTGACTTTTCTGGCCTTGACGACCTTTCGGGCGGCAGTCGTCTTGGCTTTGATTGCAGCTATCCTGGCGTCCCTCGTCCTCTCCATCTTGGTTCCCTTCCACCTCGTTAGACCCTTCATCACCTTGCCGACTTTGCCCTCCTTGTGGTCGACTCGAGGGGGTAATAAGTGCTGCACTTGATATTGCGTTGCCAAGTTGTACAGGTCCGTCTGGCGACGGATAGAATATCTGGGTTCATTGTACTTGAATGTGTACTTGTTTTTCGATGGTAGGAATGGGTTCAGAGGATTTCGATGTGCTTTCGGTGTCGTGGGAGGCGTGCTAGTGGAGGATGTCGCATCAGCTGTAGGACGGATCGGTAGCCATTGCGTTGCTGATGCAGGGGGATGTCGTTTGAAGAATGTTAGCAGTTGTCGAGGAAGTGTCGAGACGACATTTCTACTCGCTATCGGAACTGGCATCAGGCTTTTGCTCGGAACTGGACGATTCAGGCTCTTCTACAATGAATGCACAAGTCTCGTATAAGTCACTTGAAATTGTTGAGTTGGATGATTTAACTCTGTCAAGATGTCAGAGGCACGTGCAGCGTATGTTCATCATCACACAAAAGCGTGAAGGGGGCTTCACTGGACGTCATGCCTGCTACGATGTCTGACATTGACAAATTGACGTCTCGTTTTGGATATACTCACCAGCTCAACTAGCCTGCACATCGATGTGTTGCAGCAAAAGAGCATAGAACGCCACGATAACTCAATTTAACCATTTCAATACCAATTATCGTGCAAAGGCTACAGCAACCCTATTGTTTCAAACGCTAAGCGGTCGCGTGGCTCAGCCATGACTACATCTCGGCGAGACAATCGCCAAGAACAGGAGTTGAGAGCGATTATAGATGATATTCCGGGCAATGACAAGTGTGCAGATTGTGAGGCAGTTAATCCTCGGTGGGCATCGTACTCCTTAGGAATCTTTCTGTGTACTCGTTGTGCTGGAATTCACCGCAAGAACAGCGACATTAGCAAGGTCAAGTCAATCTCCTTGGATCAATGGACAATGGAACAGATACAGAAGATGAGGGAGGTTGGCAACACCATCTCGAACTACAAGTACAACCCGCTGCGCGAGTGGCCCCTACAGGACGATGATCAGACTATGGAGCGTTTCATCCGCGACAAGTATGAAAGGCAAATGTTTATGAGTCAAAGAGAAACCGCCAATTTCACTCCCGTCAAGTCTGCCATGAAAGGATCTGCTAAGCCAATTGAGCCAGGCAAGTCTAGTTCGGCCGTAATCAAGTACAGTAAGGAATTAGATACTTTACGAGAAATGGGCTTTACAGACCGCTCCAAGAACGTGGACGTCTTGAAGAAGGTCATGGGAGATGTGACTTCCGCAACTGATATTCTTGTGGCCATGGAAGAGACTGGCGGTCCCAGTGTACAAAAGCACGAGAAACCACGGGTCAGATTCACTGCAGACACAATCGGGGGCGAAGAGCGCACACCTCAGACGCAGGCAGCTAATCCATTTGACATGTGGGCGGCACAGTCGAACAATCCTGGACCACAACAGAACTTTCAGAATCCATTCTCCAGTATCCCTCCATCCATGTATAATAATCAAAACTTTGTTCAGAATGTACAGGCTCAAGGACAACCGTCCGCGCCTTTTATGGGGTATCAGACGACCGGACAGGATGCTATGCAACAACAGTATGCTCATCCAGCGGTGCCATTGAGGTCACAACTTACTGGAGGACAGCTATTGCGGCCGCAATATCCAACACAGGCCATGCAAGAACCTCTGGCACAACAACAACAACCACAACAACAGCAGCAGCAACAGCAGTTCCAGCAACCTACCCAACCTCTGCGGCATCAATTGACCGGTCGACCTGCTCCACCTCCACCAGAACCATTGACGAATACTTTCCCTGTACAGCAGCAGGGCGCCCATTCACAAAACAGCTATCAGCAATCACAGAATGTGTTTGCTACCCGTGTCGAGCCTCAATCTTTTGCCAACAACATCGGACAATCACAAACCCAACAATTTCTGTCACAATCATCAACGCCGTATCAGGAAAGCTTCCAGTCACAATCGCACTTGCCACAGCCCGAATCATACTCCGCGGCTCCAGCTAGAATGAATGCTGCACAACAGCAAGGCTCGTATCAAGCTCAAACACAATCTAGGCCACAACCGCCGCAACCACCTCAACAGCCCCAACCACAAATACCATTGACTCCACAACTTACGGGTATGCGACCAAAGTTCCAGCCAACAGTGGACTTGAACGCGCCATTTGCAACATTCAAACAGCACTCGGCCTCTACTTATCAAAGTCAATCACCGCAATTGACAGGACAGATACCTCCAGCTCAGCACAATTCGCCACAAAGGACAGGTCAACCACAGAATTCTCTACAACCTCCCGGCTCGATGTTTGCACCAGCTCAGCATGCATACCAAAGACAGTCACCGCAGACCACGGGACAGTTTGCATCGATGCAAGCACCACAAACTTTTGTGTCGAACCGGTTTCAGACTAGCTCGCCACAGATTGCTGGTCAAGGCCAACCATCAGCAGTACCGCAGTCAACTGGTCAATACGCGCAGAATTCCTACAGACCAATGCAAAGTCAAGCGGCGGCGCCGTCGCAAAGTAATGATCCTTTCGGTAGCAGCTTCACAGCCCCACTTCGGGCTCAGCTTACCGGCATACAAAAGTCTAGCCAGTCATCTGTACCGGGATACTTGCAGCAACAAAATACGGCTCAGACAAACAACTTCACTTCACAGCCCTACCAAAGCGGAAACAACCAATATAGTGCTGCACCAACTCCTTTCGGCACCAACGCGCTCACTCAAGGAGGAAACAACATGTACAATCCCCAGAGTTCCAACGGACCGCAATTGATGCAACCATTATTCTCTCAAAACACTGGCAATGCACCGAATGGGTTGTATCCTCAAAGGACTGGAAATCAAGCCTACCAGTCACCATCGCAACAGCAGGCAGCAATGAATAACTTTCAAGCACCATCGAATGTATTTCAGTCTCAACCGTTCAAGCAGCAGCAGCAGCAGCAGTCTAATCAGGGAATCAGGCCACAACAGACTGGGTTTAAGCCACAAACAGGATATGCCAATACCAGTATGAATCCCGCAAAACCATTCGACAAGGCTGGTATCATGTCTTTATATGGCGCACAACAACCCTTGCAACCTCAACAATATCAATCGCCACAACAATACCAACCACCACAGCAACAGCAACCTCTTCAACAGCAGTATACGAATGGCTATAGTCAACAGTCACAGCAAAATGGTTATCAGCAGCAGGGATATGGAGGGTATCAATAGATGATTATGGGTCGAGATGAAATGTGACTTTAGAAAATAGACTTCATCACTTGGAAACCAATGTGGGACTTTCTTTATTTACACGTCTGGGGAAATGTATTTATAGCATATAATAATTGAAAAATTTCTCATGAAAAGGATAATGTTTGTTCAGTTTTCACATTCTGCCGACGCGCTTGAGAATCTTTCCGACACGTTTAATGGCGTCCTCTCGTTCTCGTCCACTCTTGGCCTCGTTGATGGCAGGAAAGACGACACCGGCGTACCCGGTCCATCTGCCAGGTGCAAACAAGACGTGTTTGAAGAAGGACCGGTCCTTCAATCCTCGTTTATCCAAGAGTGCCCTCTCAAAGTGTTTGTACTCGTCATTCAGGCCATGAATGGTATGCAACAAGTCGACTTTTTCGCCTTCGGACAAGTCTGGCCATTGTTTGACTTTATCGTTGGCTGATGCCGCGCGAGCATCGAGGTCTATACCGTAGTGATGAATCGTCTTGGCATGAGCCTTCAATGCCTCGATTCCCTTCCTCTCCTTCTTCTTCTTCTTCTTCTTCTTCTTCTTCGTAGATGAGGAGGAATGGCTCTTGGGAATCTCATTCACGTATCGACGAATCTCGGCACCATAAGTAGAGGCATTGAAGGGGATGACGGGACTCTCCGATAGTCGGTACGCCAGTAATCCCCAGAGTCTTGTGGCGGCCTGTAGACCTTTGACGTCTGGATCGCCGAAGTTCGTGAGCCAGTGGTAGGAATCATATTGACTGTGATAGTGATAGATTGCGTCGGTGCCACCAGAGAAGCCCATGTCCACACTAGTGACGCCCAAAGCGTCCTGGAAGGCGGTATAGTCGGAGCCAGACCCGAGTGTCCTGATTGTTCCCTTCCACTCGTCTCTCAAAGAAGTGAGTGGTGCTGTTCCAGGGATCGAGGCGTCTCCTTTCACGGCAGGTACTGCACCTGTCGTATTTCGAAGGATGTCGAATAAAAGGGGAGATGCAGAGGCGTGAAAGTCGATACCAGAGCTCGCTACATCCACGTTCAGGTATGCAATCGTGTTTTCCGATAGCTCCGAGGCATGCTCTTCCACCCATTCGGTACTGCCCACGAGTCCATACTCCTCTGCATCCCAAGACGCAAATATCAAGCTGCGAAGCGGCACATAGCCTGTTCTCTGCAGACTCGCAAAGGTGCTCACGATGCTGTCGAGCGCTGCAGAACCACTATTGGGATCAGATGCGCCTCTGACCCATGCATCCCTGTGATTCCCTAGGATGATCGTATCATCGAAATGACCGGGAATCTTTGCAATCACATTGTAAACCGGTCGATAATCGTAGTTGACCACTATCAAGGTCAGCTCTATTAGGCACACGAGTCATAAGTACTTACCGTTATCGAGGTCTACAGTAAATCCAGTGTTCTGTGTAGCGCCAAGAGCATATTGTACGCCAGGGAAGGCACCCTCAAACCCTGGAAGGACCGGACCATTTCCGTTGAGCGTACGAAGGAGATATAGAGCATCTCTACCACTTATTGGAAGCGAAGGAATTGATGGGATGGAATGATATGGATCCTTTCGCTCACAGCCTGGAGTCGAAGCATAACCTGGAGTCGAAGGATCACCAGGTAAGATTGATAGGAATTGCACCGATCCACGTTGGACGGAGGACGGATTTCGAGCCGGTCCTGCTGGATAGGCTGCGTAACCGTTCTCCGTGGTAATATTCCGGTCTTCACTCGGGTCATCATACAATAAGATCGCAGCCATTCCGTGATTTTGAGCGAGTTCGACCTTGAGACCGCGGAAGAGCCTACCATACCTGGCGATACCGATCTTGCCCTTCAGTTGAACGTGCTTCGAAGCAAGTTCAAAGTCTTCTGGTCGTGCGTAATTGAGGTAGACTAGTTCTCCAGAAGCACTACCATTCTTACTATAGCCATGGAAGAATGGAACGGCCTCTCCACTCCCATGGTCTTCTTCCAAGACGTCTTCGCTGAGAGTAGCGCTCCATACTCGCTTCTTGCTATTGTACAACGATACTTGCGACCGATTTGTCGGATAGTTCAGAAGCACTTCATACTCAACTATTTCGACATCTTCGATACCACTGTTGAGCCATTTATCTCGAGTATATCTTGCCAAAGCGAGATTGCCAGCTAGATGTGGATGCTTCGTATATTCGTGTAAGGAGTGTTTCAAGATCTCCTGTGACGGACTGTCAATGAAGAGGGTCTCCGCGAGCGACGAATCTGTGGCCAGCTTAGCTCCTAAGATATCGAGTTTCGTTGTAGCTGAATCGAGTGCACTCCGGAGAGAACTTTGTGTGGCACTGCTTCGGAATTCCCCAGAGATTGACAAAGGAAAATTGTACAGAAAGATGAGTAAGGCGAGGAAAGCCGCGATGGAAAGCTTTCGGTAGACTCTCTTCTGCTCCACCACTTGTTGAGCTTCCAGCTCGGGTGACGCTTTCAGGACATTAGTGGCATCTACGGGGCCATCTAAACCGCGTTTCATGTCCTCCATATCTGTCCACTTCCAGATCACGAGATTATAGACGCGGCGGAGAGCGATGGATGTAGGTATGGCTCGTCTTTAGTGATTGCAGCGTAAGGTATCACTTTGATGTGCCCAGCTACTCACTCCACTTCAGCACTCATTCTGACGGGGTACTAGTACCGTACGGTATGATGGGGTGTCGAAGATGCGGTACCCGTGGGATGGCAGAACTGCGGCAACTCCATCAGCAACACTTCGATCTGATCAGTTTGATCAATCACTACAAAGGAGAACAGTTGAGCTCAGCAGGACGGAGCAAGGTCAATGTCCCCATCGTGCACGTCACAACCAAGGCATCTCAAATTGAGCTGTGATTGAAAACCCATTCTTGATGGTTCACAGCTGACTTGCTCATCCTAGGTACTCATAAAAACGGCTTATTCGCGTGACGATTGACGATATTGCACTCAGGACTCGGGCCGATTGAACGGGAAGGCTTAGCTTGTTGATGACAGCGAGTACATCTCGCGAGCCAAGAACAGCACTTGGCACCGGGCCGTTGCAAAGACTCCACGTCGTACGTTAGCCTAGCAAGTGTGTCTCATCTGTCAGTTCTTACCTGTGGTGGTGGTCAACTCTACTCAGTGAACAATTGAGAGAGAGAGAGAGACAGACAGTTTGCTCAGAATAGAAACACAGTGGCTCGGCTAACGTTGCTGATCTGAGCAGATCAGTCATCAGATTTCCGAGATTGGATGGCGTGTGAGCCAATGAGCCGACTGAACCGAGTTGATTTGGGCCGTCCTCTGACTGTCTTCGACAATGCTCCCTTGCTTCCCAACCTTGCGACTGGAATTTGCCCACGCTGCCAATGGTTGCCAAGCCCTGTGTGATGCCCAAGCTACCCGTGTTACCGTCACACAGCTCACGCGTTCCCACCACATTGTGAGAGCGCATCTTCTCTTCAAGCAGGGTCAAGCAAAGAGAGCGAGAGATCCCTTGCCTTCTCTTCTGGCTCGCTCTGGTGGACAGAACTCTGTTGCAGTTTATTCATTTGCAAGATTGCCCCCCTGCCTTCGCCCCCCGTGGCGCCCTTGCCGGTAGTCTCTCTCTCTCTCTCTCTCTCTCTCTCTCTCTCTTTTCCCACTGATGCACAAACACTCATAACAAAGTGCCCTCGCCGTCCTCTGCCTCAGCTCACTTTTTCCCAACCAAGGATCTTCACCTCTCCCTGTGTACCCTCGACAATTCGTTTCAGCTCACTTGATCTCGATACTCTCCTTAGCTTCAAACGAGAGAGTCTTCCATCGTTCATCTCTGTTTTAATCGGGTTCGAGTAATCTTACTTCAGACCACAATCACAACAACACTTTCACTACTTCGAGGCAACTTTTATAGACCTCAGACATGCTCGCCAGTGCTCTTCTCGCATCCTTCGCTACCCTCACATTTGCCATCAATCCAATGTGAGTACTACTCAATTCTCACTACATTCCTGCTAACAGACGTTCAGTCAAGTGAATGGCACAAAATTCTTTGATTCTGTCACTGGTAATCAATTCTTCATAAAGGGTGTTGCCTATCAACCTACGGATGCGAATCAGACCACCTCAAACGCAGCCTCTGGTGCACAGATCAATGATCCCTTAGCAGATCCCACCGGATGTACAAATGCCGTCTCACTCCTGCAAAAGCTCGGAGTCAATGTCGTTCGAACTTACCAAGTCAATGCTTCCTTGAGCCACGACGCTTGCATGACAACTTTTGCCAATGCTGGAATCTATCTCTTTTTGGATCTGGAGACTCCATACACAACAGTCGTTTCTGATGCACCCACATGGAACACGGCGCAGTACGCCGCGTTTGCTGCCAACGTCGATGCTTTTGCCAAGTACCCAAACACGGCTGGATTTTTCATCGGTAACGAGAATGTGAATGCTTACAACGTCTCGTCTGCTGCTCCTTTTGTTAAGGCTGCTGCTAGAGATATGCGTGCCTACATCAAATCCAAGGGCTATCGTGCCATTCCAGTTGGTTATGCCGGTGCAGATGTAGCCGATCTACAGATTCAACTTGCGGAATACCTTGCTTGTGGTGCATCTACCGACGGTATTGACTTTTATGGAATCAATATTTACCGTTGGTGTGGGACTTCATCCTACACACAATCTGGCTACGATGTGCTCGAGGCACAGTATCGCAACTTGACCCGTCCCGTCTTCTTCTCCGAATTTGGT
Organism: Taphrina confusa; assembly: GCA_005281535.1. Lineage (NCBI taxonomy): Eukaryota > Fungi > Ascomycota > Taphrinomycetes > Taphrinales > Taphrinaceae > Taphrina > Taphrina confusa. The sequence goes on along the minus strand of RHGJ01000012.1, from coordinate 105,084 downwards.
TGCAACATTCCACTTGGGGTAACTCGACAGTTTGGAGAAATTCCTTCTCTTTATGGAATCATGTCTGACGTGTTCTCGGGTGGTATCGCTTATGAGTGGATCGAGGACACAAATGACTACGGCCTCGTCACTTCGGCTTCTGCAGGAGCTTCACCAACTCCGTTACCAGACTACTCGGTTCTGTCCTCTCAGTGGGCTGCTGTCTCGCCAAGTTCGACCGCGTTGTCAAATTACGTGGGTACGACACGATCAGTCTCGTGTCCTGCGCTCACCTCTGGCTTCGTCGCCGCAACTTCTCTTCCACCAACTCCAGACGCCGCCTACTGTTCGTGCCAAGCTGCAGCTGCCAAGTGCTCTGCTGCTGACGGATCTGCTGCTGCCTCTGCCATCGGAACGGCTTTCGGCACTGTCTGTGGACTCAGTGCAGCCGCATGCAACATCATAGCTGCCAACGGTACCTCACCAGGTAATTATGGTGCATACGCTGCGTGCCCTGCCGCCCAGCAACTGGCACTCGTGTATCAAAACTATTATTCGCTTCAATCTTCTGCTTCATCTGCATGTGGCTTCACATACGCAACTTTGGTTGCAACTCCTGCAGCTGCGTCTACTTGTTCGCACAACGCCAATGCAGTTGCAGTCGTATCAACGAATGCAGCAGCAGGTAGTGGCACCGGCACAAAAACTTCCTCGACGACCTCGACTTCGACCTCGACTGCCAAATCTACCTCCTTTGCCATGAAGTCGATGCACTTTTCAACAACTGGTGCATTTGTCGGTACAGCATTGGTGGGTGCAATGGCGTTCATCATTTTATAGAGGCTTCTATCGTTGTCATGTACGCCGCAGCTCCAAAAGGAGCAGCTGTCAAAGCTAGATTTGATGACGGTTGTACTTTGGCACTATTGTAGCATAATGAGAACTTGCTGACATCACTAATGACAATTGGATAAGAATATATTTGTGGCTATATGCACTCTTGTCTACCTTCTAAACAGGACACTCCTTGGCTCTGTATGCGTGTGTGTTGCGTGTGCATACGAGCCTAGGACATACGAATCCTGATCGTGGCCGGACAAGCTCTGGAGGCTGACGTTGAACTCGTAAGCGACGATGGGTCAAGGTCTGCAGGGACCCAAAGTTGATCCAACCATAAAGAGCGTCATGCTTCAGCTCGGGGGACAAGAAGATCAGTACAAGAGAAATGACTGAGGCAACGTGACCACAAAATTTGATATGTCATATAGCTAGACGTCGACGGTCTCATTCGTGAGTGAGTGTGCATGTACAATCGCGCAAGCTTAAGGGGGAGGATATACCTACTGAATGGAAATGACACAAGTCCGCTTTTCGATTCGTCCGGCAAGCGAAGGGGCTAAACATTGAGGGCTGCTTCCCGTACGTTCCAAGGGTTCCGCACCGACTCCGGGAAGTCCGCGCTTGGTCTTGAGGTCAAGCTTCTCCAGCTTCCGTGAATTTTCAGAGACAATCTCAAAGACGTAGATGGTGAAGGAATGGACTTGTTGCCGTCTTGTGCGGTCACTGCCAAAAGCCATCCGCTTGCTCTTCCAATAAGTATAGCTCCACTCGTTTGATGAGAGACACTTGGATGCCACCAAAAGGACTCTTGCGGATGTCTCGGGGGAAAAACAATGACGATGCAGGACGACTGGTCAATTACGATAACTATAGTAAAACACTGTATTGACAGCCTTTCTGATTCAGCATAGATACTGTCATAATAACACTTGAAGGTACTCGAGTACCACTAGTATAGCTATAGAGGAGTAGACGGACCAGTAGCTATAGTGCACTATGTACTTCTTACTGGAGTAGAGAAGCCAGCCACCCAATCTCCAATCTTCGACCCCTTCTGATACTTTCACGTGCGGGATCCCGGTGCTACCCAATTCTCAGCAAAAGTCATCTACCAGTCCGTCCATTATTCAAGTATCAGAAATGACCGGACCATCATACGTGGCCAATCTGTCCACAGTCATGCTTGTTGCAGTGTAATCGACATTCGAGAAAGCTTGGAACAGAAAATGTCTCGGGCGTTTATGCTGCGTTCCACCTCGACGGGTAATTCAGGCTGGACTCTTCCGGATTGAGAACGATAGGTCAAATTATACTTTCCCACCGACAGGTTCGACGCATTTGCTCGTTCCATGGGCGTCAGGGTACCACGTTCGTGGTCAAGACGGACAAAGTGATGCTTTCTGTCTCGAGCCGGCGACTTTGACGGAAGATTCGTATAAAGTGCTACAATATGCATATATATCGTGCAGTTTGCCCTCTCGGACGCTCACAATCTCATCAGTGCTCGACAAAACCCGAGTCTTTGCCTCGAAGCGTTCACTCTTGCTCTAGCGACTGCACGACATGGTCGCCCTCGGCAATGCTCTCTTACTCGTGAGCGTCTTTGCGTCACAGTTGGCGTCTGCTCAACCGCATGAGAAGAGACTCTTCGGCTTCAACTGGGGAGACTCAAACACCCCGACGACGACCTCTACCACTTCATCCTCGACAACAAGTTCGACCACCAGTTCCACGAGCACTAGCACGAGCAGTACGGTGAAGACCACATCTACCAGTACCACAAGCTCCAGCACAAGTAGTGTCCTAAGCACAACCAGCACCAGCAGTGTCAAGACTTCAACGACTGTTGCGCTCGCGACTGGCACCAACACGCCATATGGCAACACATTGATCTTTTCCAACTTGAACTCTATTGTCGGTACCTCGGACAAACTATCGACATATACCTTGACGAGTTACTCGCCGCAGGCCTGCTCCACTCTTTGTCAGGCAGACTCCAGATGCTCCTTCTACAACGTCTACTCTGCCTCTACCATTCTCTCCTTCATCTTCGGCTCGACTACTTACTGTGCCCTGTACGACAATCAGCACTCTTGGCTCGATGCCACCGATACTGGTATCTCGTCTGGTCTCATGTATACCCAATCAAACGGATATGTCATGTACGGAGACAATACCGCAGCACAGGTGACAGTGGCTACCGGCACTACTGTCATCGCCCCGTCAACCTCGACAACACTGGCATCTTCTTCTGGCATCAAGTCGACTTCTGCAATTGCGACCGTAGTCAGCTCTGCCAAGGTGGTTTCGACAACTGCTAGTTCATCGACCACAGCTGGTGCCCTCAACGGCCTTGGGGCAGCTGTCCCTACCTCCGTCAGTACACCTTCCGTCAGTGTGCCCGTCTCGACTTCGCTCTCTGTTGCTGTCCCTTCCACATCGTTGACTGTCGCTTCAGCGACTTCGACCGGACAATTAGCCGCCCTGGTCAGTTCCGCTGCAGCTGGAGCAAAGTCCGTCATTAGCAGCGCTGCAGCTGGTGTCACTGTTTCATCGGTTCCTACGTCCCTCGCGACACTACCAACGACACTCAAGACGAGTCTGACGGTATCGACCGCCGTTAGTGCGACAGTCTCGACCGCGGCTGTGTGCTCGCTACCGGGCTGGGCATACTCGGGTTGGTGCTCTACCATGCCATCAATGGTTCCACAGATCAAGCAAAATGTATTGAACGTCGCGAGTGCCAACAAGGGGTTCATCATTCCACTGTACATTTACCCATCGTGGTGGACCACTCCAGGTGCCTGGAACTGGATCTACACGGCGGCCGCAAACTACCCATCCGTCACCTTTACAGTCATCGTCAACCCTGCCAGTGGCCCGGGCACGAGTGTCTTGCCAAACTCGGACTATCAACACGAGTTGGCCAAGCTTGTCGCAATTTCAAACGTCAACGTCTTGGGTTACGTTGACACTGCCTTTGGAAGCAGAGCCGCAGCTAGCGTCGCGAGTGATATCAGTGTTTATGCAGGTTGGGCGAGCGGAAATCTGGGACTCGATGGAATCTTCTTTGACAATCAAGCAGCGAGTCAGAGTTATTTGTCAATGTACCAAGGTTACGCGGCGCAAGTCAGATCGAACTCTGGCTTCACGAATCCAATCGTCGGGTTCGCACCCGGTCAAATCTGTCACCCGAGTTTCGTGGACGTGGCCGACTTTATAGTCATTTTCGAATCGAGCTCGGCCGCGGTGGGCTCTGATCTGTTTGGTTGGTACTCGTCCTTCCTCGCGGGCCTGAGTACGAGTCAACTCACAAAGCTCGTATTCATGTTGACTGCTGCCGACTCTAGCACTTCGGTCGTCCTCACCAACTTGCAGGCGGCTCTGAACCCTCAATATCTCTATGCCACGGATAATGCAGGACAGTGGGGGTCTGCGTTCCAGAGCGCCCCGGGCAGCAGTTTCTTGACAAAGGCACTGGATTTGATTGCCAGTCCATTGTCGGCTGCTTCATCCCTGACTGCCGGTGCATAGAATGTCGATCGTGCCCGTTTATACATGGCGACGGGAGGAAAGGCGGAGAGTATTGTACAACAAATCTGTATCATTATTTATTATTTATAATCAAACATTTTCACGAACAATTGTAGACGGATTACTGTTTCTTTTGAAGAATTGATTGGGTGAATGCTTGAATGTATATATGCAAAATGTGTCTTGTAAAACTACTCTTTGAATTTACTTTGTAGTGGTAGTATCAGAAGAATTATAGCAGACTTAGGGTCTCTGAGAGGTTCCTCTGATTCTATCGTCGCGCTTGGCGTCTTCCATTCTACTCTGCACCTTTTCCCAATCGACGGTCCGGAACCAGTTATCGACGTACCGAGCCTTCCCGTCGACGCCGTAATCGATGAGGTAACTGTGTTGCCAGACGCTGAGACAGACGATGGGAGTCAATGAGTACGGTCGTCCCATGGCTTGATAGAGAGCGTACTCGTTCTCCTTGCCGGCTTCGGAGAGGGGAGTGAGGCCGGTGTTTGGGTCGGCGCGTTGGATGCGGCTAAAGTCAAAGGGAGTCCCGGCGTTATAGGTGCTCAAGATTCGAAGGCGGTGAGAGCCGTCCATGACGAGCCATACCCAGCCTGATCCCAAAACGCTCGTCGCCACGTCTGTAAAGTGAGATTTGAAGGCGTCGATGGACTTGAAACTGGCTTCGAGTTCGGTGACGAGGCGAGTGAGACCAGGTTCGGTGGGACTCAATTCCTTCTTAGTCGTGGTGGTGGTGGTGGTGGTGCTGGGTGAGGAGGAGGAGAGGGAGTCGAAGAAGAAGTGGTTCGAGAAGGCTTGAGCGGCGAAATTGTAGATTCGTGCCAAGTCTGGTTTACGAGCGGTCTGAGTGATGGTCTTGATGAGTGGAAGACTCTCGTAGTCTGTTTCTGCAGAGACACGGTTCAGGTTATCGATGACGTGGGATTGGTAGTCTGACCAGGCCACTTTATATGCTGAAGGTGTGTAGAAGCCTGGAATACCTTCTTGATCTGGCGAAGAGAGTTGGAGAGTCGGGACCGAGTGTAGACATCTGCGGTTCAGTTTGGTGCAGTGTCGAATCGATTGTCTTGTGCACTGCATCGTTGATTGTGTCGTTTACGACTTGTCGGCCCTGTCACGGGTATTGTTCAATGTTGTGATGTCTCAAGGATGTGCCTTTTCTCAGTGTTGGTCTGTTATCTTAGACACACGGGTCACAATACTATACGGTTATCCTGTTACATGATAGTAGAACCACTTGTATACTCGATCTTTGTACAATTTCTTAGTGGCAGACGTCCAAAATTCTTTCGTAATACTCGTCTTGTCGTATTTATCGCGAAGAGTGAATTCATTTTATCCGCCCCACACAAACCGATTGTACTTGAGACTGAATCAACTCCAACTCCATTGTTTGATATCAACTGTCTCTGGGTCAAATCTTTGGCTCATCGATACATGATTAACCTTCTTGGGGATACACCAATATGACGGAGTACTGGAAGTCTGTCGGCAATTATTACTGCGACTACTGCAAGGTTTTCATACGCAATGATGCCTTCTCCAGGAAACAGCACGAGGCATCGCCACGGCACGAAAATTCGTTGAGGAGACAGGTCAGGGATATTCATAGGAATGCAGAGAAGGAAGCGCGAGACTTGGCTATAGCAAATCGTGAGCTCGCCAAGATCGGAGGCAAGGTCGCCTTGCCGAAGAAGTCCGTCAATGAAGAACCCAAAAAGGTGAATATCGGTAGTCGCGCAAAGAAGGTAGAAAAGGTCGTTACCTTGGATGATCAGGATGTACATAGATCTGCACTAGCTGCGCAAGCGATGCCTGGGCAGTGGTCAACGACGAATCGAGAAGTCACACCAGAGCATGACGAGGACAAGCCGGACAAGCACGAAATAGACTGGACTGAACCCACCCCTGAGATCGAGCACGACAATTCGGCTGTCGCTGTCCTCAAACGTCGCAGAGATGGGGCAGATACAGATTTGATAGGGTTCAAGGTCGAGGCGAAAAGGACTGTGCTGGAGAATGAAGATGGACCAGCTACTGATGCACCCATCGCATTCAAACAGAAAAAGTCAAAGACAGACCAGGACGAGGCACCAGTCAAGTTCAATAAGAAGAAAAGGAAACAAAAGACTCATGAGCCAGAGTGATCGATTCACTGTCTCGACGTATTTTCATGTACATATTGAGGAAAAGGGAACGTACACAAGAATATCTATTGTAGTTTATTTGAAATGTTGTCAATGCTTAGTGAATAAGCCATTTTTCATGTAGTAAGCCACACATGAATTTTGGCAAAAGTAACCTACCGTTCGCAACCACTACTATCTTTACCTCTGAACAACATATAATGCTACCAAGTGGTCACGATACTGCCAAAGCAACAGATGGAGCGGCCGTCAAAGAGGCAGAGGACTGCCGAGAATGACGATACTGCCGCACAGGATGTTCTTGACCAATCGACTGCAAGACCGGACCTATCACAGGACTTGTACATGGAAACGGTGAATCGTGCTCAGTTGGACTTTGATCAAGAGAGGGTATGCTCAGTCACCTTGATCAACATGAACGTCTACTCTTGTTTGGTGTGCGGCAAGTACTATGCAGGCAGATCAAAGTCGACGCCAGCATTCTTCCATTCGTTGGACGAAGAACATCACGTCTTTCTCAATCTATCAACTCTAAAGGTTTATATCCTACCGGACGCTTACGAAAATACAAACAAGGCACTCGACGACATCAAGTATGCAGCTGCACCGAGGTGTACGGAGGCACAAGTCGCGAAATTGGATGTACATACGAGCACGTCGTATGATGTCTCTCGAGTCCCGTACCGTGCTGGCTTTGTGGGCATAAACACCATTTCGAGCACTGCACATTGCGGAATCATCCTACAAGCACTCTCTCACGTCGAACCACTACGAAACCACCTGCTACTCTCGGACGTGAGCAACAAATCAGATTTGGTCCAGAGTTACGCCCTGCTCGTGCGAAAATTATGGAGCGACAAGTTGTTGAAAGCTCACACGAGTCCGCACGAGACTATTCGTCATGCACAGGCACTTCAACCACCCTCTGGTCTCGTCAATAAAGTTCACTCCTTCTCCACCTTTCTCCTCAACCACTTTCACAAACATCTTCGTACCGCACCGGTCGGCAAAGGAGACAAGTCAAGCAGTATCGTGTCTTTAGCTTTTCAGGGCCAATTGACCATTGAAAGTCAAGCCGTGTTTACGGTCCAAGACGACTCTCGACGAGAAACCAGGACACGATTCGAATCGAGCAGTAAAATCGATCGCAAGGAGTCCAAATTCATGTTTTTGACGGTAAATCTCCCTCCTACGCCATTATTCCAAGACGACGTGGCGAAGAGTGCCGTGCCACAGATTAGTCTGGCGGAACTGTTGGCACGATATAATGGTGCTCAAGTCGAGGAATTACCCGGCTCACGAAGGAGATTCATACTCACTCACTTGCCGCCCTTTTTAACCATTTACATCCCACGAGAATCGAGGCTCGATTTCGCCACGGAACGGAATAGGACCGTGGTGAATTTTCCATTGAGGGGATTAGATATGAGTCCGTACCTCGCCACCACACACAAGGACCATCCACAAGGGACTCCCTCGACGGTTTATGATTTATTGGTAAACGTCACGCACGAAGTCGCCCTTTCCCCTTCCGGCGAGGAGAGCCATATTTATAGACTACAAGTCCGCGACAAGGCCCTCGACAAGTGGATGCAACTCGAAGGACTTCTCGTGCAGGAAATCAAGCGGGACATGCTCAATGTCGGTGCACCGACCGTCTTGCAAATATGGGAACGCAGGACATGAATGAAAGGTAAGGGACATGCACTTTTTATAATTATTTTCTACTACGAAATAAAGGCATTGGAATCATACGAATGCTTCCGCAGGCAGACCGTTCTGACCCTTCAAGTCCAGAGTGACTTTTAATGCCGCGGGATAATCCCACTGTAATTGCGACAGGCACATGTTGGCGTAATTCGCATTGAGACCCGTTGCCGTCTTTAATTGATTGAGCATCTCGAATTGTTGGTCCGTCAACCCATCGGGTCGAGCGTTTCCGGTCCCCGTCGTAGCGGGATCTGTAGCGGCCGTACTCGATTGACTCCCCGTAGGACGCCAAGCATTGTGTCCGCCCCAAGCCCTGATGACGAATAGGTCCGACTTGATGATGACTCCATTGATACCTTGACCTTCCGGCGCAGGTCCGAGAATGAACGTCCTATCGAAACTGCGTTTCGTCATTTGTTTCGTCTGCGGCGTCTTTTCTTGAAACTCTCCATGCACGCAAATTTGTACATGAACATGTCCTTCTGAAGTAGGAAACGACCAAGCATCGACGCAAAACAAATTTGCATCTGATAAATCGTGCCGTGAGGCCGGATAGTGCTTCAAGGCTTGAATGATTTGTGTTGGGCCGACATTTGATCTACTGATTCGGGCGTCCAACGCCGTTATCCTGGTGAGATTACGGGAAGAATGTATATAGTTTTGCCAGGAATTTGATGTGAATGCTCCGCCGCTCTTTTTACGTGGAGCGGCCACGTTTACAGACATTGAAAAAATTGCATTATCGGCATAGAAGGAGCTTAATTGTGCACGATCTCCATCATATGCAGGGAAATATCGACCGAGAAATTCCATGGCTGTCGATTGGATCGTGTCATTCTCGTAAAAACCAGCAACAATTCCCGCGGGCAACTCGACTCGGCCGGAAGCACCATTCGTCTTGGGGTCATCTCCGATATCGAATGTGATCCCCTGTGCAATCGGCTGATTATCGAGCAATTTCAGGGAAGGAAATCTCTTCGTAATCTCACTACGATATTCAATTTCTCGATTCTTGGCAATCTCCTCCTCTCGTACCGGATTGCCGGACAAGATCAGTTCTTGTAATTCGGACAGCTTGCTCTTGGCAGCCCAGGCATCTAGATCTTTGTACCGGGCAATGTCATTATTCGCCAAACTGAGATTCCGCAGCTTTGGAAAGGACTGTGCTAGTGAAGTGATTCCAGTCACGTCTTTCAGCTTGTTTCCCTCCAGTGTGATCGAGACGACGTCCATCTTTTCTTCTCCTAGAAGCTTCATCAATGCCAAGAACAATTTTGAGCTCGTTGTAGTGTTGGCCACTATGCCGAAATTCGACAGAGTGGGATCGTTAGCTATCTGTGACAGATCGAGCATCCTATTCTCGGCAGAGTATCGTGTGACCAAGAATTGTTTCAAAGTGTCGATAGTCCCGTCCTTTGTGGCGGATTGTGAGTGATGTGAGGGTCGCAGCGATCCCATCGGCACATCACCTGATCCCTCCTGTTGTGTGATGCTCAAGATATTGCCAGCAAACTTTAGCCCACTAGATTTGACAAGAGTCTTGGCATCGTCTGGGGAGTAGACGGAGGCCGTGACGACATCTCCAGTGCCTCGAGTGTGGCCAAGCTTGACATGTGTCTTTCGTAGAATGAAGGCTACAAGATCATTCACACTGGCGCCTTTGCAACCAGTAAACTATTGACTTTAGATTTTTCGTTGTGGTCCTTGCCGGTTGTGCGCTTACTGTAACGTCAATCGGCTTCAGACGATTTTGATTATCGCTTGAATGTCGAAGTGGACGGCCTTTACCACGGCCCGAACCATAAGGATTGCTGGACAGTCAGCCTGAATTCTGTAGATCATGACGAGGATGATATACAATCTTGCAGGACCAGTGGGGATCGCATCGCCCATCTGTAAATCTCCATCCTTATCGCTTCTGGTGCTACTACCGCCACGACCTCGACCGCGCGAGCTTCGGCTTCTCGAAGACATGTACGGTGTGTAACCTTACGATAAAGGTGCGGCTAGCCCTGCTTGCGGCGAGCAAGAGTGTAAGGGACGAAACAGAATCAAGCTTGGAAATGACCGACTTCAACTTGGTTTCGCAAAGTCTTTTGATGGCAATAGGCGAAAAAATTGCTGTCTTGACAGTCTTGAGGGTATTAGGATGAGTAGGTGAAGATGCGAAGAGCGATAAAGTTCTACGGAAGCTGTACAAGGACAAACGATACTATTTAGTTGACACTTACAATGGCAGCATTTGTTGGAGTGAAGCAAATCAGACGTTCAACCACTGAAACAGCCACAGCGGGAAGGGCGCCTCATCAGTAGAATCGAATCACCGTCGATTGACCTTTACTCAAGCGATATGGTACGGTATGCTACATGATTCAACACAAACGCTACACCCTCGTCCTACAACGAGAGTTGTGACTTCCTAGCGGACATCACGGATTCAGCAGCCATTCTTTGAATTCCTCGCCGCCTGCTGCCATAAACATCTCAGGTCCCCTACGGTATTACATAGCTGCACGAGCATTGGACAACTTGCAATTGACATCACTTCGGACATCAAGTAAGAGCTCTGTCTGAGTGCTCTCTCGTCCTTGGAATCACAACGAGGGACTACGTTATGGCGATTCTGGCCGTGAAGCATCAACTACTCATCTACACCACCGTGCTATCTTCCCTATCATTCTTCTGTATATGGCAACCAGCAAAGATCCTCAAGCAGGGCACCCTCCTGCTCGTTACTGACGCCATGGAGTTGCGTCATTATCCGTACACAGCACACTCACTGGGACCGACGGGCTTTGTATTGGCCATTCTAGCGCTCATCTACCTGACAATCTATGTGCGTGATGACATGAGCTTTCTCAACGCCATCACCTCCCTTCGATTCCTTTTCTCTGCTGCAATCTGTGGTTGGAGTTACGTGTCAAAGAACCCTCCAGTGGGCAATGGCCTCGTATTCTCCTTCGCTTTCGGAGACATGATCTTTCAGGTTCGTTAGACTCATCAACGGTGTATTGCTGAGCATGCTAATACGGTCGTAGTACTGGATGTATTCCAGCCTGCGGGAAGGCAATGGCGGCGGACTCACTCGCGTGGCAGCTACTTGATGATGATGATGATGATGATAACACAACATGAAAGCGTATTCAACGAGGTTCTTGTCGAGTGCCATGATCTCGCGCATGTTATAGTCTACTTGCTGGCTGTGACCTGATATGGCGGGCTTGCCTCATCCATTCGTGCTAGAAATGCGGCAGTACCTTCAGAACCTGCAATAATTGGACGGGAGAAAGGAGTAGCCACGTAGGCAGGTGCAGGCTCGAGATGTGCATCAGGGTATATTGCAACCCCGGTCCGACTGGCCAGGCCATAATGTGAGAGTGCAATGTCTGGCTCCTCGTCCCTAAGCATAAATTCTCTGAATCTGAATATGACAACTACTAGCAACAGCTGAAAGACAAATCTAATGCCTTCTAGAAGCATTGCTGTGAATTTATTGCCAATGGCCTGCTGATCACAACGAGCACGACTATCCTGGATAGTGTATCCCACTCCAAATAAAGTTGGATTCCTCTCGCAATCCATGTGAGCGCTATGAGCTCGTGTCCTAGTGTTCCGTACGTCAAGAATTACGATTGTGATTAAGACCACAGTCAGCATTCCAAAACAAACTGCAAAGATATTCATCGTAACCATCCGGCGCCTCTCCGCATTCGCCAAATAAAGAGCCCAAATCGCAAACATAAGCTCGAGCACACCGTAAATAATGTACGCAACAGAAGTACTTGCTAAGCCAGTGCCTCTCAGTAGACGTGAACCTCCAACACTGATTCTATAAGTGGATTCCAGTGCCATTATGAATGCTGCAATTCTCATTGCATCCATTGGATGCAAATGTACTGAGTCGTAGTGAACACTGCGCCGTCTCGGTGTGGTGTTCTCCAATCCATCACGAATCCTGAAGCTTTGTTGATGTGTCTGTTCGTTTGCCATCATGCTCGCTTTTATGACAGACGTGGTGCATTCACATTTATCCGGGCCATGGTCCGATCCAGTGTTGACAGACCTCCCGTAGCTAGATATTCTTGTGCTTGTCCTTATACGAGTTCACAGAGTTCAAACATGTGTCAAACAAATTTTCTGAAACATTGACAAAGCCTTTGCTGATTGTAACCACTCAGAATCACAATTTTATCATGCGTATACCACCATACCGCAAACAAACAAAAGCCGTACGATTTGGTATGTCCATAGCTTTGCAGTAATCATTGTATGAAACGCATGAATGCCAAGACCTGGAATGTTAGCAATTTAAGCCCCGTCTCGGACTCGAACACCTTACGAGTGACCCTGTACCAGCAATAAAAGCTGCGAACCACTGTAGCCTTGAGTGCTGTTAGTGATATGCAAACCACGGGTTCACTGAGTCACATACATCTGGAACTTGACTGTCTCTAATTGCGTTCTAATGTTTGAGATTTCCGTGTCAATCTTAGTGTCAGTCTCACGGATCTTGAGCTCATGGACACTCGACTCCTCTCTGATCCTGCCCTTCTCAAGGTTCAAATCTAGTCGCACATTTGCCTGCGTCTTCGCAATTTCTTCTTTCAGTCGCTGTTTCAATTTCTCTAGATCCGAAGTTATGCGGTCCTGATCGGATTTGACAAGACTGTGGTCGTTCTTCTCCAGAGTCTGTAGCTCGGACCGCAACTTTGCGAAGTCTACTTTCTGTGTATAGGTTGTCTTTTCTTGTTCGTCCTTGGATACAAGACTACGTTTTAGGCCCTCCACACTAAAGATTAGTGATTGATGCCCTTTAATGCTGGGAGTCCTTACCTCTCTTCGATCACATCTGCTAGTGCTCTCATAACTGCTTGTGATTGAGTAGAGGAGAAGCCCTCGTGCTCAAGTCTCTTCACGAACTTGAGTGTGTCAAAATGGTAGCCATCGCGCAAAGTTGTCGAGTTCGAGAAGTGTCGCGTGATTGGGCTGCGATATATGCTGGATCTTAATCCGAGTCTGGATATCATTCGCGAGAGCTGGTCGTTCCGATTGTGCTAGATGTTCACCGAGTACGAAGTGTCACCTGGTTAAATGGTAGATTCCTTGCAGCTTAGCTCGCACTCATCTTAGGATTTCGCAAGGACTAAAGACGTGAGTCAAGATGGTTGCATGTTTAGGAGTCTTGTATTGACCTCAGACCAGGGGCAAGTACGGTAGGTGTGCTAGAGCTGGCTGCGAGCTCTTCCCGTAGCGCTATGCGCACCACTTTGGTCATTCAAGGCTCCACCTCCAGCTGTGCTCCAGTTGTACTTGTACTCAATAGGCCACACAAGCATCCGCTGCCATCAAATCATAGACAATCTGGTCTTTATAGTTCAATCGAACCACATCGACCAGGACGGTAATCATGACGATCCGATTTGTACAAAGCAGGACTCAATGACATGTTCGAGAAGACTTGTAATCCACGCGAAACTTTTGATCATTATGGCGACTAACACTTCTAAGTGACAGATCTTATCAGAGGCCTACGAGCGAACAAGAAGGATGAGGAACGATATATACAATCTGCAATCGTCGAATGTAAGAAGGAAGCTCGGAGCCAAGATCTTGAGATCAAGGCTGGGGCGATCCTTAAGCTCACCTACCTTGCAATGTTTGGCCAGGACATGGCATGGGCCTCCTTCTACACTGTTGAAGTGATGGCTTCACTAAAGTTCATCAATAAACGAGTCGGATACATGGCAGCTTCACAAGGATTTCGACAAGATACAGATGTCCTGATGCTTGCCACGAATTTAATCAAGAAGGATATCGCCAGCTCAAATGCCTCCGAAGTCTCGGTCGCCCTTGGTGGCCTCGGAGATATTGTCACCCCAGACCTAGCCCGAGATCTCAGTCATGACTTGCTGACAATGCTCAGTCACTCGAAAGCTACAGTGCGCACGAAAGCTGTCTTGGTCATGTACAAAATATTCCTACAGTATCCTGAAGCGTTGCGATCATCATATCCGAAGCTTCGCGAGCGTTTACAAGATTCGGATCAATCGGTCGTCTCCGCAACCATCAACGTTATCGTCGAGCTGTCACGGAAGAATCCGAAGAACTATCTGCCATTGGCTCCAGAACTTTTTGAGTTACTCACCACCTCGTCAAATAATTGGATGTTGATTAAGATTATCAAGTTGTTCGCTACTTTGACCCCCTTAGAGCCTCGATTGGTCAAGAAGCTTCGACCAACCTTGACTGAATTGATTCAGTCCACTACAGCAATGTCTCTCTTGTACGAGTGCATCAACACTGTGATTTCAGGTGATATGCTGAGTAGTCCGAACAGTGAGTCACTTGCCGAATTATGCATCATGAAGCTCAGGACGTTCTTCGAGGCAGATGATCAAAATCTCAAGTATGTCGGATTAATTGCCTTTACGAAAGTTATTGGAACACATCCAGAATTTGTCAGCCGGCATCAGGATGTCGTTCTACCGTGCATCGACGACCCTGATATCTCAATCAAAATGAGAGCTCTGGACTTGGTGAGCCTCATGCCTTCCCGGAAAACATTACCGGAGGTCGTGAAACGTTTAGTCAAACAGCTTCTTCCTACCTCTGATCGACAAGTGCCCCAAGCATATAGAAAAGACCTGGTACTTCGACTGCTTCATATGTGTTCGCAAGACAACTACAAACATATCGAGAACTTCGATTGGTATGTTGCAGTCCTGGTCGATCTTGCGAGAATCGCAGATGTCGACCTGGGAGAAGAACTTAGAGGCGAACTTCAGAATGTCTGTGTTCGCGTCAAATCAGTCCGGGAATTTGCCGTTCCAACGTTGGCTCGTTTGCTCATCGATCGAAAGATAATCAAGGCTGCCTCGAATCCCGAAACAAATGCAGCCGTTCTCATTGCGGCAGCATGGGCCGTTGGCGAATACTCTGAGCATCTTGAGAATATATGGCAAACCCTTCAAGATATCCTCGCTGTGCCCTTCGCTTCACTCACACCTGCTATTCAATGTAGCTACTTGCAAGCCATTCCCAAATTGTTCTGTCGTTGGACAAGTGATGCAGGCACTTACAACTCTGAAACGCGATCACAATTCTCCCTACAAGTACACAAGATTCTCCGAACAGTCGAACCACTAACTACCTCCACAGAGATAGAGGTTCAACGTCGGGCAGTTGAATTAGTGGAGCTCTTTCATGTTGCAGGTCAGTGTATCGAGGCTGCTACAGCTGGAGAGGATGTTGGACTTCCTCAGTTCTTCCAGGAGATCCTACCCAACCTCTACCGTTCAGGTGGGGACATAAACCCAGTTGCGCCTGCAGCTCAAGGTCAGCTGCCGGTTCCGCATGACCTCGATCTCGATGCTTACATATTCGATCCTACACCGGAGCCATCTCCAGAAATCCTCGCTGCGGACGATATTGATCAATGCCCTAATGTCCCAGAACTGGATGAAGAAACACTTGAGGAAAGACGTAAAGAGAGACGAGAACGGAACAAAGATGATCCGTACTATCTGCATACGGGCTCCTCTGAAAATCTTCATGACACTAGGGACGTAACAAATGGAGTCAGTCTGGACAATGTGCCGATAATCAATCTTGATGATGCACCTCTAAAGATCATACGCAAGAAACGACGTCCACGCAATAATGAAAACGTGGAAATTCTGGCTGACGAAGTCCCTGATGGAATTGACCCAGAAATCAGTAGATCATCATCGACTAGACCCCTCTCGAGAAATGAAAACAATGTTCTTCGTGTTGACGGCAGTAAGTTGTCTGCATTCGATCTCGATGCAAAGGTAGAAGATGAACAAGAAGCATTCGAAGCATACGAGGTCATCTCACAAGCAAAAGCTGCATCTCGAGCAAAAGATAAAACTGCATCCGACCCTACAAAGAAGAAAAAGAAGAAGAAGAAAGTGGTGGAGAAGGAAGTTGAGGAAGGTCTACCGAGTGTAAAAGTTGCTCCCTTGTCATCGAGTGCGATTTTGTCTACTGGTCCAGACATTGTCGAAGTCATCAAAAAGAAGAAGAAAAAGTCCAAGCCGGTAGAGCTGTAATTCAAGACATTTTTACACGTAGCATTTGACTAGCGCAGGCAAATAAAGTGACTTTATACTACTATCGCTATGAAGTGAATGACTTTAGAGGTAGTAACTGCATTTTATGACTGCGGCGACTCTATATATAAGACATTGATCTGACATCAATCAGTGACTACGATTCTCGGCAATGGCTTTTCCACTTGATAGTCACCACTACTCGTCGCTTCCTCCTCTGCCAAGTCCAACAACCCAGTCCTTTCTCGTCCAGTACTTTCTGCGCCGACAAAGGGACTCTCATCCTCTTCTTCTTCTTCTTCCACGACGGCGCAATCGTCTTGACGAGCATCGAGTTCTTCAAGAACACTATTCTCCTCCTCTTCTTCCTCATCTTCTTCCTCTTCGACTTCATGTAAATTCGTAGTCCGTCGCGTCTTGTTTTTCGTGAGCGTTTGCATCGAGACGCCTCGCTTTGCTTTTTTTCTGGAAGCAAAGGCAATGGACCCATGAGTATTGAAAGTGCTGAGCGAGGACTCAAAGACGTTTCTCTCTCGATACCCGCCTCGATGAGCAATCATGAACGGGGGTGGTGTCGACGGCGTCACTTTGAGTGGGTTTCGAGGGGCGCGAATGATGCTTCTCGTCGATGCAAACGTGGAATTCGAACTCGTGCTCGACGCTTTCGAGTGACCTGCCTTGCCTGATCCACGATAGGATGCCACGGACGAGTGGTTCGAAGAGGCAGACATTGTCCTCTGCATCGGGGCATGAGACTTGTCGAAATAATTGCCCATAGGTGTGGTGACTGCCGATGGACTCGGAGTCCCTGCGGATTTTGCTATCGATGTTGAAGAGAGAACTAGTGAGAGGTTGGGATTTGTGCGCCTCCGTCCAGATCGGACCGTCGACGAGCCACGAGACGAGACACTCAATTGACTTGACCGTCGACGTCTATAGCTTGGTCTTTGATGGACCAGAGCAGGAGAGGCCAGGCCAGGGGACGCTGGCAGTGTTGGCGGCTCGACCGCAGCTGGTTGCTCGGCTTTAGTCAATAACGAAGCGCGGGGAGCGATTGGTGAAGTATGAATTAGTGATGGAGTGTTGTTCCGTGCAGACTTGGTTTGTTCGGCCCACCAGTGCTTGAAAGTCTGCATTATGCCATTCTTTCGATTCTGAAGTTCCTTGGAGCGCTCTGCAGTATCGCTGGTTATCCTGGCTAAATCGACCTTTATTGTTGCGGGTGTCTTTTGTAAGTCTGGCACGCTCGGTTGCTCACCAGAATGCCGCTTCGGCGCAGCAGGCAATGACAACGTAGACTCCCTTGCAGGCATACTAGGTCGAGTTTGAGCGACGGATTTGCGATTCGTTTGTACTTGTCCAAGGTCAGGTAGATTGGCCGCGGACTGATTCGGCGATATCTGCGCAGAGTGAGCATCTCGATGAAGACGATCTAGTGCCGGGAATTGATAGGATGGTCCATTTGCACTTCCGAGATCACGACTCCCATTGCGACTTCGACTGTGATGACGTGCACTCCTTGTTGTGTTTGGCACACCATCAGCCGCGAGTTCTGCGCTCTTGCGAATCGCTGCTAGACGGTGTCGCTTTTCACGACGTCTCTCTCGATGTAGACTGAGCCACCACCAACCGCAGAGACTATCGCAACGATAATCGAGAACATGAGACATGACCCTTTCGGTCTCGATTCCAGCTACACCCAATCGCTCCAGTACTGTCCTTTCCATTCGTGTCTGGAAAGTCGGTGTGTAGGAGTGTTGCAGATGGCTGGCTTGTATGGCACTGTGTGAGGATAGGAATGGATGTACGAGTACTTCTGACGCACTCGGCCGCAGAGCTGGATTTTTGCTCAACATCTTTCCAAGCAGATCTTTCGCATCATCACTGAATGATGCAGGATAGGTCTCTTTCTCATTGAGAATCATGTTTCGAGTCAGGTCTTCGTTGTCATTATCGAATGGCAGGTGCCCACTAAGCAGAGCATACAAAATGATACCAAGACTCCAAACATCAATGGGTGGTCCTTGATATTTTTCGCCGCGAACTACTTCTGGAGCGCAATACGATAGGGAGCCGCACCACGTACTCAGTAATGATTTGTCGTTCTCACGGGTGAAGCCGAAGTCCCCTAGCTTGACATTATACTTTCGATCCAAGAATACGTTTTCCAGCTTGAGATCTCGATGGACGATGCCTTTGTTGTGGATGTATGAGACTGCACCACAAATTTGAGCAAAGATTGATTGGGCTTCACTTTCTTCCAGTTGTCCCTTCGAAAGGAGATAGTCATATAGCTCTCCGTTTGTGCATAACTCTAATACAAGCCACACCTTATTTTCTGTGACAACAACCTCATATAGCTGAGCGATATGGGGATGATGTAAATGACGGTGATGATGAATCTCTCGTGCTAAGTTCGGCGCTTCACTTTTCGGGGTGGACTTGAGCACAACCTAATCCATCATTACAATCGCTCCTTGAGACACCGGGGTGTTCGTACCTTGCTCCCTAGGAACTTGTGCGTCGCTTGGTAGGCTTTCCCGTATGAGCCTTTGCCAATGACTCTGCCGACTGTATAGTTTCCCACTGTATCGCATGATAGGGCGGTAAAGGACGAGACGAGCTCATTATATGATGCCGCCAAGTTCGCTTTGAGGTTTCGAGTATTGTTGTTCATGAATCGGACCCACCGGCCTCTATACTATGACTCAGTATCTTCTAGGCGTCAGAGGCATGTATCGTATCCGTGATCGGAGCTCGCTATGTATGTATCAAGGACAACAGGAATGCTCGTAAAGATAAAGATGAGCTCTAATAGCAACTTGATATCGAGATCTCCACCCTCTTTTGTGGGTCACCCAGCTGCTGCCCACAAAGGCAATCGCAGCCGTCCCTGCATCTCGAGCTTTGTGGAGCCTTTGCTACAACATTCAAAATTTCCAGGATATGCCTAGACACCATCAAACAATAAATACCGACTTGAATTCCATGCCTGGGATGTTGACCTCGCTGGCAGAGTCGTTTCAATCGAATCTCACTTGATAGTCGCCTGGTTCAGGGAAGGTATCTCATAGGTGGGCTAGTTCAGAACCGCGATTAACCTCAATCATGAGTCGGGTGAGGACCGAATTTCGCAACATAGCAAGAGTTCTCGACATCGTGTCTCTATACACTCCGCTGATTCTGAGTGTCTGGCACTTTCAAGCATTAGTGGATGACCCGATAATAACCCTCACGAAACTACTGCCAATCACAATCCTGACAACAATATTCCCTCGCTTCTTTGAGACGCATACTACTGTCGCATCCACCATCTACAGTCTGGGCATTCTCTTCGCCATCTTCATTCCAGGCGTATATGTCCTGGTCGTTTTGATGGGAGCACCCTTTACGACGCACTTTAAGCAGACTGCATTGTTTTCGGCACATTTAGCCACGATGATGTCTTATACCGCCATAACGCGATTCGGCCTCGAACGACAGAGGTGGGTACCACTGCTACTGGCGTTCGACAATACCGAGCCTACCACACCAAAGCAACCAGAGCAGCAGAGGAAATTGGGCCGGACAGGATTGGAAGGTATACTCTGGGGCACATTAGCAGGGGCATATTTCGGAGCAGTTCCTATACCGTTGGACTGGGACAGAGACTGGCAAAAGTGGCCCGTGACAGTACATCTGGGTGCTTGTTTCGGACTAGCAATAGGAGGAACACTTCAAATCATGTACAATGCCATGCTCAAGCCCGAAAAGTCACACACCACAAACAAGAAGCGCAACTAAGTCTCGACAGATACAGGTATAGTCTCGCAATCACAAGTTGTACTGTATCTATAATTATAAACATCTGACTATCGCTTTTCCTAATAATCATCAATCGCATTCCTATTTCGCATTTTGCTATACACTTGTACCTCGTCGTCCTCTTGTCTCACGACAGTTGCGCCATGACTTTCGACAACAACTCACTCAACATTCTGGCTTTTTCGGCATGTGGCATCTCCTGAAAGACTTGATAGACCGGTTTCCCCTTTGTATCTCTAATCGCACCCAACCTATTCCCAGCCACTGCACCGGCCAATGCTCCAGGAACATTTGCGACAATGAATCCAATCACGGCCCCTGCTCCTCCTCCCAATAATCCATACATTCGTCCCGTACCCTGCACTCCTGCCCCCGCCCCTCCTCCGGCCTCATCGGCCATCATTTCCTCAAAGACTGATTCGAATTGACTATTTGCCGTCTTTTCCTGCTGCGACTCACTCGGTCGCGCACGACTCCACCACGACCCTCCGCCCGACGAGCCCTGTTGCGCATCATAGTCTCGTCGTCGACCCGCGTCTGATAATACGTAATACGCATTATTGACTTCTTGAAAATGACCCGTCGCTTCCCTCTGCGCTTGAGACCCGACCGGGAATCTATCCGGATGTGTCTCCAACGATCGTTTCTTGTACGCTCGACGTATGTCTCCCTCAGTCGCCGAACTCGACACGCCCAATACCTTGTAAAAGTCCGTCGATGACATGTCCGTGATATTTCCGATTGTAAAGTGTCTTTTATTGTCAGTCCAAGGCAGTGAGACTAGCAAGACAACGATGCGCAATCGGGGTAGTCTTGTACGCCGAGTGTGAGTATGGAGAAAGTGGTATCGTGGCAAGTGCAATCTCGCCGGCTAGAAATTGTGGCACAGCAATTCAAATATTCAACCTTTTATTTTAAACTGGGAATCTACGCTACTCTGCTGCGCCAAATGCTTCAATCTTGTCGCAACTTAGATGACTTGCCTCCAACCCTATTAGGAGATTTGATGTTGATGATGCCGCTGTTGTTTCTTCACTTAAGGATTCTGTACCCATTCTGGTGATGTTCTCTTTACGAATTTCATGAATTTGAACCAACCGACTGCAGACTCAACCTAGAAAACTCATTAATCATATGCTTCACGGCGCAGTATCGATCGACTTACGTTGCCAGCAGGGTCCGTGACGCGTTCGGGATAGGCGATACCGGCGCCAAACAGACCTCGAAGGACAGCTTTATCACCTCTAGCCTTGTAGAAGCGCCCTGTAAGTGGATCAAATTCCGGCTTGACTGGTGCCCCATCGACCTTGATGGTAGGCAATTGGTTCATCTCATATCCAATCGCAGAGACCAAGTGAGTCACTCCTTGTAACTCCTTGTCGTAAATCTCCTTTTCAGATTTGTCCTTGTTTTCATCCGACTTCATGTTGACTCGACGAAGTGATTGCGGCAATGTGTCGGTACCTAGTACTTCGCGAGCCCAATTCGCGGCGATACCCTTGAGACCCGTGTTGTCGTATAGAATCCATCCTTCTTTGTAAATGGCATAAAGTAGTGGCGACCGATGAAAGTTGATGACATTAACGTTTCCCAATTCGTATAGATTCTTGATCGCTAGAATGGCAGAGTGACTCGCGCCAACCACGGCGACATTTGAACCGGCAGGGACAGCCTTGCTCAGATCTGAAGGCTTCAGACACGTATCGAGTTCGAGAGCTGTGATGTGAGGATAGCGGGAAGCCAGGTCGTGTGGTTTGGGGTGTGACCCGACTGCTAGGACAATACGATCAGTTATCAGATCGAGCTCGGGTATCCTCCAGGTATCATCTTCCAATTTGTTGAGTGCCTGCACTCGCGCTTTGATGCTGTGCACCCGAGCATCCTTTCGTAGACCGTCGGAGAGTAACTGTGCTACATCGATGGCATCTCCAAGTTGACATCCAGCGTCTTGGTCAAAGGTCAGAAGTTTTTGATATGCATTGGGCGTTGGTGCCGACTTAAGAATCTGGTCTGCAACCTTCGTACCTGTAGCCCACTTCTCAAACATTATTGTCTTTGTATTTGATGGTACTTCTCGATACTTTTCGTTGATGCGGCCGGCAGTAAAGCTCGGGTCGACCATGCATACGTTCTGCAAGCCCTGGTCCAACAGATTTGTCACACACGTCAGTCCGCCTGGACCAGCGCCTACCACGACAGCATCATAACGCTGCGGCTTCGAAGAACTTGTAGCCAAGCAGCGTATAGAATTCTGGAGTTGACGTCTACTTATGAGGCGTGCTCTGCAGCACTCGGACGTGCGACTGCCCAGGGCCACAGATGGTCGGATGACGAGCATACTGATCTTGTGGTGCTTGATGATACACTACTCTCAACAGATTATGCGACAGCTGATTTAAACACCTCTCGTCATAGAGTCAATATTGTTGTAATCCAGCACTCTGAAGGCGTCTTGGGAATACCGGAAGAGCCGGGTCAGAAAGATCACCTTCACGTGCTTGATCGTGATCAGATCAGCTTCAGAAGTTTGGATCAACTCATTCTTCCAACGATACCATATAGACTGGTTCAATTAGCTGTTATATATCATCGTACTTTTATACAATCATCGGAACACTACTAAAGATACTGTCGGTCAAATCGTCAGGGCTGTTATAATATGCCCATCAATCTTTTGTTGCATACACTGTCCACGTCCACACCGGTGACGGGGGACTGCATCATATACTGGCAAAATGCACCAAAGCTAGTACCGCAACCATCGGCCTCGTCAAACTCTTCTTCATCATCTCAACCGAAGTCTATTGACGCCACGCCATTATCTATAGATCAGATCTGGCCAATGGTAGCACATTACCAGAGAATCACCTTGATTGGAATCGACGTCCTTCTTCCGCTCAAGTTGGCTACTTCTCACCAAATAATTTCATTCATCAGGTCTCTATCGCACGAGAAACAAGTCACCGTAGTATTGAATAGCGATGATGCCCTCAGGAGTGCAGGCGACCACGAGGTCTTGTTGAGGACACTCGCTCATTCCGCCAACCACGTCACTGCAATGCGAGAATTGCCTAGTGGTAGAGACAAGGAATTCGCCGGCATGGTCAGGTTCACGAGAGGAATCACATGTCGCCCTTCCAGTGATTTTGTCGAGGGCGAGAGACTGTACAAGTACAAGGAAAACATGATGGATGCTACATTGCACACATGATGCACATCAAGTCGATTCGAGGGAGAACCTTGATCATGCAATAGACTCCCGCGTCTACGTCTATCGTGATGTTGCCATGAAGCTCTAATCTCTCTACAGATCTGTCTAGAATGCTATTTAAATGTCTGTTGACATGAACGCTTCAACCTTGACATCATTACAGAAGTGTCTCGCCCAAAGCACACCTGACGAGAGATGTTGAGACGTCTAGGGTACTCTTCAACTCGACTTCTCCCACCGCTCCCTCACTTCTAAGATTCGGATTTACCTCTACAAGGTCCATACTGACCAGACATCCAGTCTCTGCAACTGCTTCTGCGATATATGTGCCTTCCCTAAAGGTCAATCCGCCCCTGACAGGCGTACCAGTCGCAGAGACAAAGATCGGGTCTAGAGCGTCGACGTCATAACTCAAGTGGATCGGTCTGCTAAGATTGGGGTTTATCCTGTCGAGGGCCATCTGTACCACTTGTCCGATCCCGTATCGGTCGACATGATGCATACTATACGCAGCAATATTTCGGTCCCTGATGAGTCTGCGTTCCTCGGGGTCAATGTCGCGAAGTCCAATGTACGCTAATCGGGAAGTGTCGAGACAACGTGGAATCCAACGAAGTGGTTCAGGCAAGTCTTCTTCCTTTCCGGCGAGACCCAAAATGAAGGAAAGTGGACATCCATGCAGGTTACCCGACTCTGTACTGTAGGGTGTATTCAGATCAGCACTACGTCCATTAGTCCGATAATTTATATTCGTTTTGAAGAGTGCTTACTGTGCATCGATCCACAACACGCACGCCTCTGGATATTTTTGCATCAATCCAGCTATAGTTCCAATTGCCAAGGAATGATCTCCTCCCACAGTGAGTGTGAAGGCTCCTGACTTTTGACTCTCTGCACATGCTGCAGTCACTGCCTTGGTGACATTTGATACGTGCCTCGTGTTTTTCATTACTCCTATGGGGGGATCATTATCAGGTTTCAGGCCCTTAAAGTCGAGCATTTTGTCCGTGACGTCCCACCCGGATCTCTTGATGTCGTGTAAGAGGCCGTGATTTAGTAGCATCTCCGGACCATCGTCGACACCTCCTTTGCCCTGTCCACCAGAGAAGGGCGCGCCCAGGACATTCACAGTCCTCTTTGTCAGGAATTTATTGGGAGTGTAGGACATGGTTTCCTGTCGATGCGAAGGATTCCTCTAGTACAACGAAATTTCGAATGTAATGTAGAAGTGTGTGGTTCTATGGGTTATCTCGAACGCAAAAGACTTTTGCAGATTTGTTCATGACAGTGCAAGCAGTCTTCGGTGAGCAAAGTATCCTAGAAAACACCGGGTTCGGCGATTGTGTAAGAAGTGATACTGTGGAGTCGGATAAGACGAGATACTCGGGAACGTCGATCCGCCTGCCGCTGTCATCCCACCCTCAATTGACCAGCGATGATACAAGGACTCGTAGGTGACAGATGGCCCATCTACACTATACCGTAGCACTTGAAGAATCCGAGGCACGACATCGGTCAGATTGAAGGCATACAGAGTCACGCACAATCTTTCGCTTGCTCAAGTATTCGATTAACAGCAATCAAGTACACTAAAGCCATGCAAGCGCTTATGCTCATGCATATATTTATCATCTCTACATATTCTCTACTTAATGTAGGCCTTCTCAAACTCTTCCAGTGTACTGGTGCTTGCGCGGAAGCCTGCTTCCGAGAATCCTTTCACTTGTTCCTCGGCCTTTTTTGTGCCGCACACGATAACAGTGTTTGTCTTTGCTGGCTCAAATAGGCCTACCAGATATTTGTCAAGCATCTCCTTCATTTGCGGGATCGTGACCGCTGCAATCTTCTTCAATAAATCCCTCCTGTACTCAGCCGACTGTTTCTTCAGCACTTGGTTGACATAACTCTGATGGGCCGCAGCCCCGGGTGTCGACTCTCGCGAGACGAAATCGTACACCATAGATGACTTTGCCCCATCGACCATCATTTCATCAATGTCTAGCTTGCCATCACGCAGTTGAATCATGATTTCGCGTGCTTTGTCCCAAGCTAGGAACGCATCTGGAGAACGGTAGATTGAGAAATAAACCAGACCAGACTCCGGATCGACCTTAAGGTCGGCTCCATAGGCAAGTCCGGAGCCTCTGATGTACTTCCAGAGTAATCCTTCCATGGCATTCAGGTATGAAGTAATGACGAAAAGTGCTGGGAGATCGGGATGATTGAATTCTGCCAAGCCCTTGGCGAAGTGCTGAGAATAACAAGAGTCGGTCGAAATGGTGATTATACGACAATCACCAGAAGGAGAGGTGGCGTATGGTGTGAGCAAGTCCTGCGAAAGTGGAACTTCCTGCAACACAATTGAATCGGCTCGTGGTCGCTTCTGCTGTTTGGGAGGTCCAAAGCTCGACCATGAGGAGACTGGGTTTGCCACTTTAGCTACATCGGCAGAAATATGTATCCTCATGTTTTCGTATTTGACAAGCTGCGAACGCAGTTTTTCGAATTGTTCCAACACGGTATCCTCGTCATCTTCCAGTTGTTGGTCCAACTCTTCCAGGAACTTGGTCTGGTCCAGAAGGTTGGCTGTTCGGGCTGCGGACTTGCTAGCATCTAATTGCAGCGCGCCGAGCACAGAACTCGCCACTGTGTCGCCGTCACGTTTGTATGAAGGTAAGTCATTGAGAATTTTTGATATCGCGAGTCCAACTCTGTCAGCATCAAAGATCGAATTATACAGCAAATCATTAATCCAGGAGATACCAATAGCGTACTTGCCCACCTCGACCTTGAGTTTGATTCGTACGAGTTCGTTGAAACCGGATCCCGCTCCAAAGCTCGCTGAGTAGGAGATAGTATCCAATTCCAGTTGTTCCACGACTTCCTCATATGATAGCTCTACCCCGTTACGTTCGACAGGATTGAGGAAGAATGAATGTAAAAGGACTCCGATGTAAGGAAGTAATTCTCGTTCGACAGTAGTGCATGTGAGGTATAGACTGATGCTTGCAAACTCCGATGGTGCGGTGTCATCGAATTGTATGGACAATGGGATTTGACAATCATCCACGTCCACAATGCGCTGTATAGCATTATCCAATTTCGGTAAATGTGCTTGCATCAGTCCGGCGCGAGCAGATTGAGGTCTGATGAAATTGATACCATCAACGGAGGGCACAGGGAATTCTTTAATCATGTTCTCGGGTATTGGAAGGTCATTTGATGTTTGTGCATCTTTAAGCTTTGATTCCAGCTCAGCGAGACCCTGTGGTCCAAGACGTTCAACTTGCTTAGCAACTCGAGCTACTTCATCTTCTTGCACCTTTTTCGCCATGACAGCGGAAGGCTTGCCTAGAATCGAGAGATAAGGATTGTCAAGTAGCCATTTCTTAATGAACTCTTGCCACTGTGTAGAAGACCACCTAGCGACAATGTCGAGGTATTTTTCATCATCCAAGGACTCGCGCAAACTAGCTCCATCTCTGGAGCCGTATACGTAATCAACGATGATCGGTGTTGAGAATGCGCTATGGGGATCTGACTCGACTGCATTCTTGACCTTGAGTTTGTCCTTGATTATTAATGCTTGCATTCGTTTCATATCTATTTCGCTGGACTGAGTCTGTTTGAGAATGTCGAAGAACTTTTGCTCGGCTTCGCTCAACGATTCCGTCGGGACGGAAGCTAGATTGGCAGAGATGACACTCCTTAGTCGGTCAGATGTGTAAAAGTCGATGTCAGTACATAATGGCTCCTCAATCTCTACCATGCCTGCTTGCAAAGGACTAATTGCAGAATGAGTGAGGTATTGCCCGACTAAGTCCAATGCACAGACTTCGAGATGATCAGTGCATGATGGACCTGGCCAGCTAATTGCGACTTCGCCCATGCTTTCATCCTCTTCTGGAAAATCAAGGACTTCTGTCCTCGATTGCTTCAACTTTATCTGCGGATTTGAGTCGATCCAGGGCCTCTTCCACGTCGTTTTATCTGTGATTCCATGCGATTCGATGTTCTTGTCGACACTCTCAAGCGCAGCCATAAGGTCACGCTGATCGAGGCGGCCAGTGATGACAAGCACCAGATTGTGTGGTACGTAATACGCGGCATGATAATTCTGGATCTCCGCGACCGAAAGATTTCGTACGTCTGCCAGGATTCCGCCAGTTTCACTTCTATAACCACTTTTCTCGTCGTGTATAGCTCGTTGAGCTCGTAAACTCATGATATTTGGGCCTGTATTCTCAACCCCTTGCATCTCACTATAGACGACACCAGCGTCTTCTCCTTTGGCATTGATATGGTGGACTTCAGTGTAACAACCACTCGGGGTCAAGGTAGGGTATAGGATGTGGTCAACAAAGATTGGCAACAAGCGCAGAAATCCCTCCTGTCCCACAGTCTCGATCGTGTACGCCGTATGGTCAGTATCTGTCCATGCATTTGTTCCCTGGGCAAATGCACGATTGGCTAAAGAATCGAGCACTCCCTTGAATGGCCACTTCTCTGACCCAAGAAACACCAGATGCTCAAGCGTGTGAGGCTCTCCTTTGTCACCGAAGCATTCAGTTCCGAGCGCAAAGTAGCCAGAAACAGTGGGAAGGTCCAAATCTACATTGATGCAAGTGAGTCCAGTAAGTGTCGAGGTATACAAATGTATGTGTTTCGAGGATGACTCGATCTCATGATGAGTGAAATGAGAGTTGACCATTCGCAGGGCAAGTCGTGGAGTGGTCCACAGATGTCTGGCGAAAAGAGCGAGTGATATGGCAAGTACTAGATGGAACGTCCCAAAACTGATTTCACGTATCAATTCGGTGAATCTCTATAGCGGTCTATGATTGATGTTGACGCATATGCATGTCTGCTTGCATATGCAGTGATTAACAAGTTCCAAGATTGCTTGCAGAGCAACGTTAGACGAGTTCGATCAGCCACCAACACCACAATCGATAGCGCGTCTTCCGTATATCTGGAAGCCAATTTTCATTTTCACGAGATGCTTTTCCGGTCGCTTAATCCTGCCCACTCTCCATCTCGCCGGAAAACCCCATTTTGACTTTCTACTCAATCGGATGGTATGATTCACTTCTAACATGAGTCAGAGCTCGTAATTACAAGCGTCATGGTCAGGCAACGACACTAGATTTCAAAGTCAGTCAAGATAGGCCTGCTTTTGGAACTGCAAGAGAAGTCAAGCAGATTAAAGCACTCATTGCATCTCGAGCATGTCGGATTCACCATACAAAGTACACCAGACCAGTCAGACGTCCTTCACGTCTAATGCTGCGTTGTACGACAAGGCACGGCCTTCATACATACCAGCGGCGGTAGATGCGATAATCAATATGCTGCAGCTACATAAAGGTAGCAAAGTGCTCGACTTGGTATGCCTATATATGGCCATGAAGACGTCCTTTTAATCACGATAGGCATGCGGCACCGGAATATTCACGCGACTCATCATGGACAAAGGTTTCGACTTGACCGCTGCAGAGCCCAGTCCTGGTATGATCAAGACATTCTCAGCAAGGACTCCTGAGATTCCGATAGTCGCTGCGGGCGCCTACAAGCTGCCTTTCGAGGACGCGACTTTCGATGCGGTCACAATTGCACAGGCCTTCCATTGGTTCGCTGACGAGGAAGCTCTAACTGAGATTGCTCGGATCTTGAAGCCGACAGGTCGTCTAGGACTCATCTGGAACCTGGAGAAGACTGGTGAGAACAAATTCGCCGACGAGTATTTCCATGCAGTGGTTGCCCACGACGAAGGCCTTCCACAATATCGCAAAAACGCGTGGAAGCCAGCTTTGCAGGATACGAAGGTCTTTAAAACTCCATACCAGGAGTGGCTGGAGGATTACTACTTGAGTTACACACCAGAACAACTATGGGACCGATCCCAGTCCAAATCATTCATCACAAGCCTGTCAGAAGAAGAGCAGGCCAAACTCAAGGTGCAGCTGGGAGAAATTGTACAAAAGTACCCTGATACACCAAAAGACGAGGCAGGAAAGTTGATCTGTCCGCAATTTGTCAGGGTGATCGCATTGGAAAAGGCTTAAAGAAGAGAGTTGATTAAAGAGATCCCCAAAAAAAGTATAAGCATACCTGTGTGAATAGTGCACACCCAAAATTCCTAATTTGTGCCTCTTGAATATAACAAATATATGATTATAGGATTGCACACTTAACCCTTCTTCGACATCTTGCTCTGCCCTCTCTTCATGGAACGTTCCCGCTCCTTCTCCAACGCACGTTTTTGCTCCTTGGCAGACAATTTGCCGATGGACTCCTTCTTTTCCTTCTCTCTAATCTCTTTGCGTGTCAGCCTCTTTGGTGCTTCTTCTGCCTCTTCTGCTGCGATCTGCTTCGCAATGGTCTTATAGACTTCTTCTCTAGATTGTGATAACTTCTTTTGTCCATTTACTGAAATCGTGTTGCCCTGTTTCGGCAAAGAGTCAGCAATGTCGAAAATAATCTCAAGCAACTGGTTCAGATTTTCTTTAGTCGCAGTCGCTTGACCCAGGAGAACAGAAAATCTTAGCGTTCTCTTGGACTTTTCCTGCTCGCCGGTCTTTGGCTGCTTTGAGGGTTGATCCGAAAGTACAATGTACTCGAGAGAGTCCTTCATTTCCGCAACGAGACTTGCCAGATTCTTACCAATGATCTTGTCGTTTACCTCAGCAATCTCCGACATGATGACGAACGAATTACTGAACGGAGCATCATTGGTTTTTGTGAATGTCAGATCCCAGTTTGCAGTGCGCTGGTATCGCATCACATTCTTGTTGAGTATTCCAAAGACAAAACCGTCATAGGCAGCGGGCAATGTGAATTCTATTTTCAGGCGATCTGCAACAGACTCTTGATCGAAGTAGGCTCCATAGAGTATTCTTAAAGGATAGTTCAGCAGGAGATCCTGTCGTGGAAAAGTGTCAATTGTGATGTGTCCAAAATTGATATTCTTGCGTCCGGTGACATACGAGAGGAACTGATCAGCTCCATCTTTCGAGAGTGGTGCAGCACCGGAATCGATACCGACCTGAGAGAAGTTGTCGTACAGCTGCCTGTAAATAGCCTGGAACTTTTCCTTTGCGAGCTTCTCATTGGCAGCCTTGCCTACAAAGTATAATGCGACATAAATAATCAGACCGACAACCGCAAAGAATTCCGCGACAAAGTCCCATGGACTATGTCGATCCCAAAATGTAGCAAGATGGTTCGATAATGTAACCTGCTTTTTGTTGGCCGGTGGAGTGCCGGTGAATGTGTTCTTGGCAGAGTCCTTTGGTTTGTCCCCAAAATTGACGAAATCCGCAGCCACCAGTGCAGGTAGAAGTGCTACGAGAGCTGACATGGCCTGACACTTGTTTCTGCCTTTGTGTCGTGGAGAGATATCAAGATGTAGTCTGATACTGCAGGTGGTAAGTCCGGGAACGGATGAACCAAACCTGGAATTCGTTCTGGCGGAACAAAATGAATTATGGATTTGCGCCTCATCACAGCGCACCCAAACCTACTTGAATCAAGCTGCGAATTCGTGATTTTATGAACACAATACCAGTGGCATCTACACTTCATCTGTTCTGACTAGAGTCAAATCACACCTTGACATTGTATTGCTATGGATGTAGAATATCATGACCCAGAGTGGGCTCGTTGGAACGACCAGGTCATACAGGAACCCAACAATTACGAAGCATGGGAGCAACTTGTACGTGCAACGGAGGCTCTGGAGGGAGGGTTGTCTCGCAACTCGTCACCACAGGCTATTGCTGCGATGAGAGACGTCTACGATCGGTTCTTGAGCAGGTACCCGCTATTCTTTGGGTACTGGAAAAAGTACGCCGATATCGAATTCTCTATTGCTGGCACGGAACGCGCAGAGACAATTTACGAACGTGCTGTGACAAGTTGTCATGCATCCGTCGACCTCTGGACAAATTACTGCGGTTTTAAAATGGAAACGTCTCATGATCCCGAAGAAATTAGAGAGTAAGTCAAATTGTGTTTTGTCGAGCAAGTGCTCGTTGCGTTTCCCACTGTGGACCATGCTGTAAATACAGCATGCTAGGTCTAGCTGTAGATATAGCATGTTTATTTGTTGATTTTACGCAGACTGCTTCATCCACGGCGATGTAACTCTCATGGAGAAGCTCAAGCAGTCTTGCGCGCATTGCTACAAGCATAAAACTTTTACAAGAACGAATAGCTGACCAAGTAGTCTGTTCGAGAGGGGAGCAAAACACGTTGGCTTCGACTTTCTAGGTCATGTGTTCTGGGACAAATACATAGAGTACGAGGAGCGTCTCGAGGCTCCAGAGAAGATCTACCGCATACTTGATCGAGTCATCCATATTCCCATGCATCAATACGCAAGATACTTTGAACGTTTCACGATGATTGCACAAGGTCGACCATTGTCGGACCTCTTGCCAGGAGAAGTCCTTTCCAGTTTCCGTAAAGAGTTGTTGCAGGAGCCGGTAGATACAATCCAAGCTGGAGCACAAAAGATCAAGATGGAAAGAGGTGAGCTCGAGATTGAGCGAGAATTGCGTCTCCGTATCCACAATCTCCATCTTGAAATCTTTCATCGCACCCAAGTCGCCGTCACGCGGCGATGGCCATTCGAGGCAGAAATCAAGCGACCATATTTCCATGTCACTGAGCTAGCATTCCCCGAATTGGTCAATTGGAGACGGTACCTCGATTTCGAGGAAGCCGAGGGAGATTTTGCCCGTATCGTAGCACTGTACGAAAGGTGTCTGACTTCTTGTGCTCTCTACGATGAGTTTTGGCTTCGTTACGCTCGCTGGATGTCTGTCCATTTCCGACATGAAGAGGACGTACGCAACATCTATCAGAGAGCATCTGCAATCTTTGTCCCCATCGCTAGACCATTTGTGAGATACCAATATGCCGCCTGGGAGGAGTCGCAATTCAACACAGATGTTGCAAGGGACATCTACAGATCAATTCTTGCTCAGCTTCCGGGTCATGCTGAGACGACAATATACTGGGCCAATATGGAGCGTCGGTTGCAGCCAAAGACAATCAATGCCGCTGTCGAAGTCTATCAGCAAGCTATAGACTCGGACGAGTACGACGGTAATGCGAAAGCGATCTTGGCCACCGAGTGGATTCAACTGGTTTGGAAATTGCAAGGAGATGTCGATGAAGGTCGCCGCCTGTACGAGACTTATGCACAAAAGTTCCTGGATTCAAAGTACTTTTTCATTTCATACTTTAGATTCGAACTCCAGCAACACTCGACGATTGACAACTTTGCGGAATACCACGCACGAGTCAGCAAGTTGCATCACTTTATCCGAACCGAGTCACAATTGCCACCTCTAACAATCAAGGATATTTCGCACGAGTAC
Source organism: Taphrina confusa (assembly GCA_005281535.1). Taxonomy (NCBI): domain Eukaryota; kingdom Fungi; phylum Ascomycota; class Taphrinomycetes; order Taphrinales; family Taphrinaceae; genus Taphrina; species Taphrina confusa. The sequence goes on along the minus strand of RHGJ01000012.1, from coordinate 72,386 downwards.
ATGCAGTATTTGCTCAGTAGGGGACCGCCGGGCGCGATGGACGAATACATGTTTCTAGATCGAGAAGTGAACGGTCCCTTCTCGGTCCAAATACAGCACAAGATCAAGACTAGCGAAAACGGACGACTGGATGAGGCCGAGCTAAGGATCAAGCAGGAGAATGGACATCCGGGAATCAGATTGAAACAACCATATAATGAAAAGGGCATCTACGACAGAGAATTGGAAATTCAGGGACTCTTGAATGGAAAAGATAGGCAGCATTAGATAGTTACTTGTGAAAGACGTGCAACCTTGATAAGAGTAGTTGAACTCGACCTTTTGTCAATATACTACAGATTGAAAAATAAAAGACTTTCAAGACATTTGTGATGAAATTGGACCAAATCTTGCTGTTGACGTCTAATTGATGCCAACACTAGTCGTGGAGATTGTCATTCAGGGTCGACATTGATACCGTGTTTCGAGGTATCGTTTTGCTCGATAAGAGCCTCGCGTGCTGGTGGAGGCGATGGACGCTGCTTGACGGTAAAATAGAGCCATCCATCGATATATGCCGCATCATCGAGTAATTCCTGAACCAAGAGTGACCAAGAGACAACGACACCATGAAGAATCACAGCGACTCGATCTTCTCCTAACCGAGCAGTTTCAGGCATCAGTTTCCGCATCATGTACGAGACCGTGACGGGTCCGTGTCCGTCTTCCATTTTTAGGGGAATCAAGTCTTGAATGGCGCGGTGGGGCAATAAATAGATTCGTATGGGCAAGTGTCGCATTCCGGCCGCGTTGAGGAAGGAATCACTCGTAGACAAGTAAGTCGACAAGTGTAGATTTAGAAATGAGTCTTGTAAGAGTTTCGATTGTGCGGACGTCAAGGTTTGAATGCGACGGATATTTCCTCGACGCAAGAGTTCATTTTGTTTCATCGAGTTCCAAACGTACGTCGCCACCTCCTCGACCGTCTGAACAGTCCTCGATCGCCCCTCTTGCGTCGTCGTCGTGGAAATAGTCAATGTGACTTGTCCCTCCACGAAACCATGTCGTGGATTCTGTGACATTTTGGCGTATAGGTCATAGAGTAGTCCCGCAGGTAAATGATGCGGCACCATCACGCCAGACTCATTCTTCAGTACGAGTACATCATTATCGAGGAGATTAAAGTGTCGACGCAACTTGGTAAAAGCGAGAGACAAGTACGTCAATCGAGGGACATCCAACTGCAATCTAACTTCTTTAGAGTCTTTGAGCACGAACCGAAACGGGACCGTGCTCTTCCATATTCGAAGACGGACCGAATCGAATCCGACAGGGGTCTCCATTCTTACATTAGGATCTCGTCATTGGTGTAGATCAGTCCAGAGCCATGATTGAATCGTCATCAAGAAATCATCACTGGTAAGAAACAGGATTATCGTGGCCAGATTGTGATCTTCCAATCGGGCTGTAAAAGTACGAATTCGCGATGCACAAGAATGGCTCGTACGACTCTTTCAATCAATTTACCACGCTCGAGACATTTTTGCATTGTTCATCGCAAATATGAGTTGATGTATGGATGTGCATCGGACAAATTGGGTCCTGATCGTACTGATCACAATCATGGGTGAAATTGGTGAACCTCAACACTCATGACTCAGCTCCATTACAATTTGTGGTGAATATTATATTTATGCTAACTGTCAGATCAAAAGTGCTCTATATGTATACAGAAGGAATCTAGGGTGCGCTATGCTTTTGCCGTCCTCTTCTTCCACTCGATCGAGGCCGGTGCCATGGGCAGGACCACCATACTCGTAAAGTCTTGTTGGGCAACCTTATGTCCTGGCGGCAGATTAAACTCAAGCTCGCGAACAAATGTCGAGATTATCGTGCCAAGTTGTAGATACGCAAATTGCTCGCCGATGCATCTATGCCGTCCAGCGCCAAACGGCAAGTAAGGACTCGAAGCACCCTTGCTGACAAGACCATATCCGTAATCAATCTTCTCCGTGTCCTCCGTATCTTTCTTGTTGACCCATCTCTCTGGCTGGAAATCATCGGGCGCTGGAAAGAACTCTGCGTCCATTGCCGAAGCGCCCGGCGCAGCCATGACATAGTGGCCCTTTGGTACGTGCCACTTTGAGTTTGGAATAGGCAAATCTTTAGTCACTTTTCTCATGATTGAGTGTAGTGGTGGATGCATACGAAGTGTCTCACGAATGCAGTAATTCAATAACGGGAGATCCTTCAAATGCTCATAATCAAGATCATTCAATTTGCCGTTCTTGTCCAAGCCGATGACCTCCTTCTGCTCTTGAAAGAGTCTCTCTACAAGTCCTTTTTGTTCCGCTAGATGCAGCAGAATCCAGGCAGATGTTGCAGCCGATGTATGCTGTCCTGCCATGAGCAGCGCAATCATGATTCCGGCAATCTCGGTGTCATTGAGAGCTCTTCCATCCTTGTAAGTCTGGTTCATCAGATTCCAAATCATGTCTTGTGCAGGATCTTCTCCTGTGGACCTGCGTTTCTCTACAATCGCCGAATATGTCTGAGCCATCTTGCGTTGAGCTTTGTCTCGTTTGCGATTAGCTGGCAGTGGCAGCCATGGCGCCAAAAAGTTGATTGGGGTAAATCCTTTGTCGAGATCGTGGTAGAGATCAGCAAAGCTAGCGTCAAAGCCATCCCGTACCTCTTGCCCTTGGAGCGTCCTCGAAGCGGTGAAGATGGTGATTTCTGGCATAGCTTTCATGAGCGGCGTTTCTCCGTGGTCCACTTTGCCAGAACCAAATGCTGGCGAGGTCTGTATGTAGTGTTTGACCTCTTCAACAATCATTGGTACGTACTTCTTAAAGTTCTCGACAGACATGCCGAATTTGACAAACTTTTTCTGCTCCATCAATACGTGGTTGGGAACGTCATATACGACCTCTTTGCCGAATACTGGCGTCGTCAATGGGGTGTATGCATCCTCTGCGTTGATGTAAGCAAGTTTTCCATTGAAGACAAAGTCATTTCCAGCAGGCCCGAGAAAGACAGTAATCTTGCGCCCGAGGAGAATGAAGGTGAATGTGTCTCCATGAATGCTACGTTGTTTGGCAAAGAACTCGTATGGAGCCATACCATAGGTGACCGTACTGCCAATGAAAGGAAAGACATGGAAGACGACTGGAGGTTTCGATGAATCGGAAGGGAGGAACTGAGACACGATGTGCCATGCCCAGAAGACCGCGAACCATGTGAGAATGAATGTGATCGGAGAGTCTCCGAACGGATTCAGATTCCCCAGGTAGTCAATGATAGCCATTATCGGCTACAGGCTGCTGCTATGAGTCGCTTTGAACACAATTCAGCAATGTGCACAACCTCAGGTTGATGAAACAAATGTACACAACAGAGCAAGAGGCGGCCGTCGTACGATGCATGCAGAGACGCACATAACATAAATTTATTACGCGTATACGACGATCACGACAAATACCGACGACTCGGTAACTCGGTAAGTCATGATGATTGATACAAATTGTACAATAAATAGGTAGATATATATCCTTGTGCAGTGAAATCTGATAGGCACCGATTGTTGTACAACAATTGTTTGCGGTTTCAAGGTTCAAGGTTTGCGATTTCAGCCGAATGCTGGCTTCTGATCGGCTCCCTGAACTGGATTTAGATAATGTACTCGATCCTTCGTCTGAAGATGTGAGTGATGTGATGACTACCTTATGCACAAGGCTTACGTAGAATTCGACAGCAATCTTGTCGAGACCGCCGGTCTACAATGTCAGTATGGATGCCATGATAGAAGCCTGGAGAGGCGAACCTTGACACAAGTCATATCTGGCATCACCTCGAGTTCAGTGTAGAGAGAACTGCCGCAATTTGCGCAGAACCAATGTAGGTTCTCTTTACCAGAGTCTCCCGTGATGGAGTACGACTTTGGAGAACCCTTGGTCACCTTGAAGTCCTTGCGAGGAACGACAGAGTTACTGGATAATCAGCCGTGCTCTCTTGCGGATGGAACAAATTTTAAAGCCTACCTGGTTGAAGAACTTCCCGACCATTTTTGGCAATCTGTGCAATGACCTGTAAGGTTAGTGACGAGACCAGAGCCACGAAGGTGCAGGAGACCAAGAGGAAGCACTTACAGAGAGCAGTTACAGCCGGGGTGCCGGTGAATTCATACTGGATCTGGTTGCACAAGCAGGAACCGGTGGTAGACATCTTGTAGGTAGGCTAGGTACTTGGTGAGAGGGAGTGGTTGTGGAAGGGGACCTTGTAGGGTTCAGTATACGGGTTACCTTATATAGTGTGCTTTGTAGAAGGTCAATTAGGTAGCAGCAAAGTGCGGAGACTTGGTCATCTGTCAGGTTGGGTGCAGATCCTCCCGCTCGCGCGCTGTTTGGAGGCGATTGAGAAACATGCGGGGGAGAATCTGAAATTCATCAGCTGATTGATCCCCCGGCTGCTGGCTCTAAAGATTTTATCTTTATATATTCGCGACCGTTCATGCATTCAGGAGTCTTACTAGGCTATTGCATTATGAACCGTGAATACTAATTCTTATTATATTTATGATTGGCAGTAATCTTCCTTGAGGCAGGAGCATATATACAAGTAAGTATGAGTGCGCGAGATATTCATGCTGCAGCTATTGAGTCTGGAGTAGCTATAGGTAGGAATACTCGCGGAACGGAACGTGGTATGAAAAACTCAAGTCCAGACTTATGAGCTCGTCCCTGCTTAGAGACACTTTTCAACTGCCGGTGGACACTTCCAAGCTTAATTAAGGCTGCCAACCTTGAACGTCAACTGTGCACAATCTCAATTCTAGAACCGGCTCATCCTTACCGTCCCGTCCCTCAGCGGCTCCACAATGAAAACCACCTGCGCAGGATTCTGTGCCTGACAACCTCTAAAGACAGATTGGTTTGATCCTAGAGTGGCCCATATTGTGCACAGAGGTGGGATTTCATCCTTGCCAGCAGTCGTCATAAGTTCGGAAGAGGTATGAGATGAGCTATCATGCTTATGACTCGGCCTAGCCGTCATCTCGTACGTGTTCGGTCTTCCGTTGTCGACAAATCTTGATACCATTACGTCTGCTCCGTAGCAGGCTCGTATCATCCGAAGGACAACTCAGCTCATGCCGTTACTGGAATTCGGAAGCCAGAAACCTCTGACACAAAGATTTTCGTTTCTCAATCTTGCTGAGGACAAGAACGTCGATGTTAAGCAAGAGACAAACTCCTTGCAGCATGTAAATATTTTGGAGGCAAAGCCAGTGTTAGAGAGAGAACATCCCAACGATGTAATCCCTCAAGCGGATCATACAATTGAGACTCAGAATATGCATGCCGTGGGAGTAATCAAGACGACTCTAGGCAGCTCGAAACTGTTTATCAATCTAACAACTCCAATCACACAAGATGGTCAGAGTGGGATCACGGCGAAATCTCCTTTCCATTGTTCTAATGTGGCGGAGGATAAAGACAAGTCTGGAGTTTCATGCTCAGTCATGACGGTTCTGGATGTCAAAGCACGAGTCAATCTGGATCTCGAAACCGATGTACAATCCCTACTACAACATGTGCGCCAGGTGACCAAGCTTGAAATTGGGTCAAAATACACCTTGCCAAGGATGAGGAAGAAGGGCAAGCTTTCGCCTGTTTCTACACTACACATTGCAGACATACAGCAAATGAGGACCACAGGCAATACTGCCGTATCAGAAACGAATTCTGTCGTACAGGTACTAGAGAAGCACGATTCGAAACTGTCGTCCAGTGGCAGTAAGCATCATGTCGACAAACTTGCAGTTGCAGCAATCGCTTTGCCACTTCCTACGCGTTATACGCACCATTTTTCTGTGGCTCTGCCAAGTACCAGTAAGAAGCCCTCTTGGTCAGTATACTTCGACAGCCAAGATACAACACTCAAGGTATTGTTGCCGCCACAAGAGGACTTTATTACGCTTGTCGCGGCGCTTGATGACTTTCGAGCCTTTAGCAAGGATGGATACTTGCACATCTTCTATATTGGAGCGCCCTGACAGGCATGGTATTGTTTGTGTATTCACCTCGTTCGCACGGCTGCGTCATCTCGATTGGCTGGTCTCATCAGTCTCAACACAGCTGCAGTGTTTGCACGTCGACCTTCGGTAGGTTACCAGAAAGGGCGACGATGAATCTGCTGAGGAAGAGCGATAGACGACAGTCGCTGCCACTGGACACGACGAGGGCGGGTGCTTATCTCTGGGGGCAACAAAATAAGCTCAAACAAGACCACGATTGACAGATGCCATGGCTTCCTGCTGCGAAACCATGGTTGGTCAACACTTCAAACCAGTTCTCCAAGGGCCTATATAACAGCACGAGTGACTGTGAAATTCTCCGAGCGACTACACAGTCATATGTGAGGTATTCTGCACGATATGCATTGAGTTTCGTGAGCGTGGAGACGCATCTGAGAACAGCTTGGGTCTGAAATGAAATTTCGTCTGGAGAATCGGGAAATGGTGCTACAGAGATGAAAATTTCGTCAGTAGCACCAGAACGATGTCTATAATTGCGTAGAAATGATATTTGCAGTATCGATGAATAGAAGGGACCGTGAATTGCTTATCAGTAGAAGAAGAGGACGATCCCCGGAGTGGCTGCCACCATCACTTCAGCCACATCGGGGGAGGAACCAGAATTCGCGCAGAAAATTGCATTCAACGCTGCCTCTCACCTTCCAACCCTTCCCTCCTCCTCCCCTCCCTCCCTCGCTCAACTCAACTCGTTGCTCACCTCTTACAAGCCTCTCTCATCCCTCGTCCCTTGTATCCTGATTCTCACCCGTGGTTTTATACATCGAGACTCACTGGACCGCATCGTGTCACGAGGATAGTCACAAGGAGCAGGGTTACCTCGAAAAAACACAGAAGAAAGGAAAGTCCTTCAGTATGGCTACGCCAGTATTGACTGTGCCGTACCCTACAGATGTACCGGCGACCGGAGGGGACTCGCTCACGCAGAATCTCAACCTCTACTATCAGTCAGGTGACATGGCTTTCATCATTATTGCGACCGCAATGGTCTGGTTCATGGTTCCAGGTGAGTCGAAATTGTCCCTTGTGTCCTTGGTGGGTCGTTGAAGATTTACAAGACTGCGCTCGGATCCGACAATAGATCTGGGAGATGATTACAAGTCTTTAAGAGTCTCTAAAGAACCCATCAGGATGATGTCATAAAGATTCATGCTAACGATATTCCAGGTATCGCATTCTTCTACTCTGGACTTGCACGACGTAAATCAGCACTCTCGATGCTGTGGATCTGTATGGTGGCAGTCGCCATCACGCAGTTTCAGTGGTACTTTTGGGGATTCTCTCTCGCTTTCTCGACGACGGGTGCATCAGGCTTTATTGGAGATCTCCGAAACTTTGCCCTGCAAAACGTACTCGCCGGTCCAGCGACAGGAACGGCGCTGGTTCCCGAGATTCTCTACTGCAATTTTCAGGGCATGTTTGCGTCCGTCACGGTCGCTCTAGTCATGGGTGCTGTAGCAGAGCGAGGGAGACTGATTCCGGCCTCGATCTTCATCTTTGTCTGGGTCACGATCGTGTACTGCCCCATGGCCTATTGGGTCTGGAACTCCAATGGTTGGGCATATAAGCTCGGTGTCTTGGACTATGCCGGTGGTGGTCCAGTCGAGATTGGATCTGGGGTTGGCGCTCTTGCCTACTCTTTCATTCTGGGACCACGAAGAAACAGCCCCAGCGAGATGGTGGTCGTCCATCGACCACACAGTGTCACGAGTGTCGTCATGGGAACTGCTTTCCTCTGGTTCGGTTGGATGGCTTTCAACGGTGGTTCGGCATTTGGAGCAAACCTTCGAGCTATCGTTTCCATCACGTCGACCAACATTGCTGGATCGATGGGAGGAATCACTTGGTGTCTCTTGGATTTCCGTCTGGAACGTTCATTCACCATGGTGGGTTTCTGTTCGGGTGTCGTGGCTGGTCTCGTCGCTGCCACACCGTCGTCGGGATACATCAACATCTCGACGTCCGTAGCGGTCGGCGTGCTCGCGGGTGCGTGCTGCAATTATGCGACCAAATTCAAGTACTTGGTCAGAATTGATGACGCCATGGATGTGTTTGCAGAGCACGGAGTGGGCGGTATGGTAGGACTCCTCTGTTGCGCGTTGTTTGGGGCAGACTACATCACGTCCCTGGACGCGGTCACGTACAACATTGGTGGCTTCATGTCTCATCACTGGTCGTCGATCTGGAAACAGATTGTGTGGATCGTGGTATGTACAGCATGGACGTTCGTCATGACGTGTCTCATCTGCTTCATCATCGACAAGATTCCGGGCTTGGCGTTGAGGGCGTCGGAGGACGGTGAGTTGAAGGGAATAGATGAGGATCAAATCGGAGAGTTTGCGTTCGATTACGTCGAGGCGAGGAGGAATCCGTTCACTTGGGGAGTCCCTGTGGAAGGCATCTCGGACGACTCGTCCAACAGTGAATCGAACGGAGGCAAGGGTAAAGCCAAGCAGGCAGAGGCGTTGAATGATGAGAATGGATATGAGTTGAACGACTTGTCTGGAGACCGACAGGCGAATCCATCGACCCTCGCGGGTGAAGGTTCCTCGGTCCCGGAAGGAAACAGGCAGGCGGCGGAGAATCATGCGCCGATGCATCACGGTACTGCTGCGACCGGTGGATCCAATGGTCATCATCAAAACACTGAGATTCCGGATAGTCCTCCTCCTTCTCAGCGCGCCAATGCAATCTACTAAAAAGTCGTCATTTATGGTCATGAATTGTCAAAAAATCTGTATATATACAACTAGTCGTCTCGATATCTGCATATTTTTGTCAATTGATCGACTTTTCGTTGTGATGGATCAGGATTAAAGGGTGATTCTTCAGCCTCAGGTCTATGGTAATCCGCCAGTCTAACGCTACCGTGATAGAGTCTACTGTGATGGAGTCTACTGTGATTGCTTCTGGAGTATGAATGATTGATAAATGAGGATTAAAGTGTGATTCTTCAGTCTCAGTCTATGGTAATGCCACAGTCTACTGTGACTCTTCACTCTACTGTGGTAGATTCAGTCTACTGTGGTAGAGTCTACTGTGATTGCTTTTCGAGTATGAATGATTGATGAATGAGGATTAAAGTGTGATTCTTCAGTCTACTGTGAGATTTGCAGTATATGGTAATGCGCCAGTCTACTGTGGTAGAGTCTACTGTGGTAGGACGAGTGATTGTTTCTCGAGTATATACTGTATGTACAAAGCAGAGGCTGTGTTGGTGAGGGTACGGTATGGTCGTGTTGGGTGAGGGTACGGTATTGGGAGGACGACTTAGAGAAGGTTGAGGTCCGCGATGCGGAGGACGGTGTAGGGTTGCTTACTACGAACCGCTTTAGCATGTCGATTTCGTCTTTTCTTCTTGATGGTGGTAAAGAGTGGTTGTTTGGTATGTTCCACCACTGTAGCGCGACACTCGACCCTCTCGGCCGATAAATAATCCCTCTCTACGCGTCCCACCAACTGTCCCCTCCCATGCCTCTGTGTCGGAGGAGTCGCGGATAATGTATATTCTCGACTCCCAAAACTGGAAATGTTGGATAGTTTTAGGACGTCACCGACAGAGACTCCTTTTATGAGGACGGGCAAGTGGATCGTATCGCCTCTCGTTACAATGTACGCTTTATCGCCTAAATGAACCTTTGCGTAAAAAGTATTCTGGATGCGCAACTTGTTTAGTGCTTCCGTCAGAGTACCCTCAGCAGACGACGTCGTCGTTGTCGTCGTAATCTTTCGACGACATACGAAATTTGTCGTTTGTAAGAGACTTTTCGTCGCTTTCAAGGCATTCATACTTGTACTACTATAATGGTCATGCTATTGTCAAGTCGATACTTTTGTAACGAGTACGGTATCGAAGCACTATGATTTTGTGGAGGAGCTCGCTCGTTCATCTGGAGTTATAAAATAGTCTACTCCACACCACAAGAACATTTAAAGTGACATGTAATTCCACCATACAGCTATGCTATGTCGTTTTCAAAGAGAATCATTCGTGACATTCATCATAGCTATGCTATATCGGTTGTGAAGAGCATTATTCGTGACTTTATGATTGAACCTCGATACCTCCATTTGGATGCACTAGCGACGTTAGCTTCATGACTTATAGCGGCAATGACAATGGAGACTTACAAATCTGTCCGGTAAAGTAAGAAGACTCGGAGGATGCCAAAAAGACGAAGGAACTGGCCACTTCTGATGGTTGACCGGGTCGGCCCATGGGGCACTCGTCCTTGCCGAGCTCTTCCATGTTTGATGATGGGTTCGAGGCGGGCTGCAGAGGTGTGTAGATTATGCCTGGCGCGACTCCATTGACGCGAATACCCTTTGGCGCAATCTGCAGGGCGAGTGCTTTTGTAAAGGACATGATGGCGCCCTTGGTGGAGGAGTAGTCGACCAATGTCGGGTTGGTCATGTATGCCGCAACCGAGGTCGTGTTGATGATTGATCCGCCTCGCTTCATGTATGGAAGGGCGTACTTGGTCACTGCAAACATTGCGAGAATGTTCAACCTAAAGGTAGACTCGACGTCCTTCAAGTCAATGTCGGCAAATTCCATAGACATGCTCTGGCGTGCGGCATTGTTGACCAAGACGTCCAGTCTGCTGAATCTCGCCATGTGCTCCTCGACAATCTTCCTCGGACTCTCTTCCTTTCTCAGGTCGACGGCAATAAGCTCACACTTGCGTCCCTTTTTCTCAATCCACGACTTGACATCTTGTGCGTCCTTTTCCTCTTCTGGTAGATGGACAATGGTCACATCACATCCCTCGAGAGCAAACAACATGGCCGTCGACCGACCGATACCAGAGTCTCCTCCTGTGATTAGAGCAGCTTTGTTCTTTAATCGTCCACCAGGGACATAGTCACGCAGATATGGTTTCCCATTGTCGTCAAATTCCTCAAACTGAGTCCAGACGGCGAGTGGATCCATGTCCTTGTCGTGACCTGGCGTCTGTTCTTTAGTCTTTTCCTCCTTGTCTGGACCTTGCGTCTGAGCTTTTATGCTCTCGACTGGAAAAGCCGTCTTTACTCCTTCGTACTGTTCTGGCATATCGAATGAATTGTCTGATTATCAGAAAAGTCAATAATATGACTTGAACTTTATAGGGAAATGCACTGTGTGACGTGTGCTGGAAGAGGGCGAGAGAAGGAGATTTCGTGAGGGAGAGTGCGTCATCTGGCAGCGGCTGTGGGGGGCGGCGTTTCAAACTCAGGAATCTTGTTTCGCAGATCCAAATCATCCTTCATCAGTCTTTATATCTATGAGCCCTTTCACGAGTACTCAAAATTGTAGTCATAGTAGTATTGCTCTAGATATCTAGACGAGGAATGGGATTCCTCTTCGTAGGGAAACAGACTCATATAAATCATTTTGTCGTCAGAGTTCTGCACACTGCTACAGATCATACATTTCAATCAATAATGTGTAATCGCTCTACAGCTGTCCAACCGTTTGTAGTCGTGTTTCTTGTGAAAATTCCTTGCCAAGTCGTGCATGTCGATTACCGATGATGATTGGGACATTCAGAGTCTCATTTAGGCATATTCTTCAACAACTCTTGGATATCCACAGTCACGCCTTCTTCATCCATCACACGCTTCAAATTCTTCATGGCATCTTGAATTTCCGTATCCCGAGCCAGCTTCATCATATCCGTAAATGAAGGCTTTGCATTCATTGCTATTCCCTTTGCCTCGAAAAGCGTCGTAATCTTGATGATCTCTTGAATGATGGTTGGAGACTGCCTCAATTTCTCAAACAGTGGTGAGGACTTTAACGTCTCTGGAATGTTGGGCAGAGTAGATGCCTCTCTCCTGACCGCAAGCATATTCCTCATCAGCGGAGCATGTTTTGCCACTGGCCTGGAAGTGCAGTGTAGTGAACATCTGAGACTTTGGAGTGAACGATACATCAAGAATTAAATAATTATCAGTAAAGCGTTTCACTCTTATTAGGAGTGATGCTCGATTAGCTCTTTGATGTTTCTTGTGCCGATCCTATCCCTACGACAGCGACATTGAAGTCGATCGTACCAACATGTACAATGCAAGTTGATGATGAGTGCTGTACGGTAAGTGGCAAGTTTGTGGAGTAACACAAGCCACCAAAGATCTGATGGTGGAACAGTAAACCGCTCTCAAATATTGCATCGAGATAATCTCGCAGCAAAGGTAGGAATACAAAGATGCAAGAGTTGCGACGGTATAGCAAAGCACCTTTCATACTACTAGATTATCTAGTGAAATTGATACGACGATGAAATACAGACGCGAAATAACTTTTACCAGTCTTTACATGTGACCGCAAATGAATCAGATTTCGGAGTTGACATAGATGACACTGCTAAGATTAAATCCGTTGAACTTGCTAGCAGCACAACGAGTGTAGGCACCCATTTCGTCGAAATAGAGCCAATCGCCAGTGTCCATGACAAATGGTAGATAGGATTCGTTCGAGATGCAATCCAAAGAGTCGCAAGTTGGACCCCAAATGGAGCAACGTACTCTCTGCTTCTGTAAAGCTGGAGCAGAAGCCGAGACACCAAAATAGTTCTTGCCACCATGAGTCAAAATTCGTGGTTGCGGGTTTTGATGATCAAACATGATGCAGTTGAAACTTCCATAGACGCCGTCATTTACATAGTACATGAAGTTGTTGCTAGTTGTGCCAGGAAGGGGTTCAGTAGCAGAGTCAGGAAACACTGTCCTACGAGCAATCACTTGGGTAGCCAAAGTGAAGGCTGCGGCGACATAGTATCGACCAGGCTCGGCAATGACTCTGATGGACTCCTCAAAGAGCTCGTCAAGACATGGTGTAATGACAGCTGCAAATTTCTCAAAGTTGTCATGGCCGAATCCACCACCAATGTCGAGGGTGTGCATGTCAAAACCAAGCGCGATGGCTTCGTCAAACACGGACCTTGCTCTGTGAACAGCGTCCACAAACGCGTATGGATCAGAGCTTCCGGAGCCAATATGGAACGAGACACCGACCACATCAAGTCGCAACTCCTTAGCAAGGCGCAAAAGAGAGCCAGTTGTGTTCATTGGAGCGCCATATTTCAGTCCCAATTGACATAGTGCGCCTGAATCATCCGTCACGATTCTCAGATACAACTGAGCTCGCGGATTGATTTGTGCAATCTTGTGTAGCTCTTCTGCATTGTCGAAAGTTGTTGCCTGCACTCCGACATGGCCGGCATACTTGATGTAGCTTGCAGCCTTGCAGGGGTTCGCATAGATGATCCGATCGGCACTGACACCTAAATCGAGCACTTGTTGAATTTCAGCCTTTGATGCGCAGTCAAAGCCAGTACCGAGACCTGCCAATAGACGTAAGACCTCGTTGTCAGGATTGCACTTGACTGCATAGTGTGGAATCACTCTTGGCAAGTACTGCATCCATCTGAGATGTTGTCTATAGACTTCTCCAAGATCGGCAACAAAGAATGCGGCGCCGGACTCGGTCTCGCCTTCATCGCTCAGATCATTGTCATTGTTGGCCAATTTGTGTCGCGTCATTGTGTCGACATGGTCGACGGAGGCAATTTGTCTCATGATTGCCTTTTTGATGAGTGCCTGGGCATGTTCATCACGCTGGGCGTGCTTGACACTGTCGTGTAGATTGATCAGTGCTGCTGGTGCCATTCTACAGACGAGATCAGGAGAGGCGAAATCGGTGATTTTGAATGGGTCGATTTGCTTAGTCTGGGCAAGGATTTCCAAACCTGATGACATAAAAAAGATCAATGAAATTGACCTTGTTCTCGTTACGATTGAAGGTCGCTTGTAGTACAAGAACTGACTTTTTCAGGTCAATAAATTGACCTTAACTTGTAAAAGTTTGACGAAAAGAGAACCCTCTAAGGTTCTCTTATGGTGTGCTATGCGGCTTTTGAGTTTGGGCGTAGTCGATGTTAGGGAATGGGTACACTCCAGTAGCTCACTTCAAGTTTGAGGAGCACCAGGCGTAGGCTGTTGTATGGGACGGAGCTTGCTACTTTATTTTCGAGCGACGTGTTGGGCAGTTACGGAAAAGCGACAGCACTTGTTGAAGAAAACAAGAGTGATGGAGCTGATGAGAAGAGCAGGGGTAATGCTGATGACTGTTGTTGGTCAGGCGGAGAGTGTAGAGGGAAGGTGAGTGAAGGGAAAGAGGGAGGACTGCTGGTTTGGGGGTGAAGAGTGAGTAAATGACAAGAGTTGAGTGAAGTGATGGCAGACTCTGGAGGCGGCGTCAACGGATTCAGGGTTCAGGGCGCGAGGTTCGAGACTCTTTTCTCTCTCTCTCTCTCTCTCTCTCTCTCTCGAACCTCTCGCCTCCTTTGACTCTGCTCTCACCATCTGAACCCTCTCTTCTCTTCCATTCTACGTATGCCCTCACCACCATCAGTCGTCACTGCGCTTGTATGCTCTTGCACAAGACTTTACAAAACTCTTTGCGATATATGGCAAACTGTCAATGATGATAAAAAAATAGTCGAATAGATAGCTCTTCTAGAATAACCATACGCTGAAAATGCAACACCTTGCCAAAATAGACTCCTACAAGTCGCAGACCTGTGCACCACTGTGCTAGGAACAATGTCTTGTTCTCAGTCATCCTAGAATCTCTCCTTCATACGAGCAGACACGTTCCTCAGGTTGGAGTACACCTTTCCTGGCGGAGAACCCAGGATGAGACTCACTACGGCATCCCTTGCCACCTTGATATTCTGGAAACCTCCGAGAATATGAATCTTGGAGTCTGCAAGCACAACCCTCGTCCTGGTGGCATTCTCAATTGCAAATTTGGTCTTGCCGTCCTTGCCAGCAATTCTGCCGATCGCTCGTGAGAGATGATCACCCTGCAACGTCTTGACGTCCTTGATTTCGAATGTGTCTATGTACAGATCGTCCAACCGCAACAACGCAATTGCATCATCAGTGTCGAACCCTAGCGAGAATGCCTTGACAAAGTCTGCGCCCTTCTGTAAAGCTCCAGAATCCGTTGTGGTCTTGCACGTCCTCAATTCCACAGCTCGCGACTTGATGTTCATGCGCACCTGCAACTTCAGATGCTCTACCAGAGGCGGATATATCTTTGGCCAGGCTGCCTTGAGTGGAGACATTCTGTGTGGAGGGATGGGAATCTTTTGTGCAGACTGCTTCACTCGTGTAGCTTGCTCTTTGGCAGGGGCGAAATGGGGCACACCTTCGACATCGATTTCCATGGAACTTGGAGCAGCCTTTGGTGCTGGCAGATCAGGCCGACTCATTTCGACGTCGGTCATGTTCAATAAACTTTGACAGCGACCGGGAACTGTCTATAAGACTTGTACAGAAGAAAAAGAGGAATACTGAAGGAGAGCAAAAATTCGGGGGATTTGAGATTTGAGTGGCTGCGGGAGTGGCAGAGGGAAGTCGCTCTTCTTGAACTGTTGGAGTCGCAGGATTACGTTGCGTCGGATTTTTGAATTGTGCCATCATCATCATCATATCACCAGCCATTGTCAGTGCCTGCCTGCTACCCATTATCAATTCTATTTCACATTCGTCGTGAGGATTACTAGGTCCAGCTAGTGGTAATACTTCACAACATGTACTATTGACTGCTCTCAACTGTATGAGGAGTCCGAGGGCTCTCGTGAGTCAGCAATGGTTACCCCGGACGATCGACAACCTGGTCGCGAAACGTACTACCAATATCTACAAGAAGTCCTATACCTTGATTGCATCTCGAACTGCACTTTTCACGTCTCCCATCCACTGCAATAGCAGGGGACCGTCGCTTGCTCGTCACTTTTCGTCTCGGCAGACGCTGAATGAAGTCGAGAAGAAAAAACCGCCCGATGACAGTTCGTTCTTGCCACACCTCCCTACACTCCCGCAATCCGTACCTACAAAGCAGGAACTTTTATCAACAGCTTCTGGATTCCTAGCGCGACTCCGAATCCGCTCAAAGTGGGCACTGACGAGATCAAATCGACCTTTTCGTGCGGACGATTACTCTGCATTTTTCTCCTGGTTCGTATTTGCACATATCTTCTGGATCATCGCAGGCACGACTACATTTGTGTCTTTGGGACTTGCTGCCATAAACACGATTTCTGCTCAAGAATATCTGGCAAGCAAAGTCGGAGATTATCTGACAAAGTCTTCCGGCGTCACTGTCGTCTTCGAGAGCGCAATAGTCCCGCAATGGAAATCCGGATGTATAACATTCTCAAATGTCTTTGTTTCAAGACGTCCCAAAAGTCTTGCACTGCCCGCGGGCGTACGAAAAGGTACCTTACAGGAGGCCACTGCAGAAGCAGCCGCCAAATTGTTACCTTCGCCTCAACTTGTACACAATCCGGACAAGCGAGTAGAGTACGGCGAGGAGGATACCAACTATACACAATTCGACGTCACTATCGAGACCGTAAACGTCACCTTGAGTTTCATGAAATGGTGGAATGGCAAGGGTCTACTGAAGGATATCGAACTCAAAGGTGTCCGTGGAGTCATTGATCGAACTTTCGTCCACTGGGATCCGGAGACTTGTGCCCGTGACCCGCTGTCTTTTCGACACGAACCACAGTACGGCGATTTCGAGATTGACTCTTTCAAGCTTGACGATTTATTAGTCACCGTACATCAGCCTCACGACTTTCGACCTTTTACAGCGAGTATATTCTCCCTAGATTTGCCACGTCTGAGGAAGAGACACATGTTTTATGATTTACTGTGCGCAAATCACATGTCAGGTGCGTACGACAACAGTCTGATTACGCTTCATCCGAAGCAGTCTTTCAGCTCTTCGACAGCGTTGAGCGAGAAGGGCGCCATCAAGAGAGAGACTCGATTCCGAATGGATGGCATTGCGATTGACCACATCAACAAGGGTGTAGAGGGAGCCATGGGTTGGATCACAGAAGGTACTTGCGACATTCTGGCAGACATTACCATTCCGGCAGAAAACAACAACTCTACAATCGTAGACGAGGTATTAAACAACATTGCGGAATCCGTGCACCCTCACCTCGCAAATTCCGTGTTGAGCGAGGGCACGCTCGCACAGACCACGTCAATTTTGAGCACGGCGAAAGCGAATCGCATTCACGACGCATCAAAAGACCCGTGCGTAGAGATTGACGTCCACTTTAAATTGTCTGACGCGAGGGCTCATGTGCCACTGGTCCAGCACGACCTGAGTTACATCAACGCGACCATGGTGCGTCCGATAGTGGCGTACATCAACTCTCGAAAGACGTACATCCCGATCCACGGGCTCGTCTCCCTGCCCGTCTCCAACTTTGAGGGGAGTTGGACGTGGTGGGACTGTGGTCTACAAGGATCCATCAGTGCGGCTCTGTACGAGGCCTTTGTGCAAGGATTATACGAGAGACGGAAGCGAAGGAGGAGGATCCAGGCGATTGGGTTTTGGAGTCTACAGATGGTCGCGCAACTCATGGCCCAGTCTCTCCGAAACGTCATTCCAAGTACGTGACCCATACTTCTCAATACTTTTAATTAATGCAAAACTCGTCGACTCCTTTAAATGTACTCGTCTTTACTACTCGACTACGCCCGACAGAGATGGGGAAAAGGTAGCGCGAAGAAGCCGAAAAGGCGATCTGTACCCGTCTTTTACTACTCGATTACGCCCGACAAAGAACGAATAAAAGAGCGTGAAGAAGGCGACATTAGCGCGACGGTACGAGTCATGTCTGTTTTGATTTTCTTATTCGGACTGTTTATTTCTACGACGTGGTTCTTTGGCGGGACATGTACGCTTCTCGGAATACCAATCACGAGTCCATCAATATACTCGGGCATCTTGTATGCGCTCTTACATCTCGGCAGTGATTTCGGCATCACCGTGCGAAGTATTCTCGTCGTCCCAATCGTTCTATGGCTCTTATATTTCATCCTCTCGATATAGTACCCCACCGAATATTCAATTTGAAATTGAAAACGAAAAGGAATGCGACGAGTCAATCACGGAAACGACACCGTCAAGGGACACTAGGACAATGTCGGAAATGATTTTTTCCATACAAAAATCTGTAAATATATTTCAGAAGAGTACTTCTCACAAGTGAGATTTGTCGGATAGTCACATGTACTTTTGCAAGAACGACTTGACGTCGTCTCGGTCTCGGGAGACCCAGTTACTTCGTCCTCGAATACCATCACATACCTGCTCCAGTCTCTTGTTGAATGCTTTCGTGTCCTTGTCCTTGAAGAACTCTTGAATCTCGTCCACCTTTTCCAGCGTCGTGAATCCAGAAGTCATCAGGCCAATCACGGCCGCCTTGAGACTTCCGACGACGTTTGGCAATCGCTTGTCGATTATGTCGTAATGCTTGGTCATGTATTCGAATAATGCCTCAATTCCTTGCTTGTGTGCCGTCAGACCCACGAGCGGGTACATGAGATCCTGGTTCTTGACCGCATCGCCCTCCACCATGGACAAGGTCCTCGTGATGAGTTTCGGATCGGTGGAATAGCCAAGAGTCCGAAGAGCGGTGTTCCTGAGATCTGCACCGTTGGTATGGTCGTGGAATGTCTCCAATAGAAGATCATATTCTGACTCTCCTCCTGCTTTGAGCGCAGTCTTGAAGACGGACGCGCGCAAATTTGGATGAATCGCATCCTTGTCCCCCGCTGCAAAGGCCGCAAACATCTTTTTCGCAGCTTCTACAGTCTGTTTATCTTCGGCAGAAGCGGCAGCAGCAAACAGCAGTGACTTGAGTTGATCCTGCACAAAGTCGTCCTCGTTACCAGTAAAGGTGTGACCCAAGGCTGCAGCTGGGGCAGAGAACAGCTCTCGCTTGAACGTCTTGAGGGCGCCGAGCACGCTCTCGTCCTCGAACGCCCACGCAGCATCGATAGTCGCCAGTCGTCCTGCAACTTCGGTCCAGACGACAAAGTCCTTCTCTGACTTCCAACCCTCGATGAGTGTAAGCAGGCCGCTGGTCTTGCCATAACCAGAGACAGCCAAGGCACCTGCATCAGCTACGAGACCAGCTCGATCAGCGGGCGGTAACGATTTTGCCCCGACATCACCCAGTTTCGATAAGTGTTCTGGAGTATAGTTGACACGGTAGATACCGGAATGACCAGTGTTTAGTTTATACACGTTACCACTGTCCATCTTGATGGATGTCGATCGTGTCGACAATACAGCGTCCGTGTTGACGCTAGACTTGCCGTTCGAGTCGATGGTAGTGAGGGCCAGTGGCACCCAGAAGAGTGTCTCATCCTCCTCCGGCTTGACGTCGCCAGTGGTTAGGAATCTATTCTGCGTAACGTTGATTTCGTCCTTGGCGTCCTTCACGCTGACCACAGGGTAGCCAATTCTCTTGGTCCATAGATCAGCAATCTTGCTCACATCGGTACCAGACTCATCGGTCAAGGCCTCCCATAGATCCTCCGTTTTCGTGTTGCCGTACGCGTGCTTCTTCAGGTAGCGACGGATACCAGCCAGGAACACGTCCTCCCCGATCGTCTTGGAGATCATGCGAATGACACAACTGCCCTTACTGTACGAGATGGCATCGAAGATCTGATTGATGTCCTCAGCAGTCTGAACTGGAACTTCGATCGGGTGCGAACTCCTGAGACCGTCCAGACGTAATGCAGACTGCAAATTGTCGGTTACGTATTTGTCCCAGACCTGCCAGTGTGGGTAGAAGTGATTGGCAGAATACCAAGACATCCATGTGGCGAAACCTTCGTTCAACCAGAGTCCCTCCCACCAATCCATGGTCACCAAATTACCGAACCACTGATGAGCCAACTCGTGCTGAACAACTTCAGCGACACGCTCCTTCACATTGGCTCCCGAAGTCTTCTCGTCGTAAAGCAAGTCGACAACTCTGTAAGTGACTAATCCCCAATTCTCCATCGCTCCGGCGGCAAAGTCCGGAATAGCTACCATGTCCAACTTGGGCAGTGGGTATGGAATGGCAAATGTTTTCGAAAAGAATTCTAGTGTGGCAGCAGCCAGATCGAGTGAGAACTTGCCTTGGTGCGAGAGACCCGGAGTGCTGTAGACTCGTACAGGAATCTTGTCCATGTGAGTCCCTGGTGTGTGGGTTTCGATGTACTCGAGCTCTCCAATAGTCCAGGCAATCAGGTATGTAGACATTTTTGGTGTGTCGTTGAAAGTCGTCGTCTTCTTGCCGCCTTCAACCTTTTCTGACTTGATGTCCATGTTGGACAGAACAGTGTACTTCTCATCGGCTGTAATGGTGATACCAAAAGTTGTCTTGAGTGCCGGTTCGTCCCAGCATGGAAATGCCTTGCGACAGTCGGTAGCCTCCATCTGCGTCGTTGCCAAGAACTCTTTCTTGCCAGTCTTCTGGTTGACGTATGATGATCGATAGAATCCAGCCATGGTATCGTTGATTATACCACTAAAGTTGAGCTTGAGATCGACCTTGTCAGCCTTTGCTATGGCAGAGGGGAACTTGATGGTGGCACGAGCTTCGGCTTTGTCATAGGTGATTTCGCTTGACTTTTGCTGTCCAATGCTCGCAGAGTGAATTTCTTGTTCAGCACAGTTCAAAGTGATTGAATCGCTCTCCTTCACTACATCGAGCACTACGGTGAGATCACCCTTGAAGGTCCAGCCAGACATATCGACATCGGTGTAATGGACATCGTAGTGCCTAACGGGGTCAGTCGCAAGCAATCGAGTAGAAGAGTCGTGCTTACCTAGGGATGACATTTGTAGGTAAGACATTCCTCTGCAGTGTGGATCCTTGACACATCTTGCTTGCTATCGTCGAACAGGACCGTGAGGATGAAGAAGTAGAAAAGGGGAAAGAGCGTCGCAAGCACTTATAGGTTGTCTGAAGGAGCGGACTCCATATTGACCGTGTGAGTGGCTTCGGCACTTCCGTGTGGACACGTAAGCCACTGGAAGCTTGGAACTGCTGCTGCTGATGCTGCTGATGATGAACAACAGATCTTGACTGCGCTGAGAGACTCTTTGCACTACAGACACTCGCTCTCTGCTGCAGCAGCTGAGAACGTCTGCCCATGACATTCATCATCATCATCAAAGCTACAATCGGGACTAAATCTTGGTGTCTACCAGATATCCTCGCAGTCAAGACCGGCTTCCCTGTTGAGATTGATCGGCCCGTTTTTGACAAGAGTCTGTAGTGCTTTACAATTGACGAGACCATATGACGTTGTACTACTACTGGGTGGTCACTGACCAGTAGGTAGGTAATATGACTCCTGCCAATCACAAAACAGTCTGCCAACCAGATATTGCTTGTTGACTATCGTGGTGGGTTCCTGCAAAGAGGACTACAACCTCTCTTATAGCACTACTCCTATGAATGCAGGGCGTATGTATGCAATGCCCTACAATCGCAGACCAGGCAGAATTGAGCCTCTACAGCGCACATCCATCCCACCTTGTATTTCAAGTTGGAATTCACATCTGAAAGATCTCACTAGATTGGCGAGCAGTCGAGCCTTCACGTGTTGTATCTCATGACATGTGCACGTGCACCAATCTCAAGAGAGCTGGCCATGGCATGGTGCAGCAAATGCTCAATCCTGCCCACTTGGTTCTTGAGCTTGGATTGCAGCTGGACTATGACTTGTAATTGCAAGGAATTAACAAACAATTCTGCGATACAAAGCATGTTCAACTACGTGTGATACTGTAAGATCAATCGGGTTCTGCCCGTAAGAATCAATGATTGCAGCACGGAAACACATATCATTCAAAGTATAGATATGCGCGGCAGTTAAGCCGGGGGCGCTTTCTTAGAGTTGGAGGCGGCAGCCCTGAAATGTCATCGCCAATTGGTGCTTTGCTTCCCATTGAGCAAGTGGCTTTCCAGTACATCCAGGATAAGGAATCCCATGGATTCTCTCCCACATATATATATATATATATGATATAGTTTTCGGTCACTCGAGGCACTTGGTAACCTAAACTAGCCTCCGAAAGAGAATGCAGTCGTGCTGACCATGACTAAAACTACACATCCTTTAGATCCTCTTGCAGCAGGCGAGGTCGAGGCTGCCTCCAAGCTCATCTCTAAGAACTATGTAAATCACAAATATCGATTTCAACAAATCGAGCTGCAAGAGGCCTCCCAAGAGCAAATTGGCCCCATTCATCGAGGCGGAGCGTACGGGAAAAATAGATGTCGACCGACTAGACAGAGTCTTGCGGGCGATTCTTTGGGTATATGGCAAGGAACCCACGAGCCCGGTACAGTCGCACAAGATTTGAGGGTCAACCTGACCGTGTCATGGCAGCGAACCACCAACACATTTTCAGCATCAGAGTCGATCCCATGATTGATGGACACAAGAATGTCATTATGCAAGAAGAATCACATGCCATGCCAGACTCGGAGGAGAACCCATGGGGAGTCGGATATCAAGCAATCAAGACTCCGATCACCCGACCTGGTAACGCAGATTTGGGACATTTCAAGAAATAGAGTCTTTAGTACTTCAAAACCCTTCAAAGATCAATCCGGTCTCTGGGAAACCAGTGGGCTACAAATTACATGCCCACCCATCACAAATGATCCTGATGAATCCTTCGTCTTGTGGTTACAAGAGAGCCTACTTTGGACGACACCCAATTTTCATCACTAAATACCCGAGACGACGAACTCTACGCAGCGAGGTGGATTCACAAATCAGAGTACGGAGGATACGGGTGTGAGCAAGTGGAGCACGCGCGACGAGACGCTCTCGACACTGACGAGGGCGACGACGTGGTTCTCTGGCACAGTTGGAGTCTGACGCACAATCCAAAACCAGAGGACTTTCCCGTCATGCCCCAGTCGAGATTGTCCGTGTCGCATTGAAGTCCAGCAGTGCAATCCCGGTAATGACGTCAAGCCAAGCAACCAAGTCGATAATAGGAGTACGCTCGTTAATGGTTCACCACGATGAGAGTGTATTGCTCAATGGGGACCACTCTGCCATGAATGGAACCACCGCCACGAATGGCAGTAATGGTTCAAGTGAGTGTTGTCACTCGTAGTCTATCATTGTATCATTTTCGTTGAATGTATTTGATTGTATAAATTACCCCACACTTTTACAGTTTTGATTTTTACACTTTTATCTTTTTACACTCGACTATTTTTTTCCATTCACGGTCGATATAGAAAGTACGACATCTTACGGAATAATGCGGGAGAGGGCAGAGATTCCGGGAGAAGAGTTGCTGAAACAAGGGGCGGAAGCACTAGCATATAAATCCCACCTCTTTCATCCCTTCTCGACTACGACTACGACGACGACGACGACGACGACGAGTTCATTGGGAATGACGTGTCTACGTAAACACCGTCCTCGAAAACCGTACCGTCATCCGACCTTGGACACAAAACTCACGACGCATCGAATCTTGATGGAAGCCCGCTTATTGCAGCGACTACGACGCGCTCGTGTGCCTGTCCCGACTGTCCTCTTCCTAGATGTCGCTCGTGGAGATTTATACATGGAATTCATACATGGCCCTTCCGTCAGGGATTACCTCCAAACATCCCCTACTATTATAGATGACGGCGTGGGGAGGGTCATGGACGGTATTGGTCGGGCCGTGGCAAAGATGCATCTCGCAGACGTCTGTCACGGCGACCTGACCACCTCCAACCTCCTCCTCCTCCCAACCAACACTATCGATAATACCGATAATACCGATGATACCGATATAGTAGAAAAGGCCCATTATTCGGTGGTGATGATTGATTTCGGACTCGGGAGCGTCTCTAACGCAATCGAAGACCAAGCCGTAGACCTGTACGTCCTCGAACGCGCCTTTCTCTCCACTCACCCTTCATCCACCGCCCTCTTTCGACGTATTCTCGATTCGTACCTCTCGACCGCCAAGAAGCGCGGAAAGTTGGTTCTTGATCGATTAGAGGCCGTCCGATTACGTGGTCGAAAGAGAACCATGGTGGGATAACACCCTATGACGATGCAATGTACACGTCTATATACATACTGTATATACTATTTACATACACATAGAGTATTTACAGGATAAAATCACTCGACGGCCATTCCGTCCTCGTCCCTGGCTTCCTGTCGTGCGCCGTCCTCGACCTTGGCCATCGTGGCCTGTAATTCCTGCGGCACCCTTCGTCCCTCGACCACTTTTTCCTCCTCTTCTTGATCTTCTTGCTCACTCTCCTCGTCCTCTTGTTTGACGTCTTGCTCCTTGAGTGTCTTGGAGATGCCAATCAATGGACATTCTGATGGCGGCAACAATCCGCTCTTGCGATGGGCACTACATCGACCACACCGCTTACCGTGCGTGATGAGTAAAGTGTGCAGAGGGTACTTGTACTCTCCCGGAATCTTAATGTCCAAATGCCCGTACGTCTCCTCTCGACCCGCCGTCTTGGGTACCCACCCAAGTGCCTTGGACAACCGAAAGACGTGCGTATCCACCGCGAAGGAATCCCTCGCCATGCAAAACAACAAGACACACGAGGCAGTCTTTGGACCGACGCCCTTGAAGGAGATTAATTCCCTCATGGCATCGTCGTTTGAAACCGTATGTAAATGGTCCAACGAAAACTCGCCATACTGTTCCTTTGCCGTGGCAAGAACATTCTTGATGGTCGCAGTCTTGGATGGAGCGAGTCCTCCGATGCGAATAGCATCCTCCAATTCCGCCGCTGAAGCTTCATGCATGGCCTTCCAATTTCCCTTTCCAAAAGTCTTGTCTAGATTATGTTTTGCCGCCGTCGAATTCTTCGATGTCGTATTTTGTGACAATATCGTGCGTACGAGGGCGTCGATGATGGACGGTACTTGACCACATGCAGCCCCTGCAGACTTGTCATCTATCGGTTTGCCCGTCGGACGTATCGCTGGGCCGTGGAGCCTGGACAAGAGGTCCACTACTTTTTTGCATTCTTCTGGTGTCGGGTGAGCAAAGTTCGGATAAGGTGACTCGACAAAGCTCGTCAACTTTTTCAATTTCTGAGTTGCCAAATCATTGGCTGATTTCTCCTTCTTCTTGACCGACACAGGCATGTTCTCGTCCTCATCATCATCCAGGTCTTCTTCTTTCTTGATCTTTTTCGGTGATTTCTCCGGCGTGGCACGCTTCCTTGTCGATGGACTTTTCTTGTTGGACGTCTTGATCTTCTTCTTTGGAGATTCCTCGGTCAATTCTGCATCTGTAGAGGAAGATTCATCCTTGTACAACACGGCACTCGACCGGGTCGATCTCCGCACGGGAGTCTCTATTTTCGGAGCAGATCGCTTAGCCATTGTCGCACAGAACTTTTGGTAATTGTCCTTGAGAGTAAAATTGAGGTGTGTGTAGAGTATCAGACGTGAGCAGGGATGATATCTCGTAAGCATCATTGGCAAGGAATTGACGTTGCGTTTGTGGGGGAGCAGCCTTGTGGAGAGGAATCGTCGGTTGAGCGGCTGAAGGACAAGAAAATCACTCGCGTCCTTCTCGCGATGCAACAGTGACGACATCCTCCACCATTCGCCAATACACAAATTGCTCTGGAAGGGAACCGAGAATTCATTCTTGTATTTTGTGTATGACCACACAATCTCTATACTAGTGTAGTTCAAGCTATATAGAACGCCGTCAATGGACACACGTTGGCAAGGGAGGAGAGCCGATGAGCGTGAATATTCAAGTCTCTACAGGAAGGCTCAAATGTGCTTCCGAACCGGCGTGGTAAATATCGAGGGACGCGACATCAAGTTCCGGCAATTCCTCGAGGGCTTCACCGATGATCCTGATACCTGTGTTCATTTGTTCCTCGGTGATGCTCAATGGGGGACTTAATCGAACAATGTTACCATGAGTAGGCTTCGCCAGCAGACCCTTCGACTTCAACAGCAGACACAAATCCCAAGCTGTCTTTCCATTCGTCTTGCTCTCATCAATCACAATCGCATTGAGCAATCCCTTGCCTCGTACAAGCTCCACAAGAGGACTCTTCAATTGCTCGATTCCTGCCCTGAAGTTCTCTCCCAGCGACTGCGCACGCTGCACCATCTTTTCGTCCCTGACAACTTCTAATGCAGCAATGGCGACCGCAGAACCGAGTGGGTTACCACCATAGGTTGATCCATGACTGCCCGGCTCGAAGCAACTCATGATTTCGTGGCTAGACAAAACACAACTGACGGGATACACACCTCCACTGATTGCTTTCCCGAGCAGAACTGCATCTGGTTTGATATTGGAGTGCTCGACGCACAACATCTTTCCTGTACGAGCGATCCCAGTCTGTATCTCATCGGCGATAAAAAGCACGTTGTACTTTGTACACAGCTCCCTGACCTTTGGCAGGTAATCAGCAGGAGGTACGACCACACCGGCCTCGCCTTGAATTGGCTCAACCAGGAATCCAGCGATCCTGTCACCGTGCGTCTTGAACGCCAGCTCGAGATCCTCAATTTCTCCATACCTGATGATTGACTTGTTGACGGGACACTGCGGGCCTACTGCCGGCAAGAAGGGACCAAAGTTGTCTTTACAATCTGGATCTGTCGACATGGAGACTATACCCATAGTACGTCCATGAAAGTTGTTGCTACACGACAGCACAATAGCTTGATCCTTCGCGATCCCTTTCTTCATGTATCCCCATCTTCGTGCCATCTTGATTCCAGTCTCAACTGCTTCAGCACCTGTGTTCCTAGACTATGGTCAGTATGATCTCGTTACAAGGATTCAAACACGCACATTGGCAAAACCGATTCATAGCCAAAGAACTCGGTAACAAATTTCGCGAATTGTGGAAATACATCATTGTAGAATGCTCGCGAGCTCAACGTCAACTTTGCAGCTTGTGTCGTCAAGGCGTCAATAATCTTTGGGTGACAGTGACCTTGATTTACGGCACTGTATGCTGAAAGAAAGTCCAAATATTCTTTACCTTCGGGATCGTAGACTAGTGGACCGTCACCTCTCGCAATCACTACTGGTAGTGGATGATAGTTGTTTGCAGCATAGGTATGCTCGTCGTCGATAGCCTGCTGACTTGAGTATGACCCAGACTTCTGCGCGACACTTGGTGACATGGCGATTCAAGGTACGTGCGAATTGTGCTTGGCAGTAAGGTTTCGGGAAGTTATTGTCCGACAATCTCTCCGCTATACGTTGCTATCTCGAAGCAAGGCAAGATTTGTCTGTCAAGAAGTTGCACCAAGGCTTCTGGCCTGAATGGAAGATTGCGAACAGGAAAAAAGCATCGAACGACTTGACTTGTAAATTGTGCGGTGATTGAACCGCGAAACTGCGACTTGACTGCTCGACACGGCTGCACCGACCCACGCATTCAAGCCAATGAGCTCGGGCCGATTATTCGTCTCTCTCCACTTCCCCCCGGGGGTAAACAACAACAATTCACTTTACAGTCACTGCAATCCAGTCGTGGCCCTATAGGTAGTGAGAACATGAATCGAATCCATATATGATTAAAGAGCTGCAGCTATCCAACTTTTGAGCTTGCTCAAGTATACTCGTCGTTGTCTCTTCTAAGCTTTTTCCTTCTTTCTTACACGCCATTTCTATGCTTCCAAGCAAATACCCCACAATCTAGCCCACCACCACTATTCACAAACCTTGCTTGCCATGATCCTTGCAGTGACTCACCCGAGTGAATCTGTCACTCGACCGTAACACTCTTTGCCAGATTTCGTGGAAAGTCCACATCGAATCCAGCAAGACTAGCGAGGTGATATGCCATAAGTTGCATGGGAACAACGGCCAGAAGTCCAGCTAGACAGTCTACCGTCTCCGGAATTTCTATCGACACGATGGGCTTGCCGTCATAGGTGCCGGAATTGAAATTATCATCATTCTCATTGCAAATGATGATTGGCTGTCCTCCTCGTGCCAGCACTTGCTGCAGAGCTGACGTAGTCTTGGGAAACAATTCGTCCCGTATCGCGAATAGCACACACTTGAGCTGCTCGTCAATGAGGGCTAGAGTACCGTGTTTCAATTCACCCGCGAGAATACCTTCACAGTGGATGTAAGAGATCTCCTTGATCTTGAGAGCACCTTCCAAACTCGTCGCGTGCTGATAGCCACGGCCGAGCACCAAAATAGACTTGGAACCATGCAAGGTAGTACAAATCTGTGCAATGTGCTTATCCTGTCGCAATACAGCCTCGATTTGCTTCGGAATATGCTCTAAGCCTTTAATAATCTCCTGTCGCCGTCCTTGCAATGAGACTCGATCCTCAGAAAGGACGAGAGCCATCATGATCATCACGATGTATTGAGAAGTGTATGCCTTCGTGGAGGCCACTCCAATCTCTGGACCGGCATTGATATGGACACCACAGTCTGTGATTCGTGATATACTGGAGCCAACAGAATTGACTACTCCTACCGTGAGAGCACCGCGCTCAAGACAATATTCAAGTGCTCTCAGTGTATCAGCAGTCTCACCAGATTGAGACACAAATACACAAGTATCGTCTCTGAAGATTGGTGTCTTCCTGTCCAGGAAATCGGAGGCGAGCTCCACAGAGATCGGAATCTCAGTCAGCTCTTCAAAGATAGCTCTAGTAGCTAAAGCGGAGTGATAAGATGTACCACATGCGACAAAGATCATTCTTCGACATCTTCGAATCGTTGGTAGGAAGACACTGAGTCCTCCTAATGTGACCTTACCCTTTGCGAAATCTACACGTCCTCTCATAGTGTTGACTGTACTCTCCGGTTGCTCGAAGATTTCCTTGGCCATGAAATGGTCAAAATTACCTTTCATAATGTTGGCCAGTTCAATCTCGAGAGTCTGAATTGATCTGATGCTGCTTGCGCCATGCACATGCTTGAGACGATGAATATGCAATTCACCATCGTGAATATGTGCTACATCCTCGTCCTCAAGGTAGAGTACTCTCTTGGTGTACTCCACTATAGCAGATGCATCGGAAGCGAAGAAAAATTCGGTAGGCATCGGGACGCCCTCGTCACTCAGGAATGCCCGAGATTGTGATTTTCTGAGATCCATACCCCCCAGACGGTCTGCCAGCCCAGGGACACTGAGCAAGGCGGAAGGCTTGGCTTTTCCGGTAGCGAGTGGCAATTGTGTGTTTTTCTGTGGAGCATATTCGACATCCACGAAATCAGTCTTTAGAGCTTTCTCAGTCTTGACACCGATGAGAAGTGGAGATCCTTGCCTTGTCGCAATCAGTTCATCAGGGAAGTGAACCGATTTGATCAGCAGGGCAAAGGCACCTTCAAGTTCTTTGACCACTAGCTTTGCCAGGTGTGTGAAATCTGCTTGCGGATTTGAATCGTATATATATTTACACAGCTTAGCAACGACTTCTGTATCGGTCTCGGATTCGAACTCGAATCCTGCTCTTTGCAAAAACGTTCGTAAAGCAGAATAGTTCGTTATGATTCCATTGTGCACAATCGTGAACTCGTTGTCATTGTCAGACCTACAGAAACATTAGTCTCCATGATTAGTGTGTACCATTGAGAGTCACTTTGTAAACATTTGTTTGCTCGTGACGTCTCCAAATGTTGCAAGAAATTGTCTTACCTATGTGGATGGCAATTGATTGTGCTCGGTTTACCGTGTGTAGCCCATCGCGTGTGCGAGATCGAGACCGAGTTCATAAAGTCCTTTGAAAGATCCGGAGAGTCTTCGAGAATGAGTTTTTCGAGTTCTTTGACCTTGCCAACCTGTTTGAAGAGCAGAGTTTCGCCTTCGTTGTCTCCGTCGATAGCCATACCAGCAGAGTCGTAGCCACGGTATTCGAGTCGTGACAATCCAGCCAGTAGAATGTTGATGATGAACTTTCTATCTCGCTCCACGAGATAATTCATGTAACCAAAGATCCCACTGTGCGAACACGTTAGAAAAGAGTCTGCGCGTACGGTGAAATCAAAACATACCACATCGCAACGAGTATTCAAGCTGCTAGTTATAGTTAGAGGCTGTGTCAAAGTCACAGCTATGAGGTGAAGGTATACAGCTAAGTGTTGCAGCTTGAACTAGATTGAGTAATGGGCTCGGGATATATAAGGGTCTGAGGTGTCGAGATTGTATGAGAGCTGTTGCTGGTAATGCTGTGAGATGTGTTGCGTACCTACTTTCGTCTCGTGTGTGGGATTGGGCATCTAGACCGCAGATTTGGACCAGACTGACTGACCGCGAATGGTTGTGTGTGCGGGCAAGCACCTGGGCATCTTACAAAAGGGGAAGCTCCTCGTCCGCTTCAGCTCCCAAGGTTCTTTCTTCTGTGGGAAGGTCCCCGTGGACCCATTCTACAAAACCTGGCCAATTCCGAATCAGGACAGATCGTCCGCGCCTCACGGTCCGTCCACAATTTTTCCCCTTTTGGCAAAGTCGCACTTGAGCCGCACTTCACCCACGAACTACGCTTGCAATGGCTGCAGCTGGTGCAGCGTGCGGTGATACCGTAGAGCTACCTGTCTGGGACTACTACCTTGGACAAGCGGACAAATGACAATGCAAGCGAACACATGTTGAGGCAGATCGTCACTATGACAATGGTCCGGAAAGTACTTGGCTTCAAGAGGAACCTCAAACAAACTTCATTGAACTTCGTTGTAGTGCTGTCATTTGACACTACTGCCCTCCAATCATTGTCGCCCTGGAAGTCAACCTTGTGGGCGCCTGTACAGACAAAATATGTGCACGGTATGCAATTTAATAATTAGTACTAGTTATGCCAGCATCATTCACGTGGGCAAAGAGCAAACTGAGAATTTGATTGTGTATGAAGTAGACAAAACACTTAGTGCGTCTGATCGACAACCATAGAAAGTTAATGTACAATGCCGTTGTGGTTTCCCTTCAAAACTTCGTCTTTCATGATGCGACGTTGCGCGGAACGGGAAGTTCTGTAGAGGAAACGATTGCTCTGACACAACTGTTTAGCTCTCAATCCTTGAGGCACAAGAGGATGGAGAGTTGATAGTTGTGTACTTATAACTTATGTAGGCATGATAATTAAGCGGCATCGACCACAATAAGAACGCGGCAGCTGATCCCGTTCAGATGGAGCTTTTGTGATCAGTGGCTAGGAATTCTCACGCTTTCGACGCACACATAACATGTGATAAGATAGCAATATCATCCAGTAACGTCTCTTCCCAATGAAACATGCAGAATTCGATTTAGC
Organism: Taphrina confusa; assembly: GCA_005281535.1. Taxonomy (NCBI): domain Eukaryota; kingdom Fungi; phylum Ascomycota; class Taphrinomycetes; order Taphrinales; family Taphrinaceae; genus Taphrina; species Taphrina confusa. The sequence continues at coordinate 41,188 of RHGJ01000012.1, read as the reverse complement.
TTCCGCCATTAGATCGCACGGCGAAGTTCAAAGTCATGGCCAAAATATCAAAATCGGTGAAAGAAAAGCGTAAGGATTTCGCAAAGACAAAACTCAAGGTCGGCAAGGCAAAACAGCTACCCTCGAATCATACAGACACTACCTTCCGGAGCAAGGCTGTTGTTCTGCCAAAGCAATCAGTGACACAGGAAGCCGATGTAAAAGACACACAAACTCTGACCCATCTGCTAGCGCTGCTCAGTCATAAGAGTGGTGATACCCGGAAGGATGCGCTGCAACAACTCACAACTTATCTCGTCTCCCATCCTCCCCGACTATCGACCATCATCACACCTTTAATGAAAATTCTTTGCCCTTTGATAATTGATGAGGCAACTTCTGTTCGAAGAATGCTACTAGAAATGCTTAACACGGTTCTGTGCAAATTGTCACGACAAACACTCAATTCGCATGTCAGGCATCTATTGCTTTACATCTCCAGCGCGATGACGCATATATCGTCAAACATACGATCAGACTCGACGAAATTTCTCGACTGGACTCTCGCAAACACGAACGCGATTGAGATTATCATTGCTGATCAGCTTGGACAATTCATGAGCACCTTTTCCACACTGCTCGGATGGGCCAGTCAAAGTGGTAATATCGGAAGCAGCAGAGTCTTGACGTCTCAACTTGTCTGTTTCCATCGCTTACTGCAGACTGCTCTGCAGGACTCCCCCACTCTTACATCTTCCGCTACGGACTTCACAATTCCACTGGGTTTCGACAGAGATGTCTTCATTTCACATCGAGCCACAGAACACCTTTTCAAAAATCCTCATTCACTGAATATATTCTCATCTTCGAAACAGCTTGATGCTGATGCATCGAATTATGATTTGATAGAACCGCACCTTGAAGTTCTGTTAAAGTATGTATCGGACAAATTTATCGATTCTGTCAATGCAGATAAAGCCCTATGTCTCCCAATTTTGCAGATAATCAGGACGCTGGCAGTAGATCCACGGACAAAGCTCAGGAAGGATTTTATGCAAGCTCTGAGCAAGATTGATCGTGGTGTAGGCAATTTGGAAGACGGCACAGGTCAAGGGCCCACTCAAGGAGTCATTGGTGAATGGAGGGCGATAAAGGCTGACATCGGCTGAAACTCGAGCAGGATATGCGTCTCGGTTACAATTCGCAAAATCTGCGATAAGAATCTATGGCACTTATGTAGTAGATTGATGACACTCGCCGTGTCACTGTCAGCTTGAGCTTAAAAGAATGTCAAGACGCCTCATAAAGACCAGGAACGATGTGCAACAAGTCGAGCACAATAGTATGGAATTGAATCGGCTCAAATATAGCACGTCAAATCACATCACGACGCAAACCTGCTGATTAACATTATCTTTTTGTTTTTCTAGCTTCAGAGAATATCTGCACTCGAATAAGCATATTTAGGAGCTCGTTCAATTCTGGCTTAAAGTTTAAGTTCAATCTATCAAAGGCCGGGGGTTGTCAGGTCAGGGCCAAGTAGCACAAAAGGTTCTGCTTCCAGGACGGGATCACAAATTGTGGCCATCGATTGCTATGTGCTAGCATGTTGTCGGTGCAAATGCTCTTCAGCATATCAGAGCTCAAAAATCACAAGTTTTCATACAAAGCGCTATCGTGTAACAAAGTCCCACAGATTGAAAGCTCAAGACCTCCGAGATTGCGCGGTAGTAGTTTAGATCTTTCATAAACGTCCTCGATTAGGGAGACGGAATCTAGTGTACCATGGCACTGCATTCCATGTAATGCTAGACATTCTCGGACTTGTGCTAATAGCTGTCTTTTGTGCCATAGGCATACGATCCATAGCGCATATGCATTGGTACCGTACAGTATGTGGTTGTTTGTGTAGCTCCACTTTTCAGACACCACAACTAGCGGAGCTCGCGGACTTTTTGCCGCCACGGTAGGTACGGTAGGTCACCAACTCTTCACCTACTTACTCCACAATCACGTTTGGACCTGTACTTGTGTGCTTGTACAACTGAGCACAACAACGAGGAGACGACCTGAAGCACGAATGCAGCTTCAATTAATGTACCCGTACTAGAAATCATCTTGCTCTGCTCTAAAGCCCGGAGAGTAATATCAGGCAGGGCTGGACGCAGCAATTCAAGCTCAGCTTCAGCATTTGCATGGCACAGTCCTTACAGATCTACAAGCGCGACACTCCCCGGTCCTTCGCTATCTCGAATGCGGCATGGACTCTATTCCTTCAATCTGACCCTAATACGAAGACGCGTTCATTGGCCGAATTCGTTCCAACCGGGGACTTCGACTTATCTACGTATCGACTATTGAAGGTTCAGAAGATCTATGGAACTCTAGGTTTGATCTCACTTCACGATCATGTCTTCGTCGGAGTGGTCAGTGGGTGCTCTCAGGTCGCAAAACCATGTGATGGAACAACAGTCCAGCGCATTCATGCGGCGGAATTCTATTGCCTCGATAGTGACATATTCGACACAAAATTCTTCGATATTTCCGGGAATACTGTAGAACTGGGACACGAAGACCTGTACGAAGCGACAGAGAGAATTCCTGACTTTGAACATCCTTGCGCCGAACTTCGTCGCTTGCTCTGCAGTGGCAGCTTTTACTTCTCAACTGATCACGACCTCAGTCTCAATCTGCAATCTAGATCAAAGTCAGATTATGACCCAGATGTACTCGATCGGCAATTCCTCTGGAATGACTATCTAATAAGTTCCTTGGAATTGATGAGGAGCAACATGTCTCCTGAGCGTAAAAGTGCTATGGACTCCGGACGCTTTCTAACTAGCATTATCAGGGGCTTTGCGGAGACCATGAACGTTACCATAAGCGCTGGTGTGCCTGGCCAGATGACTCTGATATCACGTTTGTCATCAAAACGAGCCGGTACACGATTCAATGCTCGCGGTATTGACGATGACGGCAACGTTGCCAATTTCGTGGAGACTGAAACAATCCTCAACACAACGACCTGGACATCGTCATTCTGTCAAATTCGAGGATCAGTTCCATTATTCTGGGAGCAAATCAGTGCAGGTTTTATGGGCCAACACAAAGTCGAGATCACGAGATCTCCATCTGCCACGCAGGCGGCGTTTGAGAAGCATTTCGAATCGTTGCTTGAGAAATACGGTGCAGGTATACACATCGTCAATCTCCTGGGGACAGCCAGTAATGAGGCTGTACTCACAGGTTTGTATCGAGATGCAATTCAATCCAGCGAATTTGGACAAGCCATCAGAGATACACAATTCGATTTCCACCACGAAGTAAAGAATGGTTACGAAGGCGCAGCGACTGTCAAGCCGTACTTGAGGAATTCCGCAAATCAGTACGGTTTCTTTCTACGTATTGGCAGGGAGACAAAGAGTACCCAGACTGGAGTGTTTCGCACCAATTGTCTGGACTGTCTAGATCGAACAAACATGATACAGAACATTATTTCGCAGACTAATCTCGAGAATGTAGTTCGAGGTATGACGATACACCCATCCGGTGCACTCTGGGAGCGTCATAACACGCTGTGGGCGGACAATGGAGACGCATTATCCAGAATTTATGCGGGTACTGGAGCATTGAAGACCTCATTTACAAGAAAAGGCAAAATGTCATTTGCAGGAGCCTTAGCAGATGCTACTAAATCAGCAGCTCGCATGTATATAAATAATTTTCAAGACAAGGGAAAACAGGAAGTGATCGATATCATGCTTGGCCGGCTCGTCAACCAGAAAAATGTCGTTCTCTTCGATCCTATCGCGGACTGGGTAAATAGTGAGGCAGCCAAACGCAAAATCGAATGGTCTTCGTCTGAGACCATTCACGTTTTCGCCGGTACCTACAATCTTAATGGGAAGGAGGGAGACGAGCCTCTAGACGACTGGCTTCGACCAGCAAACATACAACGCGAACCCGACGTGTACGCCATCGGCTTTCAGGAGATTGTGGAATTGACTCCCGCACAAATCGTGTCCGCAGATCCGATTAAAGTACGGAAGTGGGCAGACAAAGTCCTGAGATGTCTCGACCCGAAAAACAATGACAAATATGTACTTTTGCGAACGGGCCAACTTGTGGGTGCTGCATTGTTAGTGTTCGTGAAGGCCAAGTGTTTGAAGGACATCAAACTAGTCGAAGGGGCACAAAAGAAAACTGGTCTGAAGGGTATGAGTGGAAACAAAGGAGGAGTAGCCATTCGAATGGAATATGGCGCAACTCGTTTGTGTTTCATCAATTCTCATTTCGCAGCTGGCCACTCAAACTATGCTGAGCGTAATCAAGACTTCGGAACCATACTGAACGGGATCAAATTCCAACGTGGTCGCAATATATCTGATCATCATGATACTGTGATATGGTTAGGCGACTTCAACTACAGAATCAGCTCACACATTGAAGAAGTCAAAGAGAGCATCAAGTCCAGCGATTGGGGAGCGCTATACTCAGCAGATCAGCTCAATAAGGAAATGATCAAAGGGAACGTCTTTCGTTTCTTCCACGAAAAAGAGATAACGTTTGCTCCGACGTACAAGTTCGACAATGGAACGGATGAATACGACTCGTCAGACAAACAAAGAATTCCTGCTTGGACTGATCGTGTTCTGAAGAAAGGATCTAATATCCGTCAATTGCTATACAATTCAGCTCCGACGCTAAAATTCAGTGATCACAAGCCGGTCTATGCCACGTATGAAGTCGATGTTCAGAACATAGACGAAGTAAAGAAATCCACGATTGAGCGAGAATTATACCTCAAGCGGAAAGCAGCAATAGAGGACTCGGTCTCGTATAGCGAGCAGGATCTCGAGAGTGTTGCCGGAAAAGATTGTAAGCGAAACTGTTTGGCCTCATGCCACGAGCTAACTTAGCAGTGCCCTCAGCTAGTACCAATGAAAAGAAGTGGTGGTTGGATCATCATAGGTCGTCCAAAACTACGCTGGAGACGCCAGGAGGAACTAGGCTGAATCCGAACAGATCGGCCAATCCTTGGAAAGCTAATGGAGAACCTTCATTCATTGGCAAAGATCGCCCTACACCAGCGAGAAAACCTGTGATGCCGGGAGCCTTTCCAAATACCATGCCGCCACCGTTACCCAAACGGACAGGGACGCCAAGCTCATCTGACGATAGCAGCAGCATTGCTCCAGCATTGCCATCCCGGACCCGGACTGTCGCATCCTTGAACACAGACACCAGTCGAAGCAGCGGAGCACCTACTCCACCTCCATCACGCAAGTCCCTTGGCGCATCTGCCTCACTCTTGCTTGAACGAACGGCCATTGAAGAATTACCAGTCAAAGCACAGGCTTCGTACGGGGACATCGACCACTTGGAGGACACTGATACCACGATCGAATCAGATCTTAGTGGCTATAAGAGTCTTGCATGAGCCGTTGCACAGAGAGCGCTAGGTACAAGACCTTCTCGATTCTTTCTTCAAGCATCAGCGGCATTTTGTTTTGGCTTGTGGTTCAGTAGCACAAGAATAGAATTTATAACTTGTAAAGATCACTGTGTGGAAGCTCTTCATCTGGAGTCCTTTCAGAAACTACTTGTTTTGCATTCCGTATATATGTTCGTTTCGTTGTCGGCTAAACCATAGTTTTGCCTGCACAGTAGGTAGCTCGGTGTTTACGTGCGGGTTTCGCGCATGCAACCTTCGAACTCCACAACAAAATCATGGACACACGGAAATAACCCTTGATAACCGAAAGTGCGTCAGCTCAGTGTTTTCCTGGTGACGAAGTGGACACTTTAGTCCTGCGATCACAGACTGCACCAAAGGAGCCGGCCATGTCTGTTCGACAGTTGTCGTTAGAGCGACTGGGTGCCCTTCGACGACAAAAGCAGGGTCAAAATGAGCAGATCGCACCAAATCGATTACGAACGTATTATGAACGACAAGTGCTGAAAAATGCTGATGGTCAATTGTCTCGACGACGGATAGATGCTTTCTTGGGTCTATGTGCTTCAAGCAATATACGTGATCGAGTGGTCACCGATTTCATTATCAATGGTCTTCGAGACATTGTTGCTCGCTGGCCAACAAGCTCGAAGCCCAATGCTAGTGCAGGATTCTCAAATCTACAACTGAGACATATCAGTCGAGTGGCCTTAGGTGCAATCATTGAATTTGGTCACGATTCACAAGATGTAGAACAGGTATACACTTTCATTTCAGATATGATCAGCGAAATAAAAACACAAGAATACGGTATGGCAGACATGATATTGTAAAAAGGACGATTCTCTAATGCTGTAAGATGTCAGGAATGCTTCCAAAGAAGTAGTCAGTCTTGTAGGTGCCTTGGAGGTCGCCATAAATCGTCCAGCTGCCTTCACTTTTAGTCACTTTATCACTACGACACGAAACTTGACAGACCTGCTACAGCTTATTCATGCCAAAACACCACAGCCTGACGCTAACTCTTTTGACGAGCTTAGTGAGGTTCTTGACGCATCCCAGAATTATCTTCTACAATTACAGGAGAGGTCCGCTAAATTTGTCCTTTCATGGAGTGAGCATGCTTGCTCGCTGACTTTCTCTACAGGACGCGAATATCTCTGGGAAGTTTTACGTGATGACAGCAGATTGGAGTCCGAAGATCAGGTCGTGGATGAAATAGTTTGGGCCACGGTTAAAGCACACGTTACTACACAGAACGAATTATCAAGGTACATCGAGCTTTCTACAACAGCGGAACTGGTATCGGCATTCCTGCTTCGAACCGCCTGCTTGGAGATGGTAGCTTCGCACGATTACAATGAAAGCATCGTGTCTTGGATCGCCGGAATGCTACCTGACTTGAATGAGCTGGACGATTTGACACTCGGAGTCGCAATTGTCGATGTTGTCAGTGTCCTAGCCACGAGATTTCCGGCGCACGCTTCTGAGTCCTCGCAAATACTGCGAGAGGTCATTCGAAAATCTCCTCCCATTGCAATAATAAGTGGTTCGAGTCTGTCAGTTACCGCGGCCGTTGCGCTTTTGGGCCATCTCGAAAGGACGTCGGAAGATGCTCTGATCGGCACAATCTCAACTCTTGCAGATGCGGTGACAAATACGTCTGAAAGTGAAATTGATGTGTACAATGGAAGAGCCAATGGTTCTGACAACGGGTACGCTTCTAGTATTGTGTCAAGCAGTGTGCCTACCGAGCGATCCGCCTTGAACTCTGTGCAAGCAATTGGGGTCCTCGGTTCCAAATGTCGAAATCCAAAGATCTCAGTGCTTGCATTGAACATACTACTACAAAAGGCATCACGAGCTTCCGAAGCAGCACTACGACAAATAGTTATCGAAGTCACTAATATCGTACTCCGCTGTGCGGATAGTGATGTACTTCGAGTGTGTGAATTTCATTCCAAACTCGAGAGTGGCGCTCACGATCAGGAACTGTCATCTGCAATCAAAACTGCTCGAATTCTCATGGCATCGAAGCTTAAGGAAGACCACTCCACCACGGCAGATCTATATTTGGTTTCTCTCCTCCGGTCTACGATAGGCAAAGCGAAATTGGCAAGTACTCATGAGCTGGAAAGTATTCTGGTTCCGCTCGCTGTGCTGCTACAGGATCGTGATCAATATACTGATAAGAAGTCATACGAACTCAGGCAATTGTTTCATAATTTCTGGTTCACTCTAGTCCTCGGCGGCTTTACTGTCAATTCCACCAAAGTCACTCAACATCTACAATCATTAAGAACAATCGCCAGAGGCTCACCGTCCTTGGCATTAGAGACAATGACAGACGCATTCGAAACTGATCTGGAATCATATCCATTGCTGAAGCAGGCACATCAGCACGAGGAAACCAAGAAACTGCAAAGGAGTTTAGAGGCGTTCGTACCCGGCACTACTTCTCGAACGCGTGACTTCAGTGAAGCTGTCTACATGAATGCGCTTGCGCTTCTTGAAAACTTGAAATGTCAAGCCGGCGTGGCTACTGGTTCGCTTGCTTACTACCGTCAAGCCACTATGGTGCAAAGTGAAGTCGCAGGCCTTCTGGCGGCGATTTCAGTACATAATATAACATACTTCCTGCGATTTGTCGAGAGCTCACATGGCAAGACATCCCTAGGACAGGAGTTACAGGCTCTCGTGGTTGGTTGTTGCGATCCGGTATTATCTGTACGGACTCAATCGATCTTGGTGATTGACCAGATTGTCTCGAGGATACCTTCAGCCTTCTACGATAGTCTTGCTATCACAACTCTCCTCGAGTGTATCACACTGCTGGGTTGGGCGGCATATGAGGAGTTCAGTGACAAATATTCTCCCAATTACGAGTTCAGGTCGTCACGTATGGATTTATGCATCACTGTTTCTGATTCGTTTGCTGACAGACATAATAACCTCGAGTCAGCACAGCGATCGGCCAGAAAGTGGCTGTCACTTGCCATGCTTGAAAGTGCAGCAGATGTGAGGACTTTGCTTACAAGCTATATTACCTTGACAGAGGATCATACCGGCTCAATCCCCAGTGATCGAGGTAAGCTTTTAGCGATCGAGATGGCCTTACAATCATCAGCAAGAGATCAACCTACAGAAAAGAGCTTTATCCGTGATGCATCCGATGCGTTCTTGGGTGAATTGACATTGCGGCACCTACAAGCAAGTAATGGCTCTAACTTGCCTTCGACTTCAGACAGCCACGATTCTGTAGAAACCCTGAAAAAGGCTACAACACTCTACCAACGCAGCCTTAGTCGAAAATTTATTCCATTTTCGGATCTTAGAGAAAAGCTCTGTTCATATGTTAACCGGATTTTGACATTCGAGACATTCGAGCCTCGAATCTTACGTCAATTAGTCGAGATTCCGTTCAACATCTTCTCGATCTCATCCATGAAACTCGCGACTTCGTTGTGGGCACGCATCGTGACGGACAAGCCAGAACTCGAGGCGCAAATGCTCTCAGAGATAGCTCGATGCTGGAATAAGACGATCAAGCATCGACGTGGCTTGTTCTCAACTCAGGTGAATGCTGATGATCCTTTCTCCAGAGTCATGGAGTATGCTCCGACTGATAAAGAGGCCATCGCAAAGGAAGGAAAAGTCGCGAGAACGTTGCTAGCACCTCATCTTGTCATTCTCAGATTCCTCTCTGGCCGTCTGGCGACGCCACAAAGAACAAGTACCGAAGCACAGAAGATACTGCTTAGGGTGGTTCGCAATACTTTGAAGGCGATGACTAGACTTGAGGTCTGTGATCACATCTTCTCTCGCGAGTTAAGGCTACGAGTGCTAATCATGGCTACCCGGTTGAAGAGTGCCCTAGGGACTTTAGGCCTGACTGCTGTGTATGCACGCTTCTCTGTCATTGTGTATGATGCTGCTCTATCAATGTTCTCTACATCTCCGCGATGGGCATTTGGCAGTGACGTCGGTCAAATGAAAGTGGACCGTCAACTAATCGTAATTTTCCTCCAGGCTATTCGAGTCGATGCTGGAGTTGGCAGAACATCTTTGAATGGTTCAGCGCAACTTTTGATCTTATTACTTGAGCAAGAAAGCATGCGAATAGAGCTTTGGCTCAACCCTTTGACAGCGCACCGGGTTGCGCCCGTGGATACAGCCGTCCTACAGTCATACCTTCACGTTGCGTGGAAAAGTAACCCATCTGTTGCTATATCGTTAGCTCAGCGATTTTCGTCCACCAATTTAAAGCAATCTATCCGGAGTCTGATACTCGGTCGGCCATGGCAATGTCTCCACAATCAATATGCTGCTGAGTATATACTTGGCACTTCTCTGCCAACGGATGCACGACAGGCACTTAGATATCTATTGTATTGGACGCCGGTTGTTCCGATCTCGGCTACAACATACTTTCTGCCGGCATTCCGATCACATCCATTGGTGCTACAATATGCTATGCGTTCTTTGGAGAGTCACCCTGTAGAAGTGACCTTCTTCTATGTGCCGCAGATCGTACAAGTGTTGCGTCATGATGCTCTTGGATACGTCAGGAGATTCATCGTTGAGACGGCCAAGTTGTCTCAATTATTCGCACATCAGATAATATGGAATTTTGACGCCAATGCATTCAAGGACGAGGATGCCACGATTCCTGACACGATCAAACCTACTCTCGACTCGATCAAGGCTAGTATGATGGCTAATCTGTCCGGACCTGATAAGACATTTTACGAAACTGAATTCAGATTCTTCGGAGAAGTCACCTCAATCTCGGGAAAACTTAAGCCATTCATAAAGAAGACAAAACCAGAGAAGAAGGCCAAGATTGATGAAGAAATGGCTCTGATCAAGGTCGAGCAAGGTGTCTACCTGCCGAGTAATCCCGATGGTCAGGTTATCAATATTGATCGCAAATCTGGCAGGCCATTGCAGTCGCATGCTAAAGCACCTTTTATGGCTACCTTTATCATCAGAAAAACACGACAGGTAGAGGCCGCTTTCGAAGACGACCTTCAAGTCGAGAACAACAAGAATCGCCAATCTGTTACCCAAAAGCAAGATGTCATTGAGAAGAGGCAGTCCGCAATTTTCAAGGTTGGAGATGATTGTCGTCAGGACGTTCTTGCATTGCAACTTATTTCTACATTCCGAAGTGTTTTCAACAGCATTGGTCTAGACCTCTATGTGTTTCCATATAGAGTCACAGCCACAGCTCCTGGTTGTGGAGTCATCGACGTCTTGCCAAACTCAATATCTCGAGACATGCTTGGGAGAGAAGCTGTAAATGGCTTGTACGACTACTTTCTTACTACCTTTGGCAAACCAGAGACTGTGGCTTTCCAGCAAGCACGCATGAATTTTGTCAAGAGTCTTGCGGCTTACTCAGTGATTACTTACCTACTGCAATTCAAAGATCGACACAATGGTAACATCATGTACGATGCTCTTGGACACGTCCTTCACATCGACTTTGGGTTTTGCTTCGATATTGCGCCCGGAGGAATCACATTTGAGAGCGCCCCATTCAAATTGACGACGGAAATGGTGGCTGTCATGGGCGGCTCAGTTGAAACACAATCTTACAAGATGTTTCAGGAGCTTTGTGTCAAGGCATTCTTGGTCGCCAGACAATACTCTGAACAAATAATTCATCTGGTGACGCTGATGCTCGATTCTGGACTGCCTTGCTTCAAGGGACAAACGACAATCACAAACTTACGCAATCGATTCCATCTGAATGTCAGTGAGCAACAAGCTAGTCAAGTCATGTTGGGTCTGATTGAGCAATCACATCAAAATCAGAGAACAGTGGCCTATGACATGTTTCAGAAATTGGTAAGCCATCCCTTGTGACGAGTATGAAGGAAACGTTGCTAACCACGATAGACGAATGGCATTCCCTACTAGACCTTCTAACCATTAAATCAACAAGACGCAATCTCAATCGCAAGCACTTGGTGCTTGAACTCCTCAAACAAGCTTTCCGATTTGATACGAGTTTCATAATGTCGTTGCAATGTCGTTGCAAAGCCGTTGCACGTTTGAAAGACTGGTCGAAAGCCGTAGTTTCAGTCACGACTCCTGCTTTGAAAATCTATACTATTAAAGCATTAAGCATCACCACATTACTGAATTTTTATTGTTTGATTGCTATGCACGGTTCGTTCCTCTTTACACTACCTCTGCTGTTTTCGACGCAATGTTTGGCGGTGCCGATCGAGAAACACATCATTAGAAGGGCGGAGACGAGTTTTCTAGATTCCATGCTCTCAAAATTACCTCGTTCGTCACTTTACAAAAGTAATTTGAGAATTGAGACTGACGAGTGATTTAGCATCGATGATTAGTGCGGGAGCGAGTATGGCATCTGGTAAAATGCCAGAGATGCCGTCGATGGGAACGATGATGTCGCCAATGACGGGACTCGATGCGGCGACGATTGATGCGGGTATCAAGAAGATGAAGACCAAGAGAAGTCCAGTTCCAGCTACGGCGGCGGAGAGGGTAGCTGCGGCGAGAGCACAGAGGGCAGGAAATGCTGCGCCAGCGACACAAGGAGCAGCGACGCCAGGTGGTGCAGCAGGAGGAGTCTTTGGAAACTCTGCTACTGTCGTTGGCGCCGATCCGAATTTCAGTGTTCCGACACCAGGGGCGGCGATTAAACCGAAAGTGGACGTCAATTTCAGCGAACCAGACGGACAAGCTGTGATCCTTCCAAAGACTACTGGTGGTAGTGCCGCGGCGGCGGCGGTGACGGCAGTAGCACCGGCAGGGCCGGTAGTAGCGGCGACTACCACGAGCACTGCGTCGCCTGCTCCGGCTCAAAGAGTCGCGAGTGGAAGTAAGGCGACACTTGGTGCTGGTGCAGTGAGACCTGGCGACGCAAGTATTCGAGCGACAGGAGCCGTAGCTGGCTCGACGGCTGCGGTAGCTGCACCCGCAACGGGTCTGCAGCCAATTACTGCGACAAATTGACGAGTGCGAACATAGATTTGGTTCCTTGTAATGTACTTTTAGTCTCGTACTTTGTTTGCACACGATAAATCGATTGCTGTCAACTTGGCCCAATGAGTATGCATCTGATGCGACGAGATCATCTTGATTGCAGGGAGACGGATAATGTGCGTGAATGTTATCGCGACTGAGCTTTCATGTGAGCATGATATGCAGGTCCCATTTCGTTGAGCAATGTACGCGCACTCTTGATCGAATGTCTGTTATCGGCCATGATGTCGACAGATAGTGGATCGTGCATGTAATTGTGTTTAATTAGCCAATTTAGGTCTCGAGTGCCCTCCCGCTTTGGTTCCTCAATGGATTTCCCATGCGACGATACAGAGATCTGGACATGGAACAGATTGTGCTCCAGTGATTCATCCGCCATCATTTAATGTTGAATAGGTGAGTCGCAAGGTTCTTCTGGACGACAATGTCGTTATGGTCTACCGTACTACGGTATAGTTGTCAAGTGGCTCCTCCCATCTTTAACAAGTACTCGACTGATCACGAGAACAGTTCAACATTTAGTCCTTTCGCACAAATGTTCTACTGCGAAACACTGATTCTCCTCTAGTCCGATTCTCCTCTAGTCCATCAGAAAAAGGAGAAACCCAAGGAGGCACTGATTATGTTGAAGCACATCGCATCACACGTCAAGTCAATAATGACATCCCATCACGGCACGTCAGGACACTAGCAGAGTTCTTTCCCACCCAAACAAACTCGAGTGAATGACTCATGATGCTACACGGTTTCTACAATCAGAACAGAGTGGTGAGCACAATTGAGTCTGTCTGGAGGAGTGAGTTTATTCATTGCTATGTTTGCGCTCCTGTCAAGAAATGCTACCTGAACCGTCAAAAGTCATCCCAAGCAATGATCGTTATTGTCATATCCACAGTCTTTACAGTCCCCTGCTGCGCTTTGCTAAATTTCATCTCAAATATGTGATTATCCTGGCTCGTGGTGCCTTTATGTGTTCATGCGTGCCTGCCAATCTCGTACGCTCCTCCACCGTTGACCCAGTCCTAGACCCAAACGCGCACCAGTCGTGAGGGGTCCTTCTCGTTTGTTCAATGCCTCAAGCACGACTTGCATGCCAAGTTTACTCTTTTCAAAATTCTCTCGAAATTTGGCGACGCCGAGATATTCAATCTTGTTGCCGACAAAAGATGGAATTTTCGAAATAGTGCGCACCTCTGTTTGCACTTTCGTTTGTTCGACATCAGATGAACTTGTTGATGAGACGGTCATCCTCTGGCTTTCGACGACTTGAAGGACCCTTGTGTGGTCTAAATTCTTGCTCGAGGTCCTCATCTCCATTCGTTTTGGATCGACTACGGATTCCTCGATGATGTATGTCTCATTGATGTTCAAAATCCTGGCGCCCCAAGCAGGTAGCTTTCCACGTTTCAGCAGTAATCGCGTAGAATGAAGGCATCCTTCATCATCAACGTATCTTTCGATGACGTCGCTTGCAAGGACATGACGAGCATAGGGATTTGGATAGCGGAGAAAATATGCTAGCGTCACTGTTGACCACGGGTGTTCATAAGTGAAGTCTGTCTGATAGAGCTTCATGGAAGCTTACCGGACGTCGTCGATAGACAAGCGATCTGTATGCTGTTTCTAACGTACAATGATTGATGACATGGAGGATGATGTAGTTGAGTTGATGTAAGGATGAGGGTGAGGGCAGGCCTGGATTAGTGAGCCTGCGTGGGAGTGTGGGAGGAGTCTTCAGTTGTGTGAGATTTTGTGGCGGATGCTCTTCCTTGATCTACTGATCCGCTTCACAATCGTATATATAAACAGTATGATTTGGTCACAAAACCAAGGCATGCACACACTGGATCCATATCTTGGTAGTAGGCAACGTTGCCGGTTCCTTGATTTTCCTTGTCGCAAGTATATAGATTCGGAGACAGCGTTCCTTTAGACAAATCATGAGCCCTCAGTAGATATAGCTGCGGCACCACGACCCGATCACCAGATCAAATCTTCCTCAGGACTCTAGCTCATTGGCTGTCTGCGTCATACCTCCATCGTATATCGAGAAGAGCTATTCGTAAGCTGAATGTCCAAACTCGCTTTCGATGACTCTGAAGAGGAAGACACAGCGCCTGTGGCCCAGCCCTTGACCGAAATCTCGTTCAATGCTGCGGAGACTGTGTCCGCAGCAGTAGTACCACTTATCATCGAACGTATACCAAACTCATTTCGACGCACCAAGAATTATGTTCCAGATGCATTGACGCAGTCACGGACTTCTAATGGTGGTCGAAGTATTGCTGAGCTCGAAGCTGCAGAAAAGGCTAGAAACAACGTCTATGGTTTGAACAAGCCGACACCATCTCATGGTGTTTCACAAGCTGAATCTCACGGTGAGGCAGCGCATATCAATGAGACGCTCACTGTCGTGCCCGAGAAGCAACTCACAGATGAGCAAGCTGCGATTCAAGCTTTACTAAGCCCAGAAGGTTTTACGAAGGATCAAACAATCGAACGTCTCGGCGGCAATGAGCTGTTCAGCAAGATCGAGGTACATCCGGAGATGAGTTCATTGGAAGAGTACGAAGCAGTTCCCGTCGAATCTTTTGGTCTGGCCATGCTACGTGGCATGGGCTACGATCCCAAGCAGGATGAAAACAAGGACAAGCTCAAGGACAAACTTCGGCGGCCCGATTTTCTTGGACTTGGAGCAAGCGAGAGACCAGAAGACACGAAGAGTGCGCAGGAACTTGCCAAGAAGAAATTTGAGAAACGAAAGGAAGATAGAACTTATGTGCCGGTTGTTAAAGTCAACAAGAGAACTGGCAAAGTTGTGGTTGCAGATCATGGCGGGGACGCTGTGGCTTCTCTCAAACCAAATGGGACAAGCTCTAGCCCTCGATCTAACGGCGTCTCAAAGGATCGTAGTGACGGCCATTCTGAAGACAGGGAAAAACACTACTCGCGTTCACGATACGATGATACATCACGCTCTCGCCATACACAAGACCATCGCGATCGTCGCAGGAGTGACCGAGATGGTCCTCGGGATTCAAGGCGACCAAGGTCTAGGAGTCCACGACGAGCCAGCTCGCGAGACCGACACTCTTCCAGAAGACAGGAGCGACGGAGGAGGTGATGCGAGAGTCTCTTAGTATCATGCCGAATATTTCCCGTTTAGTGCGTCGGAGATTCTAGAAACGGCTATATCCATGAAGAGGCATACTATGTGTACATTCTACACAAAGTGCGAGCCATAACAACCGGTTTCATGATGCCTTGGCAGCACAGACACGAATAGTGAGCCAATGATACTTTCTGGACAATCGCGTGCTTTTTCTAAGCATCAAGCGCAATTCAAGGCATATGGGCCAGCTCATACAATTGGCCAATCGTGTTACGGAGAGCCTGGCGTGGTTAGTTATACAACGTGCCACGCATGACACGAGGTAAGAAGTAGATTATGGCATTGACATAAAGGGAAACCAACCTTTCATCTTCAGAGTCGATGTCGATCATCAGACTTTAGTACAATCAGGATTTGTGTATAAAGAGTCCTCTCATGGACTACTTGGTTTCGTGTCTGTTCCCCATACTCAACGGAAAGTCAGGTCTACATGTATGGGGTAAAGTCTTTGAGTGCATGTCAACTCACTAATTCGCCAGATTCCTTGAGATGTGGTCCAAATACTGTTCATGCTTATGCTTTGCCATCATGCAGGTCTTGCTAGTCGTGCAGGCTATAAACGTAGCCACGGAAGGAACGTGCTGCAAGGCCAAGGTATCCCTCGGTCAATCGACTCCTCGATTTCTCGGTTTTTGCAAGCAGGTAGACACATTCGAGCCACACGGTAGGACCTACCAATGTGGTAACCATGGGTTCGTGATGTATCGTCCTGGCGCAGGCGACCCACACCGTCCAGGCATAACGAATGAAGCACAGTTTGAATTAAAGATTGACAGCGCCATCTCTAGCGCACCAGTCTATGTCATTCTTCATTGCGATCCTGCAGAAAATCCAGGTCTCAAGGAAGGCTTTTACGTTGGCGGGCATCCTTTCTACTGCGCCAGCCCGGTCGGAAGGACTTTTGCATCTCTCGTCTCTTGCCACCAGCCACGAATATCCTATAGAGTCGTGCCGAGAAGCGTCCAATGTTATTAAATCTGGCTCGTATCGATGCAATTGCACAAGCTCACTACTGCATCGTCGCATCACCAGAATTGCGCTTCATCGAATTAGTTTCGAAAAGTGGATAATGTCCAATCAGGATCACTTGACTTGATTGAACAAGACGATTCATACAAATTCCACCATGTTGTCAACGTACCTCCTTCCTTTCTCGAGATTTCTCCAAGAAATGTAATATTTTGACAGAGATGTTTGTTGGTACGCGATGAACCGTGTCTCGCTTGATCCTCGTCACTATCCCATCACTCGGTAGAGTATCAATCTTGACCACTCATGTCTGCATCTATATCTACATCGTAACCAAAGACTTGCTCAGAGTTGATGGTTAGCAAATCGTAGTGTAGAAGCTTCAACTAGCATACTCCGTCCCATACAAAGACACCGTCCTGTCCCCTCGCTTGATGTTGGGCGGTATCCTAGACCTGACAAAACAAACCCCTCTCGTCGTGTATGACGACCGGCGTGATTTACATGTTTCGAGACAAACACGGAAAAGAACCTGTTTGGAGTATTTTGTACGTCTGATTATACGCAATAGTAGAAACGCTTTTATTAGTCGTTATCTTTCAAAACATCTCTCCACCGAAATAAATCCTACCACAATCTATACCAATCGATTACTCCGGCACAATCACTCGCAGCGACTGCTTCCCAATAATCTTCCTCTGCCTTTTCCAAATCGCCCCTGCTCGCCGCGACTTCTGCACTCAATTGCCACAACTTGGGATTTCCCGCACTTGGTCCCTCCTTGAGCGACTCGAGCAGCTCGTACGCCCGTGACAATCTACCGGATTTCCTTATTGGGTCCGTCTCTGTCGTACTCTGTGTGCGAATGAGGAGGAATTCAGCAAAGGATAGGATGGTCTCCTCGTGCGCATCGTCAAGGTTCAAAGAGTAGTCGTACCCTTGCTCGAGCAAATCCCAATTGTCCTCTAAAGCACCGTCCTGTGCTCTAATAATCTCCAACCGCAGTTTGAGTTGCATGTTGAGCACGGGAGGAACTTGTCCGATGAGTGCGCGAGCTTCTCCGATGGCCTGTTCAGTATCGATTGCGGGAGCGCCTGATGTCAAACAAAGATGAGCTATGTAGAGCCAGATCTCGGCCAACAAGCTGTCTCGCTTCTTTCGTTGAATGTCTTTTGCACTTGGTTGTGATCCGCTTTCGAAATACGTCTCAGGCTCGGGCTCATCATGGATAGTAGGTTGTGAAGGGAGGTCGGAATGATTTAGTGGGGATGAAGAGCGACTCGAATCGTCTGTTTGGGATTTTGAAGCTCGCAGTGATCGGACTGATGCGGATTTTCGTAAGTGAAGATGATGAGGAAAGTGTTTTGGTGGATGCGAAAGTTTTAGACTCGAACTTCGGACAGGCTGGGAGGTTGACCTTGGAGTACTATCGGCGTGTAAGTGTGTTCCGTTCGTGCCATTAGATGGTGCTCTTCGGGTCTCGTCGGGCTTCATCGACGAAACAGTGGAAGTTGGTGCTGGGGACTCTATTCGAATTGTGGGAGGAGGGATAAACATGCTCGAGGAGTCTGAGTGTCCTGTTGCTGTAGGCATCTCTCTGTCATTCGCTCCTGCTTGCACAGCTCCAAGGTAGCTGCTGAAAGTAGACAAGAGCTCATTGCTGCGCTCGAGAGCTTGCGAGGGTCCTCTCGCCGATTCTATGATCTTCAGCTCCATGAACTTGGCAAGAACACATCTCAGGTTATGTTCCGAAATGCCGGGCGTCGTCCGTGAAAGTTTCAGAATTCGATCAAGGACGGCTAGAGCTCTATCGAATAATTCTTCGCAGTACAACAGATTTGCAAAGACGAGGAGTGCTGATATTCTAGTACTGCCCAACCGCAGTGAGTCATGAATACTCCCAAGTGCGGCTGGGAGATTGCCAAACTGACAATATGCGATAGCTAATGTTTCATTATTGGCTGAAGATTTAGTAGATAATGTTGTGTCGGAGATCAAAGAAATCCCCTGCTCCAAGGATCTCTTCTCGTGAGTATGACGGTAGTTTAGGAGCTTCAGGTGACCTTGAATGATCTTCAAGAGGCTTTGTAATGGTGTCTGCTCAAGTTGAAAGTCCACAATGATCTTTGACAATTGTGCCTCGATATTGTTGGCGTAGGTCTGCTGCTTTGCAGGATCGGACTTCTTCACTACTGTTGCTACTACATAATGAATCGTCTGAACAATATCTTCGAGGGAATCAGTGTCTGAGCCAGACTTTGTCATCTGGGTATGTATGGCAATCTGAAGATAAGCTTTTAAGGCCAGGAATACCTCGTCGAATCTTTCAAGAGCTGAGAGGACGTGTATCATATAGCGTAGAACTCGGGGTGAGTGGAATGTTTTTGAACCGACTTGATAAAGCATGTCGAGATGTTGTTCAGCAAGCGAAATGTCCTCTCCATTCGCGACCCAAGGGTCCATGACATTCGTCGTATGGTCGAGAAGTCTGACATTGATCGAGTCCGCTGCTGGAAACGTGGTCTGTCTCAGTAGTTCTTTTGAGTATTCCGCAGTATTAGAATGAGTGCTGAGAACATGCAGTTTGCGTATGCTCGCTTGATTGGGTCTTTCAATATTGCGGGTCAAGAATGCCTCACTAGCACTGGCTGATGGACGTAGTATAGCTAGACGGTATAGAGCAAAATCGAGCCACCGGTCTGCAGCTGGTGAAGCATGACTTTGTAGATGAGCTAGTGCCCCATAGTGCGAGAGGGCTTCTTGTGGTCGCCCAGATAATTCGTCGAGAATGCCCAAAAGTGCAGTAGCTTGAGGAAAGTATGGATGTGCCGGAGGAATGGCTATTTGTGGGGAGAGACTCCGGGCTGCATTCAGTTCTCGAATCACCATACCATAAAGGATGTTCGCGAGATCATAGTAGATCTTATCATCGATACTGGCAGTAGTATGAGCTGTATACGCTTCAGCCAGAAGTGTCTTTTCGAGTGGGAGTTCCTGCGCATCGATAGACAGCCAATGGAAGTTGGTATGCGGGCTGTTGAAGTTGGCATTGTCGATCGAGTACTGAGCCGAATTCAATCTCCTGAGTAGAGAAGCCTGTACTTCTGCGCTCCTTGCAAAACATGTTCGAGTATGATCGTGCTTCCTCACTTTGCGCGACAGTTCAGGAACTTCGTGATAAGCCTCAGACTCCAAAGCTTTCTGTAGGGCCTGCAGATAAGCCGTGGCCTTTCGAGTCGGTGACATCGTCCTCTCGCCGCTATACTCTCACCACGAAGTACACATCATGGTTCAGGCTTCAACGAAACTGGAAGCCGATTGATGCTTGTAACTGTCGTGAGGAGAGCCAAAGGAAGGATGCAAGTTGCTTGTGTTGATGTTCGCTGCATTTTGAGGGTTGAAACTGGCCATCGGCAGCACTTCGGGAAAGTCTGTTTCTTGAGATGAGTTTCGGTCGAGATTTTGGCAACGAATTGAAATGCAATCACGCACTTTCCTCCTTCCTTACGTTCTCCTTTACGCGCAACTTGAATAGCTGACAGTTGACATGGCAGTTTCAAAAATCCTCGAGAAGCATTTCGGATACTGGCGATAAGTCCGAGACTGCTTGTGCTGCGCATTCAAACGGCTTGCTCGGGAGCGCAACATGGACGATGATGAAGCCGCATTTTTCTCAAGACCACGGAAGAAGGTCAACGTACCTCAATCGAAGAAGAGGAAAAGGACAAACATTGAGGAAGCTGCTCCGGAGTCTGTTGACAGCGACACTGCCACAGACTCCGACTCGGATGTGTCTGCCACATCTGCAGCCACGACCAAAAAGCCGACAACGACAACCACAACTCTCCGCGGCACTGACTCGATTATCACAGCAAAGAAAGATGTGAGAAGCGATATTATTGATCTTGAATCAGATAGTGATGGAGATGTCCGTGCCAGTCACAAAGTTAGCAATGGAATGCAGTCCTTACGCGGTGCCAAGAAGATTCGACCACGACGAAGGTCAGACAGCTTGACTCCTCCTCCACAATTGAGTCCTAGGAGACGCCTAGCAGGAACGCAGATAATAAAGAACGCATTTCGGACCACTAGCAATATCTTGTCCTCAGATCTCGCCGTGTCAACAGTACAACCGGATGAGGCTGAACTTTTGTTTGAAGAACAGATGCGACAACAAGCACTTACCACAGGGCGTGCTAACGGATCTCCAAGAGCGTCTCTATCTCGTCAAGCCAGCGAGCTCACTCGGACAAATTCTGACGCAATGGTTGACATCCCGGACAGTGTAGTGGAAATCGTGATACGCGGTGTCCATGTGGAGATACCGAAAACCACATCAATCATAACAGACATTCCGTCCTGGGAAACACCACGCCTGTTGCGCATAAGGTTAAACACCAAATTCTCTATTGCCAAGATTGGTTTCTGCAAAGAAGCTGGTCTGTCGTCGATTGAGAATGTACTAAAGGTTGTCACTCCCTCGGATCTGGCAAAGATGGACAAGATTGTACTTGCTTACAAAGGTGTTCGAGTCTTTGACCACGTCACACCTCATAATCTTGGCATAGTCGACGGTGACCAGCCGTACCTCGAGGCGTTCACTAAAGAGGGCTGGCGATGTCTCGAACAATTCCCAGACATGCGTAAAGCTCAAGCTTCATCGTCCGGACAACAAAACCCCAAGCATTCTGGAGATGCACAAAAGGATTCACCTACAAACCAAGAATCAGACTCGAAAGCAGGAGATACGACGAGATTGAATTTGCGATCTAGTGACGGCCGAGAACTCAAGATTCGAACTCGGCCGACCACTAAGATCACTTCAATCATAGCAGGCTTCAGAAAGAACCACGCCATTGCGGAATCAATTGTCATCGAGTTGCGGTTCGAAGGAGAGATTCTGGAAGGCGTGATGGCCGACCACGAGATTGAGGATGACGATGTCGTGGATGTGAAAATATACTATTGAAACTCTGTCCATATCAAAACAAATTTGGCATTTCCGAAGCGATGGCGCAAATTGGAAAGTATTTGTAGCATTTATTGTACTCATTAATGCTGCGCAAGGAAATTATATCTTTATGCCTTTGACTATACTCAACAAGCAAGTCACGCTTTCTCGTCGTCCATGTTTGACTTTTTCGACTACACTCTCAATGAAGGCGCTGTCAATATCGATTCCCTCTATAGGACGAATCGATAATTTGACGTGCACAATGTCTGCTCGAAGCTTTTCCAGAGACGATTGTGCTTGTTTTCGTAACTCTTGTAATTTATGCTTAATCACCTTGAAGTCTGCCTTGATGCGACCAGACAGGACCGAGTATACTTTGAGGACTTCAATCACTTGTCCATATTGATGTAAAGTAACTGAAGTTAAATCTCCTACTTCCACAAGATTCGGCAATGTCAATTGTTCCACCAATTTCAGGACTATTGAGACTTGCTCGGCAGGTTTTGAGGCATTGAATTTGAGGTTGTATAATGCTCGCACGAATTCATATACACAATTTGTTGTACTTGTCGAATCAAGCGAGTTATCAGGTAAGCGTTCATTGCGAACGACGGCTTGATACATCTGAATCTTGCGGTATCCTTCCTTCAGTCGCTGAATATCATCTTGAGATGCGCAATGACTCGTAGCTTGGTCTCTTGCAGATTGAAAGATGTCGAGCATGACATGCCTGCTTTTATTGTCGTAGATCTCCTCGTTCAAATTCTCAAGAACAATAGGATCTTTATGCGCAAATTTGTCTAGTAGTATCTCCATTGTCCATATATTAAGTTGTGACTCAAATCGCCATATACTTTGACTTAGTCGCCTCTGAAAGTCCAGAAACTCGGGAACCTTTGAGTAAGTTTTGTGTTCGTATGCCTGGCAGATAGCGTCTGCTGTTTCTACTTTGTTGGAATTGTAGATATTTTGAGACTCTACCAGACTCGAAATCTGCATCGTGCTGCAATATTCGTAGGATGCATTTTCTAAGAGGATGTATGAAAGGGTATCGTGCTGTATGTGCTTTATGTGAAGTGTCTGATATAGCGTGTGTGCAATGCTCCAGGCACCAATTTCACGGTACAGAGACACCAGGAGGAGTTTCAATTGATAATTGTGCTTTGAATGAGTCAAAGCATACTCAAGTAGGACGATAGCCGACAAAGTCGATCCAGTGCCATCACTGTTTTTGTTCTGTAAGATCCTCGCGGCTATCAACATTAGATCATCGCCATACTGGTTATCTGTCGGCTTGAGCTCGGAGCCCAGGTCCAAGGCTGACGAATACTTCTCTAGCAGTGAAGGAAGAAGGTCAATCAATGTGGCGGATTGCATATTCTCGTGATTCAGCAATATCAAACACTTCATATAAGTAGTGAAAGATATGATCTTCCCGATAGAGTTTGCACTCTTGCACTCTTGCATATATTGCAAAAATCCATTTTTGTGTTCAGCATTCAGTTGTGTTATGTAGGGGCTGAGATCCTCAAAGGTAGTCAGCTTGTCGTGGAAAGCTTCAAAATACTGTTGGAGAGCATCTATACAGTCGCTGCCATCGACGACTCCAGATTGCAAATATACTCGAGCCAAGATCGTGTTACGACATTTCTTGTTCTTAGTCGAGTCAGCGAGCAAAAGCTTCACATCATCAGCCGATGTACTGTGAATAAATTTGCTCGAGTCGATCAGAGCTTTCAGTACCATCCAATCGTTCACTCCGGCTGCAAGACTAGCTTTCGCGAGTTCGAAACGAGCTTCGTGCTCTTTCGTCTTTGAAAGCAAATCTAGGTGTAATAGTAGTAAGTCATGGCTACCAGAATATTTTTTGCCAAGGGGACTGGAAAGAGCAGCTATAGTCTCTGTATCCCTGTCGAGTAACTGTAGAATGTCAAGATAAAGGTAGAACTCTTCGAGAGTATCAATTCTGAGCTCATTTGTGGAGCTTTCGACATCCAAATCTGTGGAAGTATTGTCCGCTGCCTTGAGAATCATACGATACATCAACATGCCAAGCAAGGTATTTTCCTTGGTCTCGAGGCCCTGTCGATAGAGCAGCCGCATACTCATGAGGACAAGGTAGAAGTAGTGTCTTGATACAAATCCTTTCTGTAGTTCAACGGCGGCTTTACGTTGAGCTAGTAGGTTGCCAGATCTGACAGATTCCATGAACCATAGTCGTCCAATGAATTCAGTCTTCATCGAGCGAAAACCACTCTCCATAGTGTCTACCAAATAGCGGTCTACTTGTTTACCAGGCGATGCTTTCAGAATATCATGTATGTTCTGGTATGTGTCCTTGACTCCGGGTGACTCTACACGGATTTTGTCACATATCTCTATAGCTTCCGTCACTCGTGACTCTTTTGCGAGACATAGACCTTGGAGGCTCAATAAAGTCAAGTTTGACGTTCTGTACCGCTTCTGGGTTTTCTCTATGAGTTGCAATGCATAACCAAACTGCTCGGAATCTATTGCATCCCAGATAGGCTCCAGTTGGCGTTGCATTTCCGCCAGATGCAAGCAAAGAGTATTATCTCATGACGAAGTTCACGACGTCTATGCTGCGTGTCATCCTATTTGTACTGGTCATTCATGCCCATAGCAACAGATAGGAAACGAATGAGTGTCCTAGGCACATTCATGGTACCTTTTGCAGCTGATCTTCGTTATGTAGTTTTGATCAAGTTTCGGATGAGTTTCGGTCGAAAGACGTCTCTATCGTTTCTGGAAAATTGCTCCGCAGCCACAACACTGGAACGAGTCGTTGTGAATCTGTGTACCCTACCTAGTCAGGAGTCGTGGATACCTTAATCAGAAGCGACCGGGCATCATTGAATAGCACGACTATCAGTCATTGCGAGTCACATCGTAATTGATTCTAGATCGACTATCTACGATGTCGGCCTCTCCCGATCAGACCACGAATGCTGCGAATCATACCGCTACTACTGAGGATTCTGAACAGCCTGGCGCACCGTCTATCTTCCTGCAGAAAATCATTGGCAATCAGGTGACAGTCAGGCTCAATAGTGGTGTCGATTACACCGGAATCCTTTCATGCTTAGATGGATATATGAATATCGCAATGGAAGAAACGGAAGAATTCGTCGATGGCGTTAGCAAAGGTCGATTTGGTGATGCATTCATTCGGGGCAACAACGTATTATATATCGAAGCTGGAAAACGCTAGAATGGAGCATCTAGGAGCATAACGGGTGTCATATTTCCCTTTTTTTGAAAAACACTAGTAGTCTTCTTATCGATGACGAAGTCATGCTCTTCTCCAACGTCATTCGCACACTTGCCGGGGGTGTCTACGATCAGTATAAGAAAGCGGAGTCTACAGATGCATAAGCGAATCACAAGCTGCATGATAGAACTTGCTCAAGGGTTCTTGGCAAAACGTAGTGCTGCCGGGCAAGGCATAAGTCACTTGAAACACGAATCAAAAAGAATAGTGATGTCAATATGACGATATGCAATGTAGTACTTTAGCTAGAACAATCAATGTATAGCGAGCCGTAGCAGAAAAAGACGACCGTGTAGACTCGTACTTGTGAAACGGGAACGACAAGCACGAAACTTCCGATGCTACGTGGGTGATCATGTCGCAGCAGCAGACATCCGCGGGAATTCGCGTAGAGTACCCAAGCCGATGTGTGTCACCACAGGAGGAACGTGAATTTTGTACGAGTCCGTGCAATGCACTGCGCAATTGCTACCAAATCAGCCTCAGTTGCGAGGATGAAGGAGGTGGATAGAGAACAGGTGTATTCTGTAGCGTGAACGGATCCTTCAATTAGAGTTTGCGGGCTCAAAATCCTTCTTACTGCGGGCTTGGAGGAGCTCACGTCAATTGGGCCTCATCAGGTGGACGCCACTTCAGTCAGGTTAGGTTTTGGGCGTTTTGGTGGTGCGGACTCCGGAATCAAGAATTAGCGGTATGCTTCTTTTGGCTATTTCACTATAGTCTGTTTGTCGTGTTTCAGTGAGTCAGGTAGAGAAAAGGCATATAAAGTATGATGGATCCCATGCGAAAAGAACCAGCTCGATATACATTCAACCTCCCAGCGATCGCAACACAACCTCACCAACGATGGCAAAAGGTGACAATCTATTCCCCTACGTTCCAAAGACGAGTCTTCTCTACGTCGCGCTCGTCTTGTTTGCACTTCCAACAATAGTCCAAATTTACCTGATATGCAGGTATAAGAACAAGTACTACATCACATTCATCATCGGCTGCGTTTGTGAGGTTGCTGGATATGGTGCAAGACGAGCGAGTATCAATTCACCCACGGTACTTGGTCCGTACATTGCGCAAGAACTGCTGTTGCTCTTGCCGCCAGTCTTCTATTCTGCTACGATATACATGACTCTCAAGAAGGTGATCATCACGACTGGCGGGGATCATCTCAGTAAGGTGCCGTTGAAGCGCTTGACAACCATATTCGTCACGGCCGATTGTGTCTCTCTCTTCGTACAAGCATCTGGTGGAGGCTTGATTGGATCCGACAAGCACGACTTGCAGTCTGTTGGAAAGTGGGTGATCATTGTCGGTCTGGCAGTTCAGATACTAGCATTCGCCGGTTTTCTGTTTTTGACGTGGGACTATCACAAAATCCTCAACCGTACAAGTGCGGGTACTTCAGTAGACTCCAGGTCTTCATGGAAGGATGGATGGCGCTTATGCGTATATGGAATATACGCGGCGGGTCTGCTCATCATGGTGCGATCAGTCTACAGAGTGGTCGACTTTGCTGGCGGACGAACTGGTTATGTCGCTACACACGAGTTGCTCTTTTATGCATTCGATGCCCTGATGATGCTACAAGTCAGTGTTCTCGGTTGTCTGATATATCCACCTCGATTATTGCAAAGCCAGGACTACGTCGTGTTGGATCGAGAAAAGGAAATCTCTCTTGTGGGCAGTCCGAGTAGTGAAGCAACAGCAGTGGGATGCAACACAAGGAGTGCAGGAAGGGCAACAAGTCATGTTTGAGTCTCCCGTCTAAATTATCTGCGAGTGTATCTAATGCTGTACTGGACATGCTATAGCGCGACGTCAATAAAGACAATCACACCACAGTTGATTCTTGCAAATTGTAGTTCACATTATCATCACAACTGCAAAGTCCTTTCTACATGTCTACCACATCTGTTCAAGCCAATTTTCATCTTGACACAAGCCATTGTCAATTGGATCGGAGCTCCTTCACGGTTGCTCTGAATTCGTCCATTCCAGAGACACATGTTGAAAGACACACCATTGCACAAAAAGATGTATACATTGATGTCAGTCTACAGATATCAACTGAGCCCATACACTCTCTAACCGCTCCAGGACATTCACTCGTTATGTCTTCTCCGATACATGTCAAGGGGTCTGTGTCACCTGCACACACCCCCAGTCGCTCACTATCCCGTGGCTCACAAATGAACAAGCTCAATCAGTCTCCCAGGCCACAAGGCTTGACGTCAAATACAGGAACCACGCCGATCGGTTCCATTCCAGCTTCTTTTCACTCTAGACGCATGGCAAAGCGGCGCGAAAGCCGTGATGGATATGCTTCACCACGATCCCGTACAGAAGGTTTCAATGTTGGATCGCTTGCTACAAACGAGGGCATATATGGCAGTCCTCAATCTGGCACAGGACAAGAAGACAAACGTATAGTAGACAGGCATCTTGGTTCTGACGAGGACGAATTTGCTTCTTTGCAGTTACAAGGTGGAGACGTCCACCGGCAAGTCTATCAATGGTCCCAACAACAAAAACAACAATCGCTTGCAGCTCGGCGTTCACAATCTTTCTACATTCCACGACCTACAACAGAAGATGAAACACTCGATGCAAAGAACCTCAAGGTTCCGGGCGGTTTCCGTCGGCAGCATTTAGCAGCCAAACATCCACAACCCGAATCTAGTGCAACCACTTCTCAGAACAACTATGGCAGCTCCGGAGTTTTGGAATCTCAAAATCCCACAGCGTCAGTGAGGAAGTCGCCATTCTTGACTCGTAATTTCATTGAGTTTCTCTCCATTTATGGACATTTCGCTGGTGAGGATCTGGAAGAAATAGATGAAGAGGACGAAGTCACTGACTCGAGTACTTTCGATTCTGCCGAAGCTGGTTTCGCTGATGAAGAGAACAATGGCGATGAAGGACAACCTCCGGATGAGAGACGACCACTGCTTACGCCACGAAAGTCCACTCGTCGGCCTCGAATCAAACTGGACGAACAAGGAGATGCGACTGTCACAAAGGCAGTCATGCTATTACTGAAGTCATTTGTGGGTACTGGTGTCTTATTCTTGCCAAAAGCCTTCCTAAATGGTGGCATGCTTTTCTCTTCTTTGGTTCTACTCGCTGTCTCTGCAATCAGTCTCTACTGCTTTTTGTTACTGGTCAACACCCGTCTAGCCGTCAATGGTTCGTTCGGAGACATTGGTGGGATTCTTTATGGACCATACATGCGCAATGCTATACTCGTCTCGATCGCCATCAGTCAAATCGGGTTTGTGTGTGCATACACAGCATTTACAGCAGAGAATTTAGGTGCTTTTGTTCGTGCTGTCACGAATGGTAAGACAGATTGGGACATTTCGTATCTGATTGCCATCCAGTTGGTGATATTTTTACCACTGAGTATGATCCGAGATATCTCCAAGCTCTCATTTACAGCTCTAGTGGCAGACTTCTTCATTCTCTTGGGATTAGTGTACCTCTACTATGCGGACATTTCACAAATTATCGATCGTGGTGTCGCTGACATCGTTCTCTTCAATGAAGCAGATTGGACATTATTTATCGGTACTGCAATCTTTACCTTTGAAGGAATTGGACTCATCATTCCGATCACACAAGCGATGAAAGAACCAGAGAAGTTTCCGGTCGCTCTTGGTGGAGTCATGGTCTTCATCACGATATTGTTCACCTCTATGGGCGCCTTGTCCTATGCAGCCTTCGGGTCGACTACCAAGACTGTCATCTTGTCGAATTTGCGACAATCAAACAGATTTGTCAATACAGTGCAACTATTATATTCCTTGGCTATTCTGCTCTCGACTCCACTTCAATTATTTCCAGCCATCCGGATACTCGAGACTGCGGTGTTTTCCAAATCTGGCAAATACAGCAATCGGACCAAGTGGCTCAAGAACTCTTTCAGGGTCTTTGTCGTAGTCTTCTCCTCGGTCATAGCATATGTCGGCGCTGACGATCTCGACAAGTTCGTGTCGCTCATCGGCTCTTTTGCTTGCGTGCCACTCGTGTTTGTGTACCCGCCGATCCTGCACTACCGAGCAGTGAGCAAGACGCGAGCTCAGAGAGGGGCAGATGTCGCACTGGCAATCTTTGGTGTCTGTGCGATGGTGTACACTACGGCGACGAGTATCAGTAGTTGGATCAGTTCTTGACGAGAAGTGTCCAAGCAGTACGGCACAATCTTCTCTGATACAACTGTCTTCGCTGGTTTCTTTCAGCATAGCATAGCGGGTGCTGTATACTGTGAAGGTAGATGGCTTTTTGTATGCGTATAGTACATATAGATTACAACAAGCATAGCGTCATTAGGTAAATCACAAGTAATTATTCTCAATGATGTCTCATGATTGATCAATGTCGCGCGCAAAACTATATCGTTGCGCGCAAAACCATATGATTGATGTGATGACAAGAGTCAGAAGTCTTGTAAGGATAATAATGTCTATATACAGGAAATCGTGTAGATTTTTAAGCTTGAGGGATACAGAAATTTAGACAGCCTTTGCGTCCAAGAGAGCCTTGGCGCAAGAGAGAATACATTCGTCATTAGATCTCGCCGTCCACCCGATAGATTTCGCGTGCGCATTGTCAAATTCCCGAACGACACCGAGTTCTGGAGCGACAGTCTTGAGTTGAGCCATAAAGAGACTGAGAACCTTGACCAGAAAGTTCGGGAGGGTCTTGGTGGGGACTTTTGAAGCTTGATTGCCGAGTCCGGATTTTAGAATTCCGGCGATACCGGAGAGGGAGACGGATTTTCCTGCCACGGCGATGTATCGTTGTCCGCTCGCTTCTGGTTTGGTGGCTGCAAGGATATGTAGAGTGGCGACGTCGCGGACGTCGACGAGGCCAAAGGAGACGTTTGGGACGGCTGGAAGGGCACCGGTGAGCATTTGTTGGATTACGCCGCAGGTCGTGCTTTCAGTGGGAATGATTAGTGGTGGACCAAAGATGCCGACAGGATTGACGACTGATAATTCCATGCCATTGCCTTCGGTCTCGATAAAGTTCCAGGCTGCCTTTTCGGCAAGAGTCTTTGACTTTGCGTATGCAGAGATGGGAAGTTGTTTTCCCTCTGGGTCGGACCAGTCTTTTTCAGTATACCTTGGCTTCAATTGTGTGCCATAAGCTATCGCTGCGACTGAAGATGTGACTACGACTCTCTTGACTGTCCCGGCTGCCTTTGCGGCTCGCAAGACTCTCAGTGTACCTTCGCGCGCAGGCTTGATGAGTTCATCCTCGTGGCTAGGGACTGCACTCGGGAAGGGACTAGCGACATGTAAGACGATTTCTGCGCCTTTGGCCGCCTCGGTCCATCCATCGTCCTTGAGTAGATCGGCCACGATGAATTCCAGCTTTGTCTCATCAACCGGCGGCTGCGCATGAGTCAATCCCTCTCGTACTGTCTTTTCTTTGGCAAGCGACCTGACTGTCGTTCGTACGCGATATCCAGCACGGAGCGCTTCTGCTATACAGTGGACACCGAGGAAGCCTGAGCCACCGGTGACGAGGATGACACTGTTGGAATTAGACATTCTGAGCAAAGTACAACGCTGCAGTGTTCAATTGAGAGCGACAGAGGTTTTATGTATGCATACTTCAGAGGTTGTGCTCGAGTGACGGAGATGGTCTTTCTTGAATCGGAGTAGCAGTGGAAGAAGGATCGGGGGTGAAGCACATGTCAATTCAAGCCACATGCGGACATTTGTATTTCCGAAGCGAAGTGGCGTACACTCATCAGAAATTGTCCAATTGCTATAGCTACTATTGTAGCATTTCCTACAATCAATCTACAGATAGAAATGAAACGACTATCGACAGTCTTTAGAACTCTTCTACGTGTAGATCGATCCGTTGTGCTGCTCGACATCGTGCAATGGCATTTCTCACACTACGGCAAATTCCTTTGTTGCCACAAACGATGACGCACAATCGGTCTCGCTCGCTGGCCCGTGCCACGAACATTGCCAAGATGTGCTCGTAGTCTGGTCTGCCGGATCCAATAGGTGCGAAAATCTCCCTCAATTGTTCTGTCGTAATGTTGCTCATGGTATTGTTTTGCGCGGCTCCGCTTCGCACGGCTGAAAGTTTTAGTCCCATTGCAGACGCAGCATTTTCAGCTTCTGTTTCAGTCATCCTCTTTGTGGGAGAGCAAATCTCCTGGATTGTCGCTTGTCGATGCAGCATACGATTTGTGTCGGATGCGATGAAAGACGGCATCGTGACTGCAGGAGAAACAAGAGTGTCGCCGGAGAGTCCTTCATGGAAGCGAGTGCCTAAATATTGACCATGGTGATCTGATTGTCTTTGATCACTTCCGTCTTCCGCAATTTCATCTGTGATGACGGTCAAGGAAGGTTTGACATTCTTGCTGGAACTTGTAATGGAATCCAAATTCTTCTCTGTTTGGATCTCCTTCACAGTCGAGGATGATAGGCCCGTTTTGGAAGTCTTGTCGAAATTGACCGGGCTGATATCGTGAGATGAATCGTCTACTTCCGATGCTTGATCCTGCTTCATGTCGGTCGCCACAGATGGCATGATCGCTTCGGTAGCGCGACGGATCAAAGGCATGATGCCACTCGGCTTAGGAGGTCTTGTCTCGTATAGGAAGATGTTTGCGCCCGCGGCTTTCATCGCCGGAAGATCGAATCTCTTGAAGTCTGAGAAAGTTTTGGCACACCATAAGAGATCGATTTTTCCGCGATTGTCTATGTTCTTCAGCGATAGGAAAGCTTGAGTCATGGCGATTGGTAGCGTAATACCGGAACCTCCTCCAATACACAATACTCGATTGTAGTGCTTCATGTCTGGCGCAGCCCCATAAGGTCCGTGGTATATGAATCTAGATGTCATTGTTCCACCTGCGTGAAGTACACGAGCTCGAAGTTTCTCGCTGAAACCACGACCTCCGCTGGCCTGTACAAGCAATTGGATTTCGGATCTCGAACTTCCGCTTGCGATTGAGGCAATTGTGTATGGATGGCTTTGTAAGGGATCACAGCCAGGGAAGTTTATGTAGATATGAGATCCTGGTTGCCAGTAACTTTTCGACTCGAAACATATTTTGACAGCTCCATCAACATCTGTCAATGTCGCAACTTCAGTACGAGCATTGCGATTCAACCAAGCGACTCGCAAGATTCTAACTATGCGATCGAATGACCAGATGCCGATCACTGCTACCACATACCATTTCAGCAACGGATTGTGTAGCCAAAGTCCTACGAGGAGTACTACAAGTCCCACGACATGAGTGAGTAGAAAGGTTTCAAAGTGAGTCCTCACGAACCAGGAAGACCAAGCAGTCAGGACAATTATTGTGAAAGCTGGAGTTGAGATCCATGCACCAGTCTGTGCTTTGTGCCAGTAGAAATGATGCTGGGGGTTTGCGGCTGGAATCACATACATACCCCAGATCGAATGAATCCAGACCTCGACAAAAGCGGTGATGGCCATAATTTTGTGATATAAGACAAGGCCGTCATGTGATCGTCCCAGAAGTGTCGGCAGAGGACTTGTTTTCATGGCAAGGATGACCAGACCTATCATGTTCCAGATTGCCAACCATCCGACTCTTTGGAAAAGCTCTCTTGGAGGTTTCTCATCCGGCAGATCCCAACAAGCAAGTCCGATATTTGCCAACCAGAATACAAGACACATACCAGAGCGTAGATTGCTCGGAAACTCGATTGTAATCGGCTCATACTTGCCTTTGACACCTTTGCGGAGAGTCAGAGTGGGCGCATACATTACATGTCGTCGCATTCGCGGGGACAATCTGAATGCATCTCCAATCGCAGTCTTGCGAAGTTGATGGATTATTGTCCACAAGATCGTCAGTACACCAATGAAGATTCCGTAGGCATAACCAGTGATATGAGAATGGTGCAAGAGGTGTGCAAGGTCTGCTTTGGTTATGGTTGTACCAACCACAGGTGGCAAGCCACAGCGCTCCAAGCATTCATCAAGGCCAAAGGCGACATTTGGTGGGATCATGGACTGCAGGATACTGAGTTGATTCGAGTTCAGATGTCCTCCCATTGTGGCTCCGACGATGCTGGCAGGCAATCCGAAGAAGCCTTGAGCCACCTGCAAAACTCCTGGGTCGGGATTTGAAAAGGCAGCGATAAAGGTAGCTGGGGTACATTCCAAATTTGCTTCAAAGTGAATGGAGCCTCTCGCTAGTGGTGTCAGTCGGATTATGCTTCAAGCTGTGAAAGTCGTACGGAACAGGGACGCTTGCCCAGCCTTGGCAACACCAAGGATGGTTCGAGCGCCATTTTCTTGGATCATGCCGGTCGTGAAGGAACCATTGACGACGAAGTTAAATTCTGTAGCTCGAGGATGAGTGTGCGGAGTATTCTAAGACGTTGGCTTCGATTAAGCACGATTGTTCACTTCTTACCATTCCACATGGACCAATGCTTCCTACAGTTATTGTTACATCCTCGGCCAAGAGTGCCGGCATGTTGCCAGCGTTCGCTCCCGATGTATGGCCGTCCGCACCGGTTGTCAAAGCTCTATTACTTTGACTGAGAAAATCGAAAATGAAGTCTGAGTCCTGCAGCAGATTGATCTTCTGCACTTGAGATGCCAGGCCATTCAGCCCATGGATCAACTGAGCTGAATTGCTTGATGCCATCACACTCGACTGCAAGATCAGCAGTGGAAGAATTCCCTCAGTGAGCATCATCGCACTCGATTCTTTGTTCCTGGTATGCTATACTTGTTGCACCTCGTCTTTATGGGTGATACTGAAGGCAGGTCGCGATCGAGAATTGGAAAACTGGGTTTTAGGAGCTCGAGCCGCTGTTTGACCGTCCGCAATTGAGCGATCGAAATGTAGGCCGACGGACTGTAGCCACAAAGAGCAACAGAGACAATCTTGCCGGGCTGTTCTGATTTTGTGGGGATGATTGTGGAGTCTCCACCACATTCTCGACATCGTGCGCCGGTGGTGGCTGATCTGTACGAATTGACGGCGCCAAATTGCTTGCACGCACGGCAAGTGGAAAGTGGCCCGCGTACTCAACATTGTCAATAGACGGGACGACAAGTGTAGGCTATCGGGAGTGGGAAAACATACAAATTGAGCGTCTTCGGACGTTTCAGCACAGGATCAAATTCTACCAAAAAAACCCAAGTACAAGTCTGATGTTATCCTTTGCGACCCTCTTCACTCTCGGAGCACTCCTAGTTCAACAGACAGCGGCAACGCCGAACACTGACCCTGCCTTGATTCGAAATCTTACGGGAGCAGCTACCCAGAGTCAAAGGATCGCTTTGCTCTCGGATACCGACTTCATCTTTGACTTTTACAATTCGTCGGTCGGTGTTGCTACTGGAAAAGATGGGCACACAGTCGGAGCCAATGCTGGCACGGTAAAATGAACCATTTTGTACCACGTCAGAAGGCTGATATTGTAGATGCCAGCATTGATCGGTGAAGGTGTCAGTATCACACTGGGCTTCATTGGACCATGTGGAATGGTTGGTCACTTTCGGGCTTCATGACACCATCACTAAACATTGTAGAACACACCTCATACTCATCCTCGAGCGACTGAGTTCAACTATGTTGTGAATGGATCGTTCACAACTGGTATGTTTCAGGAGAACGGAGCACGAGTGGTACTTGGCAATGTGACTGCCGGTCAGGCCTCCTTATTTCCAAGAGGTTCTATTCACTTTGAAGGTAAGACAAGTGTTGAGCTGAAAGCAGCAATTTTGTTAATGTCGAGCAGCAAATTTGGCATGTGAGCCTGCAGTATTTGTGGCAGCTTTCGGTGACTCTGATCCTGGAGTGTTACAGATTGCACAAGGTCTATTTGGTTTACCAACTCAAGTCATCGGAGCAGTGCTCGGCAATGATTTGACATCAGACCAGATTACCACGCTGAAAGCCATGATACCTGCCAATGTGGCAGTTGGACTCGATGAGTGTGTGAAGAGATGCGGCCTCACGTTCTGATCGAACAGTTTCGTCAGCTTTGACCAAGTATTCTGTGGTTTACCACATATCACAAAGTCGGTCGTTTCGACCAGGTGATCTTCTTTGAGTCTCTCAATAATAATAATAAAGCTCTTAATATTGAGTATTTTATCGCCTCGATAGTTTTGTCTCTGGAGTCTAGAGTCAAGCACGGCCTCGGCTGTGAATTGTTGGCTGAACTTACACAAGCTTAAGGTTGTGCAGGCTGGAGCCAAGAATTTAGTGGCTGTCCGCCATTGTCCATCAGTGGCAGTCAAACTAAGCGAGCGGACCACATGGAAATTGCATGAATGTAAAGATGGGTCAGTCGCCCAATCGCAGCAGCTGTAACTGTCTGTCGGTTGCGAAGTCATGGCAGGGGTCCTGTCATCAGGTACTTGTAACATAGCCAGCGCTGTGTATGGTCATGGAAATGGTAGAACTGTGACTCGATCCACATCTTGACCTATCCACATGCATGAATAGACGCGACAGCAAGTATCGGACTTTTTGGGCCGAACAACCGAGCAGCGCTACACTGTCGAGTGTCGAGGTCTTCCTGACTATCCCTCACCGAGATTTTACCTAAATGTAATTCTTGAGCATGTTTTCATTACGAGACATGGGAAGATCGGTAGCATAATCAATCAGGTAAACATGATCCATGAGGTTGAGATTCATGTACGCTTGACGACACATGTCACCGATTGTAAGTATACCGAAGTCCGAGCCCACCGGACTGTGATTTCCCGGGTATCGACCAGCCAAGTAGTTCAATGTGGATCACGATGTGGACACGGCACGGCATATTCATTGACACGGCACATTACAGTGAATCACAATGTGGACACGGCACAGCATATGCAACAACACGGCACGTCAAAGACCTATCGGGCTGCTTGACTACTTCTTATGGCGACATTTGATTCGTTCGGCGTTGCGAGTTTTAAGAGAGCAACAAACCGTTTCTCGTGGTTGGAGTGTGCTATTCATGTCCGAAAACCACCGGTATTTTCGTGACTTACCGCAACCGGTGCAAGCGTTGATGCTTATGCTATGCGTTCTTGGGGGGAATGGAACACTAGAGAACTTCGAAATGTTCTATCATCGTTCAGTTCAAACAAGTGAATGATGTTCACAACCCTATACAACAGCTAGTGGACAGGATGTCGTTGCTGTTGACTCTACTAGTAGCAAGCTCCTGGCGAGCTCAGGGTTTTACTCTGGGTCTACTTAATCATTCGTCGCCGAGCTCTACCAGTGCCGCGACTCAGTCAGGACAGGTTGCTATTGCGAACGGGATTGGTAAACCGTATCTGAGCCCCGTATCCTATATCTACAACACAGGTCAATTCGGTGTCCACGGTAGCACAGGCACAACAAGCTCTTCTAGTCAGACTGCACTATCAACGAGATCTTCGACGACACAATCAGATGCATGTGCTGGAACTGGTTTCCTGATGGATGGAAACCAGGGAGTCTATACGTACACGCTTACCCAAAGCGTACTCACAGCCTTTCCAACAATCTATGATGTGCAATATATCAGTGGTAATCAGACATATTACAGTCCTACTCTGTTACCACGAACAGAGCTCTCAACATGCTTGACATGTCTCGAGCATGTTCCGAATTGTGGATATGGAGAATACACTCAAGATCCAGGAATAACTTATGCTACATCATTCATGCTATCATCTGTTCAGTACATTTCTTGCTTTGGAAAATCAATTACAATAACTTCACTCGCGAGTTATCCTCAGTCAGCCTTTCTCAACACTGAGTTTTGTATAAGACAGGCAACGATCAGTGTCAGCTACGACTACACAAAGGATCAACCTAGCTTCGAGACCGGAAACGACATATATTTGCAATCTTTCGACCAGTGTACGACTACCATCACATATGTAGCGGCATTGCGGACAGAAGGAGGTTGTACTGCAACCAATGTGGGCGCTATCAATCCTTTGTTGGATCCCAATAAGCTTCAGGTTCGTGTCGCTCTTCCAGCGGCTGTCACCTTGGCCAGTGTCCCGGCGACTCAGACCCCTGAACAACAAGTTGTGTCACCTGTGGCCGAGCCGAGCTCAACACCAAGTCCCAGTCCACAATCACCTGAACAGCAAGTCATTGCTACACCAACACCGACACCAGAGCCGACACCTGTGCCAAGTCCTGATCAGCCTGCAGCACAACAATCTGATAGTCTAGGGACAGCAGCACAGACACCAACTCCTGAAAGTATTACGCCACAAAACGATGCTGTTCAAAACACTGACAGTGCTGGTACGAGCGGCTCACAAAACAATGCCGCTGTGGGCAACACTAGTGACAATCCGTCACAGAATGCTGGACAAAGTCAAGCATCTGACGGATCGGTGTCGGCACTTTCGAATAACCTGGCATCGACCGCACAAGCTGTTGGCAGTGCTGCTCAACAAGCACTTCAAGATATTGGTGCTGGACCAGCGACAGTTCTCCCAGCAAATGCAGCGAGTGCGCTCTCGCAACTAGCTCAAACGAATTTGCCGGCAGCTAGTGCTGTACAGGCTCTACAAGCACTGAATGCTGACCTTGCGAGTGCTGCAGCCACAGCCTCTAATAATGCTCTGTCACAAATTCTAGTCGCGGAGTCATCGATATCATCCGTGTTGCGTCAAATTAGTGCGCAGGCCACCACGATGAGTGTAGGTGTGATGCCCAGTGTTTCCACTATGCTCGATGGCGCCGGCTCAACACATTTGTCGAGTTTGGTGTCCACTTCTACTACGCCCGGCACTAGTGCAGGCCAAACTACTGACATGACCGGACCCGGTTTATCCAGTCTTTCGAGGCCGACTAGTGGTTCTCTGACAACCTCTACTCCGTCAATGTCTTCGTCCAGAACTGCGAGTGAAGCTACTCGGTCTAGGACGTTGTGCTTCAGCTCGAGAATTTGCATATTCGTTGGGCTTGTATACATATTAGCATCCATTGTTGCATAGATATCTTTCTGTATCACTTAAATTTTAAATCAATATAATGACAGGCGAGATATATCGTCTTATAATAACTAACGTATAATTCCATTTCTACATATACACTTCAGCACAATTCACGAGCTTGACTCGTGCACTCAGTCCTGCTCGTCGTTTGCCTTCGTTGTTCGGACCTAGATCGCCCCACTGTATACCTTCACTCGGAAGTGCATCATGTTTACGCAGATCGGTACATCCAGCAAGTACCACTCGTCCACTCCCATACATGATTGGCATGTGCCCTCTAAGAGGCCAAAGGTGACAGCCTATGAGATATGTCCACAACAACGCAGGGACGATGTAAATAACAAGAACCCAAGCAGAGTGTTGTTTACTATAGGTGAACCCAACAATAACCGTGGCCGGCTCAATGTAGATCTGTATGACGTCCTGAACTTGAGAAATGGAAAAATGGAGCAAGGTGGAAAATCCACTCAACAGGAGTGTGGCCCAATACGGAAGTGTGAGAAATCGTGTGTTGCGTCCTCCTGGACACGGACGAGTGACTCGTGGTAATTGTTTCTCACGTTCATAAGCACGCCATTCAAACTCCATAGAAAGTTGATTGATGATTTGCATTGTGCATGCGAAGAATATCGAGAATGCAACTTGGGGAAACTATCAGGAATCAGTGTGTGAAATACGAGGTCCGTGATTGTGAATCTTACATTTGCAGCCAATAAGACGATTATCGTGTCATTCAAAGATGTTCCTTGAGGGCTATTGTATCGTGCACTTACGTCGACAACGACGCCGAGCAATGCTAAAGTCCCGAGCAGAAACGGACTCATGTCTATCCATGTAATATGTCTCAGAAGACTCATCTCGGACAAAAATTTCCAATTGTGCGTGTACTTGTGCGTCATAGTTCCGGTCTCGATAACCAGTTCATGATGTGTCACAGACTCTGCTATCAAATCGCCCAAAGTGTTACATCGTTCTTCATGCCAATAAGCATCAGAGAGCACTAAAAGTAGAATAGCGCTCGCCTTGATCAAAATCATAATTCCAACAACGATAGAGATCCATGGTCGGAGCACGATCTGACACGTTCCATCGGCAATCTGTAGCTCAAGATCGCCTAAAGAATCAAATTTGTAGCTTTGACCGAGCATGCCATTTAGCAATAAATGTAAAGGGACACTGGTCGCTACAAGCGTCAACCACAGAATGATATTGCCCGACCTTTTCCGTCGAAACATTGAAAGCGGTTGATTACCGCCAAAAGTGAAGTCACCATGATCTTTGAGTGCTCTGTTCAAATCTTGTACTGTAGGACTTGTGCAGGACTGCTGCAGCATTCCTGACAACACCATCACGACTGTTCCGAAGACTGAGCAATCAGCAAAATTCTGATTCACGCATCCGAGGAGGCGTCTTACTGTTGACAACAAATACTCCGGCACGTAAACGGTTCTCTACCTGCGGACACGTTCCCTGATAAATAGGCAAGGATGATTGACCCCATGACCAGTCATGCAAGCTGGCGTCCTTCATGTGGATCACTTTGCTCGATAAAATACATGTCACTAGAATGATGCATGTTCCGACGCATAAGAGGACGATTCCAAAAAGACGAGGATCTCGTACGATCTTCTTTATCCTGGCTACATTTATTAGTGGAGTACGAGCGCAGTAGTGTGCAGCCTTACCAAGGGCTCCCGGCTTTGTCTCGCATGATCCAATCCGCTTTCGGATTTCTTCGTTGAAGCACTCTTCGGCATCGACTGCAGGTATTTTCTCCGATATCTGTGTCCGCTCGTGCTCTTGTCCGCGATATTCTTGCGTATAGATTGACGACTCGATTTCGCGCGTTTGAACGCCGTCAAAGGCCTTGGACATCACCAGAGATGTACACTCAAGCGGGTGAGGGATATCGCTGACATCCAAGGTAGTATAACAATATAAAACATGCTGGAGAAGAAGGCCTGAATTCCCGAGTATTCACTAGTGATGACTGGAGATATAAGTGCTGCACCACAAGCCGAGAATCGTTCGATCACTTAAGATCGATCGACCAATCGCAGATCTAGACCTGCATTTGACATGGCACAAAAACATCAACAATCGCGTATAATTGCACCGTTTCGTGCCGCTGAATGTATGTCTGCCGTGTTCAAGCTGATATGGCTGCATTTCAGCGACTTTTCGCGCGGACTTGGTCGATGGGGCACTCGAAATATCGTGGCACTGGGTATGGAATTTTATGCGATTCGTGCATCAAAAGCCTCGCAGCCACTAGCTTCGAGTCGA
This sequence comes from Taphrina confusa, assembly GCA_005281535.1. Lineage (NCBI taxonomy): Eukaryota > Fungi > Ascomycota > Taphrinomycetes > Taphrinales > Taphrinaceae > Taphrina > Taphrina confusa. The sequence continues at coordinate 1,083 of RHGJ01000012.1, read as the reverse complement.
AGCCAGAGTGGTGACTGTGGAGTGTGGCTGATATCCGTACACAATCGTACTCATACTCAAGCTTAGTAGGGTATGGTGAAGAATCAGGAACATTCCCACTGAGCGGCCTGCTTCGGCAAATTGCATTGTCGATAAACTTAGATCAGTCCTTCAGTCGCGGATCCGGTGCCTTGTAGCCTAACTTGTGGAACTTGATAGCCAGCAGCTGCGAGTCCCTGTAGATTTGGACCATAAGCCACCCCAGAGCCCTCATAGAGATGAAACTGAGAGACCGCATACTGTACGGGAGCTGTTTCCTGCTCCCCTCTTTTGAAAGATTCTTCATCACGATCTGTAGTAAAAATAGTGGCACCACAAACGCCATTTCTGGGGTCTTCAGAACCATTGCCAATGTAAAAGACTGAGCAGTTGAGTCGTCTGACTGCCTCGTCATAGAAATGATGTCGGAAAGTTTTACAACCGAGTTGACAACCAAAGACAGGTCCGGACCAGGGGGAATCAAAGATGAGATGTTGTGTAGCATCTAGATCTTTTTTAGAAAGCTGTAAAGTTGAAGATGAACCAACCACATCGAAATAATCGTGATTACAGACACTGAATTCCGTATGGAGTTCAAAAAAAGCCATGTCGGAGTTTCTGTTCCTGCTGACAATCGGACCAAGCGCTTTGCCGGTGTCACTCGGATGCCAGACAGTATCAGTAATATTTTCTTCGAACCTGAAGGAGTGCTCTGCCAATAGAATCATTACTCGTGAGTCTGGGGACAGTAAAGCAATACCCTGCGTGGAACCTGTTCGTTGCAAAACCCCGAGTTGTTCATCACGCACTAGACCACCTACCATGATCCCTGGTGCCAGGTTTGGACTATAATCTGAGTTATCAATGTCGTCGCGCACAACCCGGATACGTCTCTGTTTCGATCTGATCTGATCTTGGGAGCGCTCCACACTGCGAGCACTCTTATAAGAGACACGATGAGTCCCAATCATTCTAGGACAACAATCAAGGGTTAGGGTTAGGGTTAGGGTTAGGGTTAGGGTTAGGGTTAGGGTTAGGGTTAGGGTTAGGGTTAGGGTTAGGGTT